>JANFAE010000069.1:0-327794 GCA_024613145.1 Pisolithus marmoratus
CTCCACGACACTACTTACCGATCAGTGCCAGAGCTTGTACGACGACGCTTTGTCAGGGGCTACGGACCGGTGCCTGTTCCGTTTCTTCCTATGACCCCCCCCCCGGACCACACCGCGACATCTTTCTACGTTAGTGTGCACGTGTGCATAAAGTGTCAAATTCAAATCTGTACAACTAGTATACGAGCTTGTTGTACGTACAACGAAGGGCACTTTGTACTATCAGGTTCGCCTTGCGAACGACTGCCAATCGCCTAAGCCGACTCGAAATGGGCATGTCGATGTCATCTTCCACCCCACTCTACCTCTGAATAGTTTGGGAGGTCGGTCGAAGTTGGTGAAGCAAGCCCTGGACTGTTCATGACCTGACCATGAACACCTTCGCCCTCTAGACGTGGATGATCAAAAGGTCCTCGGCGAGATCCTTCCTACAGAAAAATATGTCATCCTACGCGGGTAACATAGCTAACTACGCGTACCGGAGGCTGACTCGACAAAGGGACAAGCTCCACAGGCCCCCCAACCCTCGGTCGAGAAATGGCTGATCGAAATGGGTACGTTGTGCCTCCCGGACCACCATCTGGTGACCTCTGATAGGCATTCCTTTGGGCATCCAGTGACGTAGTGAAACCTACGGCTACTTCTTGCGCCCATTGACTAGCGTGGATGCTACGCAGTTGATTTTCAGTCGCTTGTGCAGCCTTCCACTTTCTGTAGAAGTAAAACACGAGGGAAAAGCTCAACGCAGCAATAGCTGCAGGTACGGCAATCCCTACGATGGCTCCTGTACTCAGTTTCCTGACGAGAGAAACTATCACGAGTGCCTGCTATTAGACAGATATGTGGGCACGCTTACTTTGAACTAGTAAATGGAATTAATAACGAACGACCGCAGAATAGCTAATCTTACCTCGAGGTTGAACTATTAGAGGCACTAGCAAGGAATGTCAAAGTTGAAATCCAGGCGAGAAGTAGCATTGACGGTCACCTCAATAGGTTCGACACCAACGCATAATCGATGCCCAGTCCTTGTCCACTTGCATTAGGAGTATTTGTGACAGTTAGTATATGTTGACCAGAACCGAGGTTATCCGCATGAAAGAGCGTGACCCCGTAGTAAGGAAGATTGACCAAGGCATTATAAGTGTTGGCCTGCCCTCCATCTAGCTGAATGGTGTAGGACCCATTTGAGGTCCCGATCTTACCAAACAATGTAACCATCTCTCCTAACAGATTTGTACTCTGAGGGTTGAGCTATGTGTGGCAGCAGCAGTGATAAATTTTCAGCAGCCGTTCCAATTTGCCAAGTAGAATCGTATTGAATGAGCGGGGACTTGTCGTCGATGAGATTAGTAACCAAAGGCATTCCCGCTGCTAAGCCTAACGTGATCAGAGCGGGATTCTAGTACCACGGAGAGGGCGAAGTCTTGCAGGTTTCCGGGAATAACCCTCCTTCGAATCACCTCGTATCGCTGAAACTTAAAGAAGTTTCATTTGAGTTTCATGATGTTACCCTGATCACGGCCAATAAGCAACGAGGATGTTCATGCGATGAGCATGCAAATATTGACGTCTATAAGGTAGAGTACATTGCTGGAGAACAGAGTGTTTGGGCCTTCTTAGCCAATTGAGAAAATCACGCAAACTTGTGCCATGTAATACCAGAGGGGAAGCAAACAAGCGAACAGGGTCGAGACCCCGGAAACCTTGCTGGACACTGTGGGAGGTTTCTCGGGTCTCGATTACATAAGTCCGTCAGGCCGGACAGTCACGCTTCGGCACGTCAGAATTTGGCAAGTTTTTCGGCGGTATGGTGGAAGTTTGGAAGGAGGACACCGGGTACTGCAGTGATACATGCCTTAGTACTCCCAGCACTTTTATTTCTTGCCAGGAAAAAAGTCTTCAACCATGACTATTGCGGCTGTCGATCATAGCCATCTCAGTTGGCACCAATGCTTCCATAAAGTACTCAATCCAAGTGAACTGGCGTGTTGGTATAACACGCCGATTTGCCAGATGAAATCTTGAGAAACCCCATAAGTTACCTGATACTGAGGTTCATTGAGCAGTAAACATTTTATGGTTGTAATTGGACGGTTATCGCTTGGGACCCTGCTCTCTGGACTGAAGTTCCTGAAACTCAGGTTTCAATTTACCTTACTTTTGTTTTTGTTTGGCTAAATCCACCTGTTTCTGAGAAGAGCATGTGTACATATTGTGAAATCCGCGCAAAGAAATTGCAAGTAAGTATATTAGTAGACTGGGATCATGATGACATATATAGAGCTTCACATTTGTCAGTGACTCTAACCAACAAATGCTTCAATCATGTCTTTTGTAGACAACTTCTCATCTACTTCGCGAACTACTGTGGTATGTTCGCAAATTTTCTGGTCTATTTCTCCTCGAGTTTCCCCATCTGAAGATGGGAATGCATGAAGATTTTTTTAGTCTTTAGTTGCAACACCGGAGGAAATGAAACACGAAGCAGAACATACCTCAATGCGAAGGTCAGTCACCCGGTCCGTGTGCACATTTCTGCTGGAGCAGAGAGTCCCCCCTATGAACACGGGTGTGTTACGAACACTGCCATTGGCACTTGCGAGGTGGTCGTTGTCACTTCATGTGAGGTCAGTTGAAACATGCTTACTATACTTGCTCCGTATTATACATGCTGAGCCTGCGAACGACGCGGGAGGATGCAATCTGTCCAATATGGCCGGAAAGAATGGGTTAGGTGGCAAGTCGCATGTCGTCTTTACGTGCTTACCATGGTCGCAACGCAAGCAGGGATGTGAAACATCATGCCCACCACGGCGTTTGAGTTAACAATCACGAGCAGTGAGGCGGTACCATTACATATGAAGCTGGTGAGAGGTGAGATATATTCATACAGACTACAAAGCAATAGCGAACTCACGAAACAACAAAATACAGAAGTCCCTCAGAGATAAGCCTGCGCGAGAGTTTACTCAAGGCGTTGGTTCCCAGGTTATGAGCAAAGGCCAGCTTGTACGCCAAAAAGCAGAGAATAATCAAATCAAGGCCCATTGCATACAAAGAAATCGCGGCCAGGATCATATTTTTGGTCCCCGTGATTACACAACCGAAATCTGGCGTCCACGACGTGATCACGAGGCCGTTTTGCAATACCAGCGGCCAATACCCTATGATCAGAAGAATTACCAGCCGCGTAATCCACTTATTGTCGCACACAGCAATGCTAGAGTGTCCGTCGGAAAGAGTACAAGTCCGGAGGCATTAACACGTACGTGCGAATTGCCAAGTTAATGCAAGCCAAACCACGAGAAGTACCCGCAGCTAGCTATCGGGAGCGTTGGGCTTAACTATATTCTGAGAACGATAACGACAACCAACCTGATTGAATGTGATCAAGCTATGGCATTTTAAGGTCCTTTTGTGTTATTGTACGGTGTCAGTACACCGCAGACGTGAGGGTGTGCAGGACATACCCGGGAGGGTCAGTCGAAACTATGCTAAAAAATATGTATTTCGGTAGCATACAGGTAATCCCAAGTCGTCAAGGATACGACTTACATTCCTATTAATGCAGCCAACGTGAAGTATCTTCCAGCAAAATAGAAGACCTTCCGATGCGTCAGCAGTGCGTTTCGAGATGTCCATCAGGTAAAGGTAATTACCAAGGGCCATCGGAAGGGATGTTTCCTGGTGATTACCTTCCAATCGAAGTCCAGCGAGAGTACAAATTCCCAACTAAATCAGTGAGTAAATTTTCTGGATCAGTCGGTAGAAATCTCACGCGTAGAGGCCTAGAATGAAATGCTGCAGCTTGACAAAGTTTACTAGACCACGATGTTAATAGAGGCACGGCGAGTATGAGGAGTGCGTTGACCGAAATCATGCAGCAGACTTGGGATAGGCTGGACCATGAGGACCACGCGTTGAGGAGAGAGAAGCAGGAGTGAGATTCAAGTTTGAACTAAGGACAGTGCCAGCACTGGCTATGAACCCTGCAGAACACCATACGTTCCCGATTTGTGTGATTGTTGTCAAAAGGACGTGTAACGTGTCAGACGCTGAACCCTTTGTTCCGCTCTGTCGTACCAGGCACTTTGTCCATGAAATACTCGGCGAGGTGGCTTTCCCGAGTTTATCCGCCACGAAGTCTCGGTTGGAGGCTATATGAAATGCACCCGCGGCGCTGTCATTACCGCCCCATTAGTCTCCCCACTCAACCGGACTTTTTAGTATGTCGACGCACAACTCACAATCTCGATCCTGGGTGCTTGTGCCTCGACTGGAGTGTTCCGGGTACGTTGCCTTGCATGCCTGGCTCCATTTATCCAGGCATCATTTTTGCCTTCTGGTTCAAATTATCTGTACACTGCGAGTTCCTAGTACTGCTACTTGCATAACCTGTCATCAGGTACGAAATTATCCATTTGGCTGCTGTGCTGACTATTTTCTATGTTTTTGTTTGCTGGGGTGAGTGTCGACGCTTTCACACATCGTCGGTTCGAATTTTCGATATGGGGGCTCCGAAGATTTGGTGAGGGGTGTCCTATGATTCGGTCAGACGGCCGCATTTCCATAATAGGTAGGTTTCCCATCAAACTGACAAGTGCAGCCAGCACAACTGCTGACAAGTCTCAGGATCCGGACAGGTTTGTCGCGTCTTGCCGCGGCCTTGGCTGTGATGCACTGACAACCCTCATCAGGTGCCTTGGTGTTGTGCTTGCACTCGTCTGGCTCCCGAAATATTTTGCTATCGCCAACATTCTCGCATACAGCTCACAGTTGTAATCTCTATTTACACGCTCTCCTTCTTTCCTAGGTGTTGACTGTCCTTTTTTTTTCCCTTATGGCGAGAAATAAAAGTGGTGCTGTACTAAGGCGTGGCGAACTACCGCACTATGGCACGACGAACTGCAAATTCTGCCTGCCGAAGCGCGATTATTGTCCGGCTTTCCATGCGCACCACGCACTGGCTGATGCCGCCTAAGGTTGTAAGCATCTAAAACTTCAGCGACAGATGCCCCAAAGCCTTCTACTTTAACTACCGCCGAGGTCCCGTCACTTACAAGTGCCAATGCAAGCGTGGAGGTTCCCGTTCGCCCGAGGATCGACTTTTTACTTTCTGCACGGCTTCTTTCAGCAACACTCCCCTGCATTGCGGCGCCTAACTACGTGTTGACATCGTTCAGCGCATATTCCAATGAAAAGTCTGGTGACCAACCTTGCTAAAGAATGTTACGCCCTGCCCATTCTGCAGCACGGTCTCACCGTCGACCCGGCTCGAATGCGTCATGTACTGGTTGAACCAAATTTCCCTTAACGCGTGCGATTGCTTTCGGTACAATTCACGCATCTCCCGACGATACAGCGCTATGAGCACCTCATCCATTTGTTCATAGGCGTTCTCTCCACAAGCCTCTGCATGACGAATCGCTCTTGGTTGCTGTTCTTGTCCCCCATCAGTGTCCCACGAGACGCTTGGCCTTAAGATGACTATGTGCTCCGCCAGAGAAGGGTAACTGACTTTTCGACTGATGATGATCCGGTGTTCCTGGCATTCCATGCATGGTCGGGGGAAGAGTATCTTTACCCCGCAACCTGTACAGGCTAACTCTATAGCCCATATGTAAGCGAGTCTCGACTGTCATGGACTCCCTCCAATGAACCCCTTGTGGCACCAATGCTAGTCTGCTCTGGAGGGATCAAGTAATCCAGGCATTCAGGAACAATTTACTGAGTGAGGTCTTGGATTTGCAGTGGGGATCCCTTGTCAGCCGGCCTTGGAATGAGCGCGGCATTATTTCGCAGTGTACCCTTGTGAAGTTGTGTATAACCCGCGATGGAGACCAAGTAACAGCCTACATATTTGCAGTTTTGTATTATGGTCCGTATTTGGAGCCCAGGCATTCACTGGCAGTGCTGTCCACCCACTACTACATCGCCGACTCAGCACCACCCCAAGCAAGCACGCACCGTGAATAATTATGGCTCCTGCACAGACAGCAGAGCAAAGTTTTAGAACTAACTTGTCCCAGTTCCGGTGGGCGAGGGGTGTGACTGACGATTCCCAGCATGCGCAGCAGCAGCAACAACAACAACCCTCAGCGTTCTCCCGCTTCTACAACGCCGTTGGGGGCGATTACATACCACTAAGGTCCGGCGAGTGGTCGAACGAGGAAGAGGCGTGGTTCGCTTTGTCTAGATGGGACAGGTCGGTGGAATATCTCTCCCTACACAGTTGTTTAGCAAAATGACGTGTTGCTTCCCAACCCGCCGCCGTCGTCAACCTTGCGCCTCTCGGTTGGTATGCTAGGTTACTAGGATTCGGCGCATGCTTGATTGGAGCGGTTGTCTGTTTCTTCTTTGCGTTCATGGCACTGCCATGGCTCCCAGTGCGTCCAGCGAAGTTTGCTCTGGCGTTTAGGTGCGGAGCTTTCCACGTCGAAATGTAGAACACATTTACTTACACCCTATCTACTTTCTCTGTCGCGTTCACAGCACGGGCAGTCTACTGGTCATGGTAGGGTGAGTCTCCATCCTTGCAGGATCGAATCGATCCAACGTGTTAACCCGCCAACAACAGCTTCTCGATCCTCATCGGGCCAATCAACCACATCAAACACTTGCTCTCTCGTGAACGACTACCCTTCTCCGCAGTCTACTTCTCTAGTCTAGCACTCACTCTGTATTTCTCGCTCGGGGTGAGCTCTGCACCCCCGACGCAAACGTTTCATTGCTGACCACTCTTTCCAGGCACAATCATACTTGGGTTCCCTAGTTGCTGGGATAGTTCAGGTATGGTACATGTTATCTTATCTTCTGTTTCATGTGAGGCTGAACATCCTGGGATCGCAGGTCGTCGCACTCGTCGCCTATATCCTTGCATACTTTCCAGGCGGTTCCCAAACCCTCCGTTTCGGCGGACAAGTCGCTCTCAGAGGTGCAGGAAGCCTTCTTCCCTTCTAACTTCCCCAAACTCCCCAGTGCATGCCTACCACTTCTCATTGTTGTAGCTAATTTCACTGATATTTATTTGCGTTTCGTATACGAAAAACGTGACTGCATTCCCGGAATTAAGTACGTTACATTTCGAACAGGACGGCTACTACTGCAAATTACAAAAGTGAATTGTGTGGAGCGAAGCACAAGTGGGGCCTCTTTTTTGTGTAACTATGTATATCGATGACAGACAAGATGAACCGAACTTGGCGGATCAAAACATCCAATGCCAACCTATATGCCTTACTCAAGAGCATCGTGTAACCCGATCGTATCCCTCAACCGCCTCGACATGATGTCAATGTATCCGTGGTATGATTGCCACTCGGCACCAACAGTTTCCGCATTCTTTAAAAGTAGTCGCCAATGAGCAACCCGTCACCATCTTCTAAATAAACATCGCTCACCAGATCCAAAGCAGACACCTTCGTCAATGGACCAACGAGTCTCTTCCCAGCCTCTGCCTTGAACGATTCCCTGTCAGGCGCAGGAAGAAGACGCATCGACGATTTGAGATTGAGGGGTTGGGGGACGGTAGGGTGTGCCGGGTCGGTTTCAGCGTAGCTCGCGATGTGTCGCCAAAGCAGTAAGAGGAGCATCTCGAGTGCGCTCAATGCCGTCTTCACCTCGTTCTGCAGCCCAGTCTTGAGACGTGCGTATCCTTGACGAATCAATATACGCTTCTGAGTCATATCAAGCTCCTGGAGGAAGGCAGGGTCGGGGATGTGCACAATCTACGGGTATATTTGTCAGCATACGAGCCACAACTGCATCAGTTATCACCCACCTCTTGGATGTTGTCCACACAGATATGATCCCTTGCGGATAATTCCGCTGACAGATCGGCAATTTGCTTCAAAGTCGCAGCAAGATCACCACAGAGGTCATTTAGTGTTTCGATAGCTTCGCCGATTGTGGGGATCGTAGCCACAAATCTTGATGATCGCTCATCGTGGCGAGGCGCAGATAGGACTGGCGAAAGCACCAAAGTAATTTCCGGCTCTACGGGAAAAAGAAAGAAAAAGAACCCGGATTGTATCAGAAGCTTCCCTTCTCTGGTGAGGACATGATATGTACCTGTGAAATCACTCGCAGCACCAAGATATTCAATGATCGCTCCTCGCAGCAACAGCAATTTGTGTCGCACGGCGGCATCGAATCTGCTCTCAGATTGCCCTGGTGCAAGGACGCTGGCATGAAGTACTTCGGTATCTGTCTGGGGTTTGACAAAAGTGCTCCAGTTTTCGTTGCCCAGGCATCTTGCAGCCAAGCCCAAGATCGCACCGTGAATGCCGCCGAAGCCAGTGTTCATAGACGCCTGATCTCTTGGTTAGCGAGTCACAGGACGGACCTCACTCGATGACTTACTAGTTCTGATTTGGGTACGTAGGGTAGGAGGCTCCCACTGAGTGTAACTAGCAGATGCACCTCTTCGACATATGACAATCCAACCTCTTCAGAGTCATTCTTGAGCATAATGATGATGGTATCACGGTGGTTCGACAGAAAGTCCAGAGCCTACACAGATTTAATGTGATCCAGTCATCTGACTGCAAGGAAATTTTGCGCGCACTCACCTGATGGCTCGCAGTCCCATGCTTGACGCCAAGTGACGCTAACATAGCCACCACTAGTTGCAAGGCCGGCATAAACAGTTGGTGGTACCGCTGGATCGCGGACGGGAGGAAGGAGTCATGGTCTACGGAAGAAGTGAGAGTGCAGTATATAGAAGTGAGCAGCAAGTAAAACGAACCCATGAATGACTGATCGGCTTCGGGTCTCGTGTCCAGATATTCACATTGTGCGAGCGTAGGCAGTATCTGTGCCTCAAGCAGCCGTTCTGCACCTGCTCTAAACTGTGCCATGCGAGTGAACAGAGCCATTTTCGCCTCATATACGTAGAGAGGATTCAAGTCGTCTGAAGATTTCTGGTCAACTATAGGCAAGAACGCTGGTAATGCATCACATACCCGGATCAGGCTTTAGAACATGTTGCAATTGCATCTCTGTCTCCTTCAAACCCCGCACAAAACTCGACAGGTAGCCATACCGAACCAGTGTCGTCAACAATGTCCGCGATTTCTCCGCCCGGCAGAGGTTAACAAGCGAATCCAATAGCGTAAATGCGACCGTCTTCCACACTTCCGTACCATCCATCGCGTCGCGAGATATCGTAGCAACTAACCGCTCCGTCACACTCTTCATCACCGAAAGCGAGCCGCCTTCCAAGTTGGAAATCAGTGAAGCGGGAGTGGGCGTATTTGAACGCGCGGATTGATTTTCAGAGAACGACAGGTCTTCCCTCGTGCTCACCACCGATAACGAGAGAGACATGGAGCGCCTGCTGACAACCTCCGAAGACGGTTCTGCGCGGGGCGACCGATCGTCACCTGCAACAAGGTGGAGGTAATTGACCAAACAAGCATAGAGATTACCGCGCACGAGTTCCGAGCGATCGTTGTCCAAGGTACACTCCAGAATGTTACGCAGGAGTGCATATAGTCGTTCTTCGGGCAACGATCCAGCCTTAGGGTCACCTCCTGCAGACTGGAGCATTATCTGATAGTTGCGATCTTCCCGGAGTTTCGTGATGACTGTCAAGATCGCCTCCGAGAGCAAAATCGCCGTCCTCTCTTGTATGTCAGATCGTATGAGAGCGGGAAGAACATGCAACAGGTCGAAGAGCATGTTTTCGCGCCGATCGTGCGGTAGTCTGTTGAAGCATTTCATGAGAGTCATGTCCAGTAGTCTACGCCACGATTCGTAACCGTTGGCGATAGCATGGGTTATTTCCCGTCGATGGTTTTCGATAGCGCAACTTTCGAGGATGTATGTAGTCTCCAAATTCAATTTCTCGGCTAGCACCGCCGTAGCGATCCGTCCTTGCGCGTGAAGCGAGCGAGACGCAGTTGTGAGGAGTGATAGGAGTGCAGACCTGTCGACGACCTCACACCCGGCTGCGTCGAGGCGAATACACGAGTGAAGATTGAGGCTGGCAAGAAGATCCAAGTCGACAGGATGAACGGCCAAGCTATCCGACCAGTCAAAGCTCAACGATTGCACGAACTCGATGATGCGTAGTTGCGACTGCCCAATTTCCTTGAAGGGTTGCATCATCCCGTCTTCCCACTCTGCGTCCATATCGTCACGTAGGCTCTCCGTTCCGTAAAGGATCTGCAGGATGTTCAGCACCCCCTTGAGGTGCCCTCTGTTGGTCAATACGTGCAGTTCTAACGCAGCAAGATCCAAGATTCGTGAACGCAACCCCGTGAACGCTCGGATGGTTGGAACGTTCGTTAGCACACGTGCACCGTCATTATAAAGCACTTCTATGAGTGGTTCAACGGAAGCCATCGGTACCTTGGATGGTATCGCAGCAAGATGGCGTACAAAGAAGTCCTCGTGAGTACGCAGGTACCGCATCGTGCGATCCGACGTCCGGGGATGCATGCACAAGTTATGGATGATCCAGTAGCACTTCTCCGCCAGTGCTGGCAGCACGGTGAACAGCGGTTCGGTAGGCGCCAATATCGTACGTTCCCTATCTCTCCCTCTGCTCCCCACCGATGGTACACCAGCGTTTACCAGGTCAAGGATTACATGCGAACATGTGCGGTGTGCACCGAGCGCATGCGGGTCTTGAATCTGGTAACCGTCTCCCGAACCACCAAAAAGTAAGAAATGGGCGATGTTGGGATAAGGGCGGTCCGGGACGGTGTTCTGCGCGAGCAGATTAAGTACGGAACTTCGAACAGCCTGGTCAAGAGATTCCTGTGTCTCCTTGTCGGGAGCACCGGCACCAGTGACTTGTTCTGCATACGCTTCAGCTGTCTCTACATCGTCCAGCGAGTCCGTTTCCAGTAGTTGTCGGAACCCACTGAGAATTCGTTCCGACTCGCTGCTGCGTTCGATGAGATTCAGCATCGTGTGTACCGGTAAGGTGCGCGTGAGCTGAGTGATGATCTTGACTGCAAGGAGCACGAGTTCGGAGTACGCTGGGTACAAAACGTATGTTGCAAGCGCAGGGATATATTGCGATCCATAGGCCAGTGCCTGGTCGAACCGTGTGTAGTAAGAGCGTGGCTGGACGCTCGCTGCTAAGGGCCCGCCATCGAGCTCGCCAAGTATAGGTAACAGGACATCTAAGAATATGTCCTGAACCTCAAGAACGCGCTTGGCGATACGCAGTACGCGCACGATCGTATTTCGCAACCCTGGCTCCTCTTCTGTTAAGTCCTTCTCGAACCCTTCGACACCATCAACGATGTACGAAAGGATACTCGCTTGCAGTGGCGAGTTGGTCAGCAGTCGTGAGATCACATCATAGCCTGGGTGATGTAGCAACGGCACGACGTTCTCCCTCCGCAACACACCCTCCTCCCCGAGCCTCACCAAACTCTCCACATCCCAACTAGCCAATGCTCGTTCCACGAATTTTAAACAAAGATCGTTCATCTGCCAACACTCCGGACGATGCAAGTACTCTCTCCTAGGAATGTTCGCGAAAACGTTGTCAACAACAAAACTAACGTACGGCCCAATGCCTGGCACGCGGTATGGTTGACCAAGGTTGTCGGGGATCGTGTTAAGAGGTTCCGCATCCGTAAGAAGGGCTTTCGGCGCCAGCCGCTTTGGTGTATGAAGTAGTGTACTGAGCAGATTGAGGAATGGAATCGTTGCCGGATATAACTTGTAGACTGCTTCAACCTCGTCTAACTCTACCTCCACGCCCTTGACCGGAGGAAGCATGACACCTCCTACCCTTCCAGCACTTGCACCTGCCCGGACATTGATGACCTCCAGTCTTTCCATAAGCGTCCATACGGTTTTGCACAACTCCACGCCTGCAGATCCAGCACCAGGTTCACAGAAGGATGCAAGCGTGTCGAATATGGCACCCTTCAATTCGAGTGGGATGCCGAGGGGAATGAGAGATACGAGCGTCGGGATGGCACGGAACTGCGCATTATTCGCGAGGGCAAGGCGGACAGAAATAGCGTGGAATGAAACCGTGGAAAGCAGCCGGAGGAAGGCTTGCGCCAGGAGCACCTCCTTGGGTCCAATCACGATCTGCGGAGCAGGTTGGGACGCGGGGGGTTGCAATGCCGCATGCGTTTGCGAACCAAATGGACCGAATGTCGTCGCAAGAGATTGCTGGGGAGGTTGGTTTGCACGCGTAGAAGGTGCCGGTGCTGTCCACGACTCGAGAAGGGAAAAAACCATGGTCCAAGAAACGACTTGTCCTGCATTGTAGTGCGCCGAACCGGATGCAGCGGGAAGACCGCTACCAGGTATTACCTCCGAACCACCGCGGGCTAAGAAGTTGTATGCGAGCTCGCTGCATTGCTGTCCTTTGGCAAGACCGCTGAGCATGTTGTACAACGCAGTCACCATGCTGATGTCCCTAACTTGAGTAGACCAGACTGCCCACTGGAGGAAGGACGGAAGCTTTCCGGCAGATAGTTCTGCGACCTCAATGTACGAGGGTCGTCGGCCATCGGTTTTGGGAGTCGCACCCCAGAATTGAAGAGCACGTTCAGCAGGCAGAGTCGAATACAGAATACCGATGAAGGTGTATAATGTGGCAATATCATTACGTGGTGGGGTCTGGCCATCGGTTTCGCCTGTGGAGGTTGCAGTCGACCTGAACATCCTCGTGCGGTCCGTTCGTGCGCTTGCCAGTACATCTTCTTGCCTCTGCTTTATCTTACGCAGCTCTGAGCTCGCATACGTAATCAAAGACCTGACTAGGACGTCGAAGGCGTCGAGCACGGCGAGTTGGAATTCGTCGGCAGGCGGTTCCCGCTGCTGATCCTGCTCAGGAGAAATCTGAACGAGATGGGCATACAAACTAGGGAGGGAACCGTGGGACCTCCTCTGGAGCTGGATGAGGGCGGCGACGAGGTAAGTGAATGCGTCCCCTTGAACCGCATCCCAAATCCGGGACTCGAGCTCTTCGGTCTTGAAGCCTGTTTGGTTCTCCAAAGACGGGTCCTGGTGACGCGCTTCAGTCATGAACAGTGTCCATTTGAGCGTGACAACAGCCTTTAAGCCCGAGTCCTTCCAGCTGAGACTGGGCTCCAATTTGTTCCTCATATACTGAATCATGGACTTGTCCACCGCAAGGGTGCGACGAATTTTGCCACCGTATGTGTGGGGGTCAGCCGGGTCAAAGATGGTGAGGACGGCAGTGAGGATGTAGAACGTTATGGAGTCATTTGGATTAGTGGATAACCAGTCTATCGCCTTCTGAACGTCAGCCGAGGAGAAATATCCAAGACGAGCAATTTGGTAGTAAATCGTAGACAAAGCTCGGCGTTCGTATTTCAGAGAGTCGCAACGCGCATTCAGGATGTCGTAGCCAAGTTTGGGCTGAGCGGCTGTACATGCGAAGAGTGAATCACAACTAACCATGGATAATGGTGACTTACTTGTACCGGGTGGTACGGTGTTACTGGTAGCGCACTGCTTAGCGGCGCAGGCTTCGGTAACGACGTTACCCAACGATTCGATCGTCCTGAATATTCGACCGGCCAACGTCACATCCTTTCCATCAACTTTAACTGCCGAAACCAATTCCTGCCTCAGAAATGCTTCCAACCTGACGTACAGTCTCGGTGCATCGGACGACTGTGCCAAGTCTGCAGCTTCGAAGAGGAACCGTAGACAATCGACGAGATGGCGTCGTCTCTTGTGGAACTCGACTACAGTTGTCTCCATTGCACTAACGGAGTCGATGTTGGGGTTTTCTGCCATTGTCGAGTGTAGTATGCTGGCGACGTATTTCTCGGAACATTTAAGTTGCTGAGCGAGGAATATGGCTTGCTGAGCAAAGTCTGCATTGACAGCAAGGGATCTGCCATTGAGGGTAACTTTTCCTGGTTGCAAAAACGCGAGTCACACGTCCGTACACGTATAACGCAAGGTAATAGGCTGGCTCACCACTCTGTAGTTCTCGTTGCTCCTGCTGTGAACTTGGGCCTACATCAAAGAGAGTTTGGAGCTGAGATTTGTGGAACATAAGCTCGTCAAAGAGCTCTTGTTCGCTGTGTCCGCGAGAACTAAGCGCCGTCAACAAGACACCCCTCAGCCCCGATATCGACTCCATCTTATTGGTCTTGCTACTGCGTACGCGAGTGTTCGAGCAGAAAGAGTACGCGAGACATGTGGGAAAAGACTTCTGTAAACGGATGTAATTGAATCTACACGCCGAAACGCCAAATTTGTCTCATGTACAAGTGCCGGAAAGTAGAAATTACGCACTACTGCGCTCTGTGCCAGTGGCGAACAATGATACTACATAATCCGGACCTATGTATCTAGGTAGCTTTCCATATTGCTACGACGTTGCGTTATCAGTGATCCAAAATGATGCTTCCTCTGTATAGTCGAATTTCCTTGACCGTGTCTTCCACTTATTTGAATCGCGCAGCAGTTGTGTGTCGAACACTTGAAGCAGGTTGTTTACTATGGAAAACTGCAGGGCAGTATTTTTCCAAAATAACCTGAACACGGCGCTCAGGACTCCTGTATGACACCGGTGGCTGGATGTCCAAATGACAATAATGCTAACACCGTCCCGTGTGATCCTTCTGTGGTATGCGGTAGTACGATATCGCGAAGTAGTATGGCGTGCGCATTCTTCCTGCTAGGAGGCTAGTGGACTAATACATTGGTAGACACAGGTATCCTCTCATGTAGTCACTAGCGTACTGCAAACCCATGACACGGCGGCAACGCACAAGCCATAATGTAGTAAGGCCACTACAAGGTGTGTACTAACCGTGATGAGACCTTTCCGTAAAGCGTCTGGATGTGCTGCTCCTGCTGTTCTCCGACTATACACAGTCAACCTAAAGATCGGTACTTCGTAAGGCCCCACAGGACGTCAGGCACATATCAGTGGCTCGTGCCTGACGGAGACAATGAGGATAGATTTGCTACGACGGTCTGCCTAATTCTGCATGCTGGTGTGCTGGCTTAAGTATGAATCAGTGGGGACACCACCGTAACTGGTTTCCCAGTATTCGTGATAAGGTCGGACAGCGAACTGAATACTGCACCGGATGTCGATGTCGAGTCTCCGCCAGGTTTGGAAGACTTGTCCACATTGGGGGGCTGAACGTTGAACCTGGCGCTCATATCTCACTGTGCCTCACCCTTGTAAGACCTGTGGCCGATATCAGTCGTCCGGTTACTTTTCGTCGTACACTCGCACATTGCTACGTGGAGGACTACACTGTAGGTTGAACCACCTAGAGAGTGCGTGTAATGGTTGACGATCTGGACATTGCATTGACTCGTTGGGAAGATGAAGCTACTGAATGTCGAAGCTATGATCAGCAGAGAAAGAGGCATCCAACAAGCCAAACACAAACCCGAGGTCACTAAGGAACTTGACGACACAACCATAAGCTACGCCATACTTTCACATCGCTGGACAAACGAGGTTAGTTACAAGGAAATCATGGCCCTGATGAAGATGGAGGAAGAAGAGAGGGAAGAAGTCAGGCAGCGCGATGGTTACCGGAAGATCATCGAAAGTTGCAAGCAAGCCATAAAGGATCGCTATGAATGGCTGTGGATCGACACCTGTTGCATCGACAAGCGGAGCAGTGCGGAACTATCGGAGGCCATCAATTCCATGTATCGGTGGTACCAAAATGCACAGGTCTGCTATGCGTACCTCAATGATGTTGACGGGCCGGTTTTCCCTACCAGAGATGAGAACAAGTTTGACCAATCCAACGGTTGGCCGCAGTGGTTCATGCGGGGTTGGACACTGCAAGAGCTCATCGCACCGAAGCGAGTGGAATTCTTCAACAAGGACTGGGTATGCATTGGCAATAAGAGGTGCCTTGCTCCCGTGTTGAGGGAAATCACGGGAATTCCATGTGAAGTTTTAAGGGATGGTCTGGCCGCAAAGCGTCTCAGCGTCGCACAAATCATGTCGTGGGCAGCTGACTGGAGGACGACGCGCGTGGAGGACCGAGCATACTCGCTGATGGGGTTATTTGGAGTGAACATGCCAATGTTGTACGGAGAAGGCAAAAAGGCATTCCAAAGACTACAATTGGAAATCCTTCGTGTATCCAGCGATCACAGCATATTCGCATGGCGTACGTCAGTGCCACGGACAGGAAGTGTCCTGGCTGACGATCCGAGTGACTTTTGGGACTGCCGCTACATCCGGAAGGTGGAGCCTGGCGAGTTCATCGACAGACTAATAGAGGAGTACATCGAAGAGAAGGACCTCGGTCACTCAGAGGACATCGACGGCCTGGCATGTCATCAGCACAAACTCGCAACGTTGCAAGACGTAATGGACTCCCAGCAATTTCGCATATTCACTGTCAGTAATGCGGGTATTCAAGTATTCCTGCCCGTCGTCCCCTCTTGTCCCTCTCCATCTCACCTTAGGGCCATACTGGCTTGTACCTACTATGGAAGTCTGGTCACCATTGATTTGGTATCCTCTGGGTCCAGCTTTGACAGGACTTCAACGGACTTCTCGTTGCCCGTGACGTACCCAGAGTTCAAGGCACTTAACCTCACTCATCACCGAGACACCAGTGAGACTCGCCGCGAGTTTGCACTTGATGACAAGCATGCCTTGTACTATGGATTCACTCGCTGGGGCACCTACCCGCGCAAATTCACAGGCAATATTGTCACACTCTCATCCCTCACAGATGATTTAATTGTCATAGTCTATGCGAAGGAGGACGCTAGATCTCGTTTTGCAGTTGGCCTTGGATACTACCTAGGCCGGGGATGGGTGCACATTGTCCATGACGAACCCCATGCAATTCGAGTTGATTCCTGGGTAACACCAGCTTCTACCGGGTCAGATTTGTCATACTTTGCCCGTATGGCTTATGATCAGATGTGGAATGCACGTGGGGAGCATTCCCAGCGGATGCCCGGACAAGAACGCGGTAATGAGCGTCTCAATGACCACTTCGTTAAGCATGCTCACCTCCCCCAATCAATCCTGGCTGCAAGAGTAGTCTGGGGTAGATGGGAGATGGACAATTTCAAGGTTATGGTCGATGTTGAGCAATGTCCTGGTTGCTGTGATGGACCATGCACATGGACAGCTACATCTGTTGGTACACTCTCCCCAATGCGCATGCAGACCTGACCATTTGTGATGCTACAGAATGATTGTGGTGGCCTTGATACACCAGGACTTGTGAACACGGTGTGCCGTTCACATTCGTTGGGACTGGATGGGTGTCCGACCCAGCTTGGCGAGTGTTCTGGTCATAGGATTTCAGTGAGTCATGACATGCGCACTCATACTTGTGTCGAGCCTGATGTAGCCAGTTGGGTGATTATGGTGACTATTCAGATGGCAATTTCAAATGCACTGGAAATATATTTGAGGATATGACGACCCTTGGCAGCGACCCCATGGACTCACCTTACCGCCCTGTGGTCTCCAGCGTATCCGACTATAAGGGGCAAATGCAATGCCCGCGGCATGACTATGGTTTCGTTGCGGCGCCTCACGCTGCTGGGGCGAAATACCTGGCCCTGCGTCAACCAAAGGGCATCTCGCTTCCTGCTAATGAACATCTTGTATTGCTACTGAAGGCCTTGTCTAGCCGTCTTGTGGGAAAATACTTGGTGATGACTACTATACAATGCTCAGATTTCTATGAAATTAAGATGTACGGTGCACGAACAGACTCAGGAGACGGTGAGTCCCTGTAACGATTGTGCCCTTCCCTCATTTGACTTTGGGCGCCAGACTCGGCATCAAAACGTGTCAGTTACTCCACAGAGCCAGAGGTGTTGACTCCACTATGCATCATTGCAAGCCCACAAGTTTGGCGAAGAGAACTGCCTTGTGTACAGAGAAGGGAACAGTTTAAGAATATTCGGTACTCCAATGGGATCCCTTTATGTGGTGCAACTAATGCTTTGTTTTGGGCGAATCGGGCAGGGAGCATTTCTACACCCTGATGTATATGGTACTTCTCCTGCCACTCTTGGTATTTGATTGTATCAATCGCACTGTCTGCAGTATCAACCAGGAACTGAAGCATGTCACAAGTCCACGGTGCGTTGAAGAATGATATGAAACACGACCATTTCCAACGACATCTGGGTAGACTGAAGGAGCAATCGAGTTCCTCTCTGACCTGTTTGGTCTCCAGTATCTGAGCAATTTCGTGTGTTTCCACATTTTCAATGCCTCATGTTGTTCACACCCTTCATTCCTATAGGTTGGCAACATCAAATTCTTTGAGAGGCTCTCCTTGATGATGGAAACCGCTTCACTCGCCAAAGGTTTTGTAGGAACTGTCGAAAGTCAGCACTATGCACATACGTTCGCTTCCAAACTTACCTTACAGATTTAGAGGATGCGAAGGAACACCCGCCGAAACTGTCATTTGTCAGTTCGGCGATGACATGGAACCTATCGAAGGGCAATCAGAAATCTAGCGATGCTCGGGACCCGCGCCTTGAAGTTGTAGTACCTCTGCTTCTCAGAAGGTGCCATGTGCTGCGCCGGAATACTGATGACGTTCAAAAGATGGAGGACGAGTTGAAGGCCATATCACACACACCGAGCGCTTACGTGAGTGCTACTTTCGGCAGAAAAATGATGGTTAATCTCAACCCGGAAAAGTTACTTATGCACATAGGCAATGCCTTCCGCCTAGTCACATATTTGGCTTCGTGAGTTCCTTTTTGACCTAATTTCGTTTCCTTGCTCTTTGATCCACTATGTCGCAGTGAGCATCAAGCAAGCCGCAATTATTATAGCCACGTTGATTATGACAGGTCAGCATCACATCTAACTGATGTTCCGTTGTCCTATACACCATATATAGGCAAATCAATAGCCATTCAGTGGTTCAGGAGATAGAGGAACTCAAAGTGAAACTCGATGTCACAGAAGATGACGACGAACGGCGCACACTGGAGGAAGACGTCACAGGAAAGGCAGGGCCAGCATCAACTTGTTACCTTTCAACACTCACGATGGACCATTTATTAATAGATTCTGTGGCTTTGTTGGTGTGGGATTTGTTCAGAAGTGGATGAATTATTGCCAAAAGTAAGCCACCTCTGTTGGTGTGATGGAGGTGATTTGACATGACCAGGTGCTGAATTGCATTCAAAACGAAGGAAATGTGAAGGTGAATAACGTCATACATGCGCACGTCATTGTAATCGCCGTTAGCAGGCCTTACTCAACATACACGCCTTGATGTATTCAACGTTACGATGGACGGTCCCAGATGACGATCAGGCCCACTTACGACGGTGAGCGACCCCATTTTGCATATGACGCTGATGCGCATTGCTGAGCAAATATTGTTCCAGGATCATGTTTGATGCAGGAGCAGGCATATCAAAGCATCAGCTGTTCGTTTCAGCTTGAACAACCATGGACCCGTCAACGGCGGCACGGAAACCCGAGTACCACTGCGAGTAGAAACTGTTAAACTTCCACCACTTCCATCTCATTAGTCTTGCTACTGTGTTCGGGTAGGAAGAGTACGCAACATAGGTGGGAAAGGACATCCACGTACAGCTCATTTGTCTGATTATGTAAGAATTGCAGTATGAGTCCCCGACGCCGCCATCACATGGCCTGCAATGATACGAGCCTTGCCTGCAACCCTGTGCATATGTTGCCGAACCACAGGCCAGGACTTAGTTTTCTTTATTTGGGGTACTATTCCAGTAAGTGACACGCACTTGCTTTGGCCTATACATTCTTTCAACACTGGGGAATGGCGCGAAAAGGCAATGTCTGGGAGAAAGAGCGGGGCAGCACGCGGGTGGTAAGGTTCAGGAGGATGTCGGAAAGCTCTGCTGACATCCTACCTGCATGTACCTACCGTCCTAGCTACGAAACCCTTTTGATCAGTCGTGTGGTGGGTGTGCATCCACCGTATTTGTTTTCTCTTTATGTAACTCCTGTAAAATTACTATTCACCACATTGGTTCAATACAGCTTTTTTAATTTTTTAATTTTTTTTTTTTTTTTTTTTGGGGGGGGGGGGGAGAGGGGGGAAGTGGGGGCACATGCTCCTCTGTAATATCAAACTTCATTTGCTTAATACAAGGTTTCTCCATCCCCAATAACCGTGTGAACTTGTAGTCGGGGAGAATACGTGGACCAAATTATCCTTGTTCTGTCTACACTGCCATAGTCATCAAAAACAAAGACAATCGCAAGACGCCACCTGCGGAGGCATTCCCCTAATTTTCCACTTGTCTGAAACATGCAGCAGTCGTGTGCGAATTTTCAGGTTGTTTCATGCATGAACTTGCTTGATAATAATTTTCCAAAATGACTTAAATACTACGCCCAGAGCTGCTGTGTGACCCTAGATGTGCAAACGAAGCCAATGATAATTCCACCATGATCTTTCTGTGCTGTCCCATTGCCGTCTCCAACTATGAACCTTAATGCGACAGGGTTTCTCCCGCAAGTGAACTAATGCGTTAGTAGATACTTATGTGTCTGGCATGGGATCACTGCCGTGCCGCAGAACTTATGATACATAGTGACAATTTGAATGCTCACGGCGCAGTGGGGCTCCTACAAAGTGCACTTACCATGATGAGGCCTTGGCAAGCAATCTGGGCGTGGCCGTGCCGCTTCTACTGTCATACAACACAATCAGTACAGAGATTGGCACTTCACGGTGTTACCACAAGATGTCAAGCGTATGCCAATGAGTCATGCTCGACTGTAAGGACGAAGATGGACTTGCTCATGCCAACGACAATGATGGTTTGTTTCGCTCTGTCCCATATATCACTGGCGTACTGCCTCAAGATTAGGTCGGCGGAGATTCCACCATGCTGCGGGGAGGTCGGAGAAAAACCGATGGAGATCCTAGGATGCCTTATAGCCATTCATTCTTGATAAGCATCAAGTATCGAGGTCAAGCGCCCGCTGAGTGTAGGCAACTTGTTCGCATGGGTGTGCTGGATAATCTTGAAATCAGCGCTCAGCGCTAATGCCCTGCTGGGCCTCATCCTCGTAAGACCTGTGGCTAGCATCAGTCTTACGTTTGTCTGTCCCCCTACACCCGGAGTTCACCACATGAAAAATTGCTCCAGTCTCTCGGAAACCTACGGAGTATGTGTGATAAATTGTCGACTGACTGGATGTCACATTGACTCGTTAGGAAGATGAAGCTATTGGATGTGAAAGCTGTTCTAGGCCGGGAAATCGACATCCAACAGACTCATCCTGAATGCGAAGTTCTGAAGGAGCTTGACGATGAAGGTACTCGTTATGCCATACTGTCACATCGCTGGGCTGTCGAGGTCTGTTATGAAGAGCTGACGGGACTTCCGAGGATGGAAGCACGGATGAGGGACCAAGTCAGACAGCGCGACGGTTACCGGAAGATTATTGATAGTTGCAAGCAAGCAATGAAGGATGGCTACGAGTGGTTGTGGATCGACACCTGCTGCATCGACAAGCGGAGCAGTGCAGAATTATCGGAGGCCATCAATTCCATGTATCGGTGGTACCAAAATGCACAGGTCTGCTATGCGTATCTCAATGATGTCGATGAGTTGGACTTTCCAACTAAACGAGACCACAGCAAATTTGACAAGTCCAACGGCTGGCCGGAGTGGTTCATGCGGGGTTGGACACTCCAGGAACTCATCGCACCGAAGCAAGTCCAGTTTTTCAACAGGGATTGGGTGCCCATTCGAAACAAGAGGCGCCTTGCTCCCGTGTTGAAGGAAATCACGGGAATTCCATGCAAAGTTTTAAGGGATGGTCTGGCTGCAAAGCATCTCAGTATCGCACAAATCATGTCGTGGGCAGCCACACGGAAGACAACACGTGTGGAAGATCGGGCGTACTCGTTAATGGGATTATTTGGGATAAACATGCCAATGTTGTATGGGGAGGGTAAAAAGGCATTCCAAAGGCTACAATTGGAAATCATCCGCGCGTCCAGCGATCACAGCATATTCGCATGGGATGCACGGATGCCTCGGACAGGCAGTATCCTGGCAGAGGATCCGAGCGACTTTGGAGGTCGTGGCCACATCCGGAATGGAACCCAACGAATTCGTTGACAGGCTAATAGAGGAGTACTGCGGAAAAAAAAGACTCAGCATTTCAGATGACATCGACAGCCGCGCACGCCATCAGCACCAACTCGCGGCATTACGTGATGTAAGGGACTCTCAGCAGTTTCGCACATTCACCGTCAGCAATGCGGGTATCCAAGTGTGCTTGCCCGTTGTTCCTTCTCGCGAATCTTCGTCTCATTTCACGGCCATATTGGCATGCAGTGGCTTTCAGAGGAAGCTAGTCACCATCGATTTGGTAACCTCTGGGACCAGCTTTGCCAGGATAGTGACTTCAAGGGACTTATTATTTGACATTCCCGCAACGTATCCGGAGTTCAAGACACTCCATCTCACTCATCATCAAGACGCCAATGAGTTTGTGCTTGATGATAAACATGCCTCGTACTATGGATTCACCCGCTGCGGCACCTATCCACGCGAATTTATGGGTGATACAGTCACACTCTCATCCGTCACAGACGATCTAATTGTCATAGTCTATGCCAAGTCAGACGCTAGATCTCGTTTTGCAGTCGGTCTTGGATGTTACCTCGGTCGAGGATGGGTGCATGTTGTCCATGATGAACCCCCTGCAATCCGCGATAAATTCTGGGCAGTGCCCGCCTCTACCAGGACAGACTTGTCGCACTTTGCCCAGATGGCACATGATCGGATGTGGAATGCACGCGCAGAGCATGCTCAGCGGATGCCCAAACAAGAGCGTGATAGTGAGCGTGGCATTGACCACTTCGTTAAACATACTCACCTTCCTCGCTCAATCTTGGCTGCAAGAGTGGTCTGGGGTAGGTGGGAGATGAACAATTTCAATGTTATGGTCGATGTCGAGCAATGTCCTGGTTGTTGTGATGGGCCATATGGATTGACGACTACATCTGTTGGTACTTTCCCTGCCGCGTGCATGCAGACCTGATTATTTGTGATATTACAGAATGATCGTGGTGGCCTTGATACTCCAGGACTCATGAACACGGTTTGCAATTCATATTCGTTGGAATTGGATGGGTGTCCGACCAGGCTTGGCGAATGTTCTAGCCAAGGGACTGCAGTGAGTCATGCTATGCATACTGAAGCTGGTGCCGAGCCTAACGCAATCAGTTGGGTGATTATGGTGACTATTCCGGTGGCAGCTTCAAACGCACTGGCAATATTTTTGAGGATATGAGGGCCCTTGGCATCGACCTCACGGACTCCGCTTATTGCTCTGTGGTCTCTCGCGTATCCGGCTTTGAGCGGAAAAAGTATCTCGACTCGGATCATTATGATCTCGCTGTGGCATCCCCTACTACTGGGAATACATATCTGGTCCTGCATCGACCTAAGGGCATCTCGCTTCCTGCGAATGAATATCTTGTGCTGCTGCTGAAAGCGTTGTCTAGCCGCCTTGCAGGAAAACATTTGGTGATAACCATCGTACAATGCTCAGATTTCTATAGAGTCGATGATGAGACCGGTGTACGAACGAACGCAGGAGGCAGTAGGTTTCTGCAGTGATCATAGTCTGCTCTCCTTTTTGACATTGAGTGTCAGAGTCGGCATTGGAGTGTGTTGGTAACCCCACAGAGACAGAGAATTTGACTCCGTTATGCATCATTGCAAGTCCACAAGTTTGGCGAAGACAACCGGCTTGTGTACAGAGAAGGAAACAATTCAGGAATATTCGGTAATCCCATGTGATCAGATTATATGGTGTTACTAACGCTTTGTTTTGGGATCAAGGGAGCATTTCTACACCCTCATGGATATGGTACGTCTGTCACTCTTGACATGGAGTTGTACCAATCACATTGGCTGCAGCATCAGCCAGGAACCGAAGCGTATCACAAGTCTACGGTGCGTTGAAGAACGATGTGAAACACAACCATTCCCTTATAACAACAACAGAATAGCCAGAAGGAAAGAGCCATCAAGTTCCTCTCTGTCTTGTTTGGTCACGAGTATTTGAGGAATTATGCGCGTATTCACCTTTTCGATCCCCTGTGCTGCTTACACACTTCGTTCCATTCAGATTGGCGACATCAAGTTCTTTGAAAAGCTCTCCTGGGTAATAGCAACCACTTCACTAGGCGAAGCATTAGTAGGCACAGCCAAAGGTCGTACTTTATGCATTTTTTTGCTGGAAAACTTACACTACAGCTTTAGAGGATATGAAGTTGCTGGCGCAGCCACCAACATTACCATTTGTTAGTTCGGTAAACGATGCTCAGGACTCGCGCCTTCATGTGGTACCTCTACTGGTCAGGCGGTGCCAAGTACTTTCTGCAGAGCACGATGTGCCGCATCGATATGCTGATGAAAAACAAAAAATACAGCACGAGTTGAAATCCATATCACAAACTCCATGTGCCGGCGTAAGTGTTGCTATCTGCAGAACAAGGTCAGGGTTAATGGAAATCACAAAAAGCTACTTACCCATATAATCGACACCTTAACCACACCCACACTTGAATGCCTGTGAGTGCATTTCTGGCTTAAAATCATTTTCTCATTCTATGATACGTTGTGTCCCAGCACAAGTCATGTTTGCCCCGCTTATCATGGCTACGCTTTCTATGACAGGTTAGCACCATATCTACCGACATTCAGTTGTCCTAAACTCTGTATATAGGCAACTCGACACTCATTCCACCATTCAGCAGATAAGGGAACTCAAAGTGAAATTTGATGTCACAGAGGATGATGATGAACGGCGAACTCTGGAGGAAGACATCACAGGAAAGGCAAGGCCAACTCACATTTGTTACCATTCAACACTCATGGTAGTCCGTTTGTTTATAGATCCTGTGGCTTTGTTGGTGTGGGATTTGTGCAGAAGTGGACGGACTATTACCAAAGGTAAACCATACTTCTTGACTTTATGTATGTCATTTGACATGACGAGATCGTGGATTGCATTCGGAGAGAAACAAATACTACAGTAAGTGGCATCACACATTCGAACGTTATTGTAATCGCCATCAGCAGGGCTTATCCAATATATTTCGTACTATGTCCTCAATGCCATGGTGTATGGAACCTGATGACGATTTGGCCCACTTGTGGCGGTAGGTGTCATCATTTGGCTTATGGCGCTGATATGCATAGCTGAATAAACATTGTTCCAGGATCATGTTTGATGCAGGAATGGGCACATCGAAGCATCAGCTACTCCTTTCGGTCGGTGCAACTAAGGATACCCACACCGTGCCCCGAGGTACCACTCCGAGTGCGAGCTGCCAAACACACTCCATTTTCTCCGAGATAAATCCAACTCATCAATGATAACTGCAATGTTAATTGGAATGATGTAGTTGACATGTACAGTCTGCCAGAGGCGCATACCCGGAGGGTCAAGGGGCGACAACAAATCTCGCCGGGTACCAGTAATTCAACCCGATATCCAGGTACCAAATATATAATGCGTCAGAATCATGCAATAGTTGCTTTCCGAACGTTTGAGATAGGCTGTTTCCAAGTAACCCGAACACTGGTCAGAGCTGTGTGATACATGTCAGTGTCGGCCACAACAATGAATTTCGTCGTGCAGAAGGTATAGGGTGTTCTTCCCGCTAGTGGGCCAACGCGTTGGTAGATATTAGCTTCTTCTCATGGAGTCACTCCCGTGCCGCAAACCCCTTGACATGCAGCGACAACGCACTAACCGTGATGTAGTGAGGCTCCTATAAAGTGTACAAGTCTTGTCATGACTTTCCAAATGGTTTGGGCACACCGTTCCCACCGTTACCCAACCGTACGCTGTCTGCCCAAAGATCGGTACTTCCTAGGGTATCGCAGGATGCCAAGACGCGCCAGTGACCCGCACCTGTCTACGAAGACAAAAAAGATAGGCCCGCTTACACCACTGAACGGCCCACGTAAGACCCCGTGCTGATGCGCTGGCGTAAGATTAGGTCAGTGGGACACCGCCGTAACCGCAAACTGCCTCCTGTTCTTGATAAGCTCGGACACTGAACTGATCACGAACGCCACACCACACGCCCACGTAGAGGGGCCGCCAGATCTAGAAAGCTTGTCCGCATGGGGCTGCCTAAAAACCTTGAACCTGGAGGTCACATCTCACTGTGACTTATCCTTGTAGGACCTGTGGCCAACATCAGTCGTCCATTTGCTTTTCTTCCTATACTTGAACCATTGCTACGTGGACAATTACACTGTGGGCTCGACCGCCTAGAGAGTGCGAGTACATATGACTTGTAGTAATTGTTGACCACTTGCGTTGGCAGTTGACTCGTTGGGAAGATGAAGCTACCGAATCTCGAAGCTATGGTCAACAGAGAAAAAGGCATCCAACAACCTGGACACAAACTCGAGGTTACTAAGGAACCTGGTGATACGACTATAGGCTGTACCTTACTGTCACATCTCTGGGCAAAAGAAGTTAGCAACGAGATGATGGGAAGGGGTCAGGTAGCGCGACGGTTACGGAAATATTATCGAGAGTTGCAAGCAAGCCATGAAGGACGGCTATAGGTGGCTGCGGATCGACATCTGTTGCATCGACAAGCAGAACAAGTGCGGAATCATCTGGAACGCATCAATTCAACGTATCGGTGGTATTAAAATGTACAGGACTGCTATCCATATCTCAATGACATTGGCATCCCTACTGAGCAATACGACTATGACGAGTCCAACGGTGGGCCGGAGTGGATTTTGCAAGGCGGACACTCCAGGAACACATCGCACCGAGGCAACTCGAATTATTTAACAAGGATTGGGTGCCGATTGGCAACAAGAGGCGCCTTGCTCCTATGCTGCATTGCGGGAATTCCCCGCGACATTTTAAGAGGTGGTCTAGCCACGAAGTCGCTCCAGTTATTGTTGCCCACACACCTTGCACCCAAGGCTAAGTTCGCTCATGAGTGCCACTGAAGCCCGTATTCATGGATGCCTATATTCTCCCAGTTCAGCGAGCAACGGGAAAAATCTCACTCGACTACTTACTAGCTCCGATTTGGGTAGGTCGACTTCCACTGAGCAAGACAGTAGACGTACCTCTTCGTCGTATAACAACCAACCCCTTCGGAGTCATTCTTGAGTGTAATGATGATATCTCGATGGTTCGTCAAAAATTCCATAACCTACGCAAATTTCAAGAGATCGAGTTATCTGACTGGAAGGAAACCTTACTTAAATTCACCCGGTGGCTCGTGGTCCCATGCTTGACACCAGGCAACGCTAACATGGCCATTATCAGTTTCAAGGTAGGCATAACAAGTTGATGGTACCGCCGGACCGTGGATGGGAGGAAGGCATCACGGTCTATCGAAAAAGTGATGACGCGGGTGTTAAAAGTGACGAGCAAGTCAAGGAATATTCGGTTTACTTCGGGTCTCGTATCCAAGGATTCGCATTGTGCAAAGCGTAGGCAGTATCTGCGCCTCGAGCAGTCGCTCTGCACCATGTGAATGAACAATGGTATTTTCGCATCATATGCGCAGGGAGGATTCAGATTGTCTGTAAATGGATCAAACCACGGAACGTTCACGACAATATTTCTCTTACTCGGATCAGGTATTAGAACATGTTGCAGCTGTATCTCTGCCTCCTTCAAGCCTTCGCGAAAAGGTTGTTGTCAACGGCAAAATTGACGTACGACCAAATACCTGGTACGCGATATGGCTGATCAAGGTCGTCGGCGGCCGCCGAGTCAAGAGGCTCCGCATTCGTAAGAACTGCATTCGGCGCGAATCACTTCAACGTCAATACCAGCGCCTCCGAGTCGTCGCAATTATTGTCTTCTACAGGTCAGTGAGAAATGACTTCCATATATGGGTGGGAGTGAAATAAACTGGTATTTCGTTGTGAAATGTCGCACATCGGGCGGCCCCCCACGCTATTGGAAAGCGGTATGAGGCTGCCAAATAACCTCGAAGCTGGCGCTAATTTCCCATTGTCCCTTGCCCTTGTAAGCCCTGGGCTTTTCCATTCCTCCGAGGCCTTCTACGTGAGGAATTAAACGGTAGGCTCAGACACCTAAAGAGTATGTGTGATGGCTTGTGATCGTTGACGAGCTGAACTTTGCGTTGACATTTTATGAAGATGAAGCTACTGAATGTCGAAGCTGTGCTCAACAGAGATAATGGCATCCAACAGGCCAGACAAAAACCTGAGGTCATGCAGGAACTGCATGATGCGACCACACGCTATGTCATACTGTCGCATCGCTGGGGAACGGAGGAGGTTGATTACGAAGCGATGATTGGGCTGATGAAGATGGAGGAAGAAGGAAGGGAAAGGGTGAGGTATCGCAATGGTTACAGGAAGATCATCGAGAGTTGCAAGCAACCCATGAAGGATAGCTATAAGTGGTTGTGGATCGACACTTGCTGCATCGACAAGCGGAGCAGTGCAGAGTTATCGGAAGCCATCAATTCGATGTATCGGTGGTACCAAAACGCACAGGTCTGCTATGTATACCTCGACGACGTTAACGAACCGGTTTTCCCTACTAAAAAAGACGACGACCAGCTTGGCCAGTCCAATGGTTGGCCGGAGTGGTTTGAACGAGGCTGGACACTACAGGAACTCATCGCACCGAAGCAAGTCGAGTTCTTCAACAGGAATTGGGTGCTCATCGGCAACAAGAGACGCTTTGCTCGTGTGTTAGAAAAAGTCACAGGCATTCCGCGCGAAGTTTTAAAGGAGGGGTCTGGCTGGGAAGGGTCTCAGCATTGCGCAAATCATGTCGTGGGCAGCTGACCGAAAGACGACACGCGCAGAAGATCAGGCATACTCATTGATGGGGTTGTTCGGAGTGAACATGCCGATGTTGTATGGCGAGGGCAGAAAGGCGTTTCAGAGGCTACAACTAGAAATCATTCGCGTATCCAGCGACCACACCATATTCGCGTGGCGTACGTCGGTGCCACGGACAGGAAGCGTCCTGGCAGCGGATCCGAGCGATTTTCGGGATGGTGGCGATATCGTGAAGGTGGAACCCGGCGAGTTTGTCGACAAACTAACTGATGAGTATATTGAAGAGATAGGCCTCGGCTACTCAAAGTGCCATGACGTTGACAGTCGGGCACGCCATCAGCACAAAGTTGCAGTGTTGCGCGACGCAAAGGTTTCCCAGCAATTTTGCACCTTCACTGTCAGCAATACGGGCATTCAGGTGCACCTGCCCGTCGTCCCTTCCCATCACTCTCTGTCTCATTTCACGGCCATACTGGCATGCAGTTCGCAGGGGAATCTGGTCAACAATTGATTTGGTATCCACTGGGACCAGCTTTGACAGAACGTCAACGAACTTTTCCTTGCCCGCAACCTATCCAGAATTCAAGACGCTCCATCTCACTTATCATCAAGACGCCAACGAAGCGTGCTGCGAGCTTGTGCTTGACGACAAGCATGCCTCGTATTATGGATTCACCCGCCGCGGCACCTACCCACGCGTATTCACAGGCGATACTGTTACGCTCTCATCTCTCACAGATGACCTAATTGTCATAGTCTATTCCAACGACGCCTCTGGATCTCGTTTTGCAGTTGGCCTTGGATATTACTTTGGCCGCGGATGGGTGCACGTTGTCTGTGATGATCACCCTGGAGCTCAAGTGGCAAGGTCAGACTTTGCCGTGAGAGCATACGATCGAATATGGAGTGCACGTGCAGAGCATTCTCAGAGGATGCCCAAACAAGAATGCAATAACGAACGCTGCCGGGACCACTTCGTTAAACATGCTCACCTCCCTCGATCAATCTGGGCTGCAAGGGTAGTCTGGGGTAGGTGGGAGGTCGCCAATTTCACGGTTATGGTCGATGTTGAGAAATGTCCTGGTTGCTGTAACGGGCCATCCGCATGGACAGCCACATCTGTAAGTGCCTTCCCCGCCATGTGCATGCAAACCTGACCATTTTTGGTACTACAGAATGATCAAGGTAGCCTTGATACGCCAGGCCTTATGGACTCGGCTTGCGATTCATATTTGTTGGATCTGGACGGGTCCGAGGTCCAACTCGACAAGTGTTCTGGTCAAGGGATTAAAGTAAGTCATGCCACGCGTACTCATACTTGTGTTGAGCCTGATGTAACCAGTTGGGTGATTATGGTGACTATTCCGATGGCAATTTCAAATGCACTGGCAACATATTTGAGCATACGAGGATCCTTGGTGCCGACCCCATCGACTCGGCTTATTGCCCCATGGTCTCCCCCGTATCTGGCTTTGAATGGGAACTGGATTTCGGGTGGAATGATGACGATCTCACGGCGGCATCTCCTACTACTGGATATACATACCTGGCGCTACGTCGACCAAAGGGCATCTCGCTTCCTGCGAATGAACATCTTGTGTTACTTCTGAAAGCCTTGTCTAGCCGTCTTTCAGGGAAACATTTGGCGATAACCATCATACAATGCTCAGATTGCTATGGAGGTAATAGGTACGGTGAGCTTCTGCAACGGTCATGGCCTGTTCCGCTTCTAACCTTGAGTATCAGACTCAGCACCAGTTAGCCACTCCACAGAACAAGAGGTTTTTACCCCGCTATGCATCGTTGCACGCCCACAAGTTTGGCGAAGAGAACTAGCTTGTGGACAGAGAAGGGAGCATTTCAAGCATATCCGGTAATTCCATGTAATCACCTTATGTTGTGTTGCTAACATTTTAGTTTCGGGATGAAGGGAATATTTTTACACCCTAGTGGATACGGTACTTCTCCTGTCACTCTTGATACTGGTCTATGTCAATCATGCCTGTAGTATCAAGCAGAAACCGAAGCAAGTCACGAGCCGGCGGTGCGTTGAAGAATAACATGAGTCATAACCAATCGCTTACATCAACTACAGAATAAACAGAAGGGAACAGCGATCGAGTTCTTCTCTGACCTGTTTGGTCTGAAGTATCTGAGGAATTATGTGTGTATTTACCTTTCTAAAGCCTCGTGCTGGCCACACCCTTCATTCCATGTAGATTGGCGAGATCACGTTCTTCCAAAGGCTCTCCTGGATGATGGAGAATACTTCACTCGACTACGCTTTTATAGGCACTGCACAAGGTCAATACTATACATTTATGTTCTCTTGCAAATTTACATTACGGCTTCAGAGGATGCGAAGTTACCGGCGCAGCCACCTGAATTGCCACATGCCAACTCGGCCACGACATGGAACCTATTTCAGGACAATCCGCGATCTAATGGTGCTCGTGACTCGCGCCTTGACGTTGTGGTACCTCCGTTATTCAGGCGGTGTCATGTGCTGCATCGAGATGCTGATGAAATGCAAAAAATGAAGCATGAGTTGAAGTCCATATCACACACTCCGAGTGCTAACGTAAGTGTTGTTATCAGCAAAGCACAGTAGGGGTTAATTTCAATCACAAAAAGCTACTTATGCATATAGGTAACACCTTTCGCCTAGTCTCTTATTCGGCCTCGTGAGTGACCTTTCGACGAAAAATCACATCCTTGTTCTATGATTCGTCGTGTCTCAGCAAGGATCCTAAGTTACTAACGTTCAGTCATGCTGAATACCGTATATAGGCACCTCAGCACCCTTTTCGAGGTTCAGCAGATAAAGCAACTCAAAGTGTATTTTGATGGCACAGACGACGACGATGAACGACGGACTATGGAAGAAGATATCACCGGAAAGGCTAGGCCAGTATCAAGTTTTTACTTTTCGACACTCACGGTGGTCAATTTGTTAACAGATTCTGTGGCTTTGTTGGGGTGGAATTTGTGCAGAGTGGATGAACTGCTACCAAAGGTGATCCATCACTCTTGGCTCTACAGATGTCATTTGACATGGCCAGGTTGTGGATTGCATTCAGAGAGACGAATATACAATGGTAAGTGACGTTACGCACCCAAACGTCATTGTAATCGCCATCATTAGGGGTTATCCGAGATATGTTTCATCATAACTTCCACGTGTATAGATCCAGATGACGATCTGGCTCACTTGCAGCGGTAGGCTACATCATTTGGCATCTGGTGTCGACATGCATTGCTAAATAAATGTTGTTCAGCATTATGCTTGATGCAGGAGCAGGTACATCAAAACATCAGCTCTTCCTTTCGACTAAGGCCACTTCTGATACCGGCACCGTGCACGATCCAAAGTACCACTCCTAGTACAAGTTGTCAAACACCCTCCACTTTCATCGTCATAAATCCAACTCATCAATGGTGATTATGATATTGATGGGATCGTAGCCGCAACGTACGGGCTAGTTTCTCGACTTGTTAACTCTCCTTGCCTTGAATGTGACTGTTTATCATGTGCACGTAGGGTAACCACAGCCTACCTGTCTGATTAAGAACCGGTGGTAGAATGAACCTTAGAGCCACGTGCATTGGACTACTGAACGTGAGGCTTGCAGTTAGGGCTGCGTCGCTGGTGCCGTGCGCGCTGCTATTGCTCATTTACAGGTCGTGGAGTGCGTCTTCTAACTTTTCGATAAAGCGGCTCCATTAAACGAAGTTGTCTATCCCGATCTGGAAGAGGATCCGAGCGGCTTTGGGGGGCTGTCACCTTCGGTCTGTATCGACCACGTTGTCTGCAGCATCATCCAGCCTGGAACTGAGGCATGTCACAAGTCTCCGGTGCGCTGAAGAGTAACATGAAACACAGCCGTTCCCACCTGTTTGGTCAGAAACCTTTACTTCATTCCACGTAGGTCGACAAGATAATATTCTTCGAGGGATCCCCCTGGACGATAGGAGCTGCCTCACTCGACGCAGTTTCGGTAGGCATTGTGGAAGGTCATACCATACATGTACGTATGCCAGCGAACTTGCATTACAACTTAAGCGTTACTAAATTACCGGTGCACCCGCCGAAGTTACATTTGTTGGTTGGGTGAGGACATGGAACCTATTTCAGGGCGACCAGCAATCCAATGCTCCTCAGGACCCGCGCCCAGTTGAAGTTGTGCCAGTACCTCTGTTACCCAGGCGGTGCCAATCACTTTGGGCAGACGATGACCCCCGAAAAGCAAAAAATGGAGCACAAACTGAAGTCTATATCGAAAACTCCAAGCGCTAGCGTAAGTGTTGTTATTAGCAAAACAGAGTAGGAGTTGATTTCAATCACAAACAGTTGCATAGGCACTACCTTCTGCAATTCCAAATATGCACATTTGCGAGTGCTTTTTTGGCCTGAAATTGTTTACCCGTCCTATGATTCGCTGTGTCCCAGTATACTAGGTCGTGCTCCGAGCCACATTGATTATGACAGGTCCTTCAGTGCCAGCATCCGAACGTCCTGCAGCTGCCCTGGACACCATATCTAGGCAACTCGACACCCACTTCGAGGTTCAGCAGTCAAAGGAACCCAAAGTCAAATTTGATGTCAGAGGACGACGAACGACGACCTCTGGAAGAATGAAAATATCATAAGAAAGGCAAGGGCAATATCAAGTTGTTACGTTTCAACACTCACTTGCCAAATAGATGATCTGATGGCATTGTTGGTGCGGGATCAAGTGGACGAACTATTACCGAAGGTAAGCCACCTCACTTGGCTTTGTGGGTGTCATTTGTCATTGCCAGGTCGTGGATTGCATCCAGAGGGACGGATATAAAACGGTAAGTAGCGTCACGCACCCAAATGGCATCATAATCGCTGTCAGCAGGGCTTAGTTGTGGTGTCCACCATTATGACTTCAAGTCACGATGGGTGTATAGACACAGATGACGATCGGGCTCACTTGCGGAGGTAGGCGACGTCATTCGGCGTTTGGTACCGATATGCATTACTGAACAAATATTGTTCCGGGATCATGCTCGATGCAGGAGCAGGCACATCGAAGCATCAGCTGTTCCTTTCGCTCGGGACAACCCCAATACCGGCACCGTGGTCTAAGGTACCACTCCGAGAACGCTCTTTCCACTTTCATCGGGATAAATACAGCTCATCAACGATGATTATGGTATTAATAGGAATTATATAGTTGACACGTACAGGCTGGTTCTTACTTACCGAGTCTCCCTATCTTGAATGCAACTGCCTATCGCACACGTGCGGCGCAGCTACAGCTCATTTGTCCTGGGAGTGAGCTGAACCTTCGAGCCACGGGCGTTGGACTACTGTAGCGAAGCTTGCACTCGACGTTGCGTCGCTGGCCCCACAGCCGGTGTTCATGCACAGGTCCTGGAGAGCATCTTACGCCCCCTCGGACGATTCTCCTAAATGAAGTTGCTGAACTGCTGCTTCCGTAAGTGGTTTATCCCTGCTGTAAAGAGGACCTTGTCGGTATGGACGATTGATGCATGCATCTTCCATTGAGCCTACACTCTTACACTGGTTGACGCGCTCAAATACTAGCCATGTCATGCGGATGACTCACGTAGTTGAGTACTGGAGGTAAGTGGGGTACAATTTCTGCAGTCTTTGCATGCATACTGTACAGTGTGACTGGTTACATACAGAAGTGCGGGGTGGTAGTGGTCCTACAGCAGGCAGCCCCTGAGATCGAGTGGAAGATTGTACAGCAAGACGAAGAGAGAGGAACGACAAGGGAATGTACACAAGAGCATAGGATTAAACGGAAAAGAGTAATACTGCGTTGAGATTAAATATTCAGTTGAGACAAGAAGAGGCGAGGAACGGATGGTGTGGTAAGGCGAGGTACCGTTAGCATTAATCACTGTGGTCGTCGTCGTCGTCGATGACATAAGCGAAAGGGGAGGACTTGATTGGCTGGCGGCTGTGGTATGGGGACGCGTCCTGGTCTTCTTCGGGAGGGATCGGGAGGACGAGACGGAAAGCGTCCTTTCCGTTAAGGTAGAAGCGATATAAGCGCTTCTCTCGGATAAACCCAAGAGATTCATAAAGAGCAAGCGCAGCTACGTTGTCGTACTCGGTCTCCAGCACCACCTGATGGCCAGTGATTAGGTTGCCATGATATTTCAAATTTTGTCACCGAGGGAGCAGCGTGTGGGTTACGATGTGTAATAAGGGTTGGGATCAGGGTGATTCCGTGTCGAGATGGGGTGTACAAAGGTCAGCTCAATAATGCGTAAATTCCTGGGAGGACCTGCCTCGTCCACCCCATGTTGTTTCATAACTTCGATAGAGCGTTGTACGAGCGTACTGGCTATCAGCCATAACGAGATTTATCACGACGAGAGTTTTGGCATTGTGGCATGGGATGGGGATGGTGGGAAAAGATGTTGTATGGTAAGTGGTGGGGGACTAACTGAGGCTGGCGAGATAGCTCACCTACACCGCGCTTGCGCCAGTTCTTGTTCACGCTGAGCATGGCTATATAGCCTCTGTTAGCGACGTGCTTGTGCATGCTCTGCTTGCACACGATAACGCCAATCGGAACCGACGAGCCTGCCGGTATCGCCTGCGGCGTCCAAAGCTTCAGTGACTCCGGTGTATGTGTAGGGCGGAACGCCAGGTATTTACCAGGAATGCGAGCTGTGGCCTACAATGGCAAAATAAAGCAGGTCAGTGAACGCAAAGGGAGAAACATGGAGGGCGAACGGACCATTGATGGAGAAAGTAGCGGTAGGTATAGATGACATAGGGTTCGCTGAGCTCAGTCTGGACCAACGACATAATGTGTGGTAAATCTGATTCGCCTATATACTGTCTGTACACAATTTCAGCCATGAATTCGAGACTTCCAGGTGCTAGGTTAGGTGGACACAGTCGAGGTTGGAGGTCGAGCAGGGAACATACACCAGTCCACGTGCACACGAGCAGCCCTTCAAGTGTGTCCGGGTAAGCCCAAATATTTATTGCCGCTATGTAGTAAATCCGGACCAATGCCACAGGGCCGCCACCGCCGCTGAGCGCTGAGCTCTACTGTCCCCGGACACGGTTAGACCATATTTAATCGTCCATTCTTAATGCCGATTTCTCAGAAGTAAACAAGTGAACTTGTTCGTGTCGTATATCTTCGGACGATTCGACATTGGTTCCTCGGAAGTCCCTTTATTGGATAGCCTTTTGCATTTGCAATGCGCCATTCCGTTTTTGTGCCATCGGACCGAGCAGCAACCTCAATACTGGACCATTGCTGCAAGTAAATCATCCGATGAGCTCGCTCACTACATACATAGAAGAAAAGACCCTCAGACATAGACCTCGGCGTTCTCCGCTGCGTCCAGTGCTTGCTTCCGCATGTTCTCATCGTTGCCACGTATGTCCAGGTTCGTGCCCCGCATGTTTCTGACAGGCTAGGAACTTCGCACATATGTACGTTGACATCTCCACCCCAACGTATGGCTTTGCCCTCTGCCACCGCTGGGTACAGTTCTCATTCATGTCATGTAACCGGAGATCCGACGGCCGATGCTGGACTGCGGCACCTCAGAACTATTTAAGGCATCGCATGGACCCTTGTCCTTGGGAAATAGCCCTCCCCAGTGGCGCATATGCGGGGCAGAGCTGCCTTAATGCCACCTACCGGTGATTCCAGAGTCCGAACAGAGCTTCGCCACCAGATCTCGGAAGTTTTTGTTGAAAAAGAGTATTCGACGTGTCAGCTCATTTCGCTAAACCCCGACACCTTCCCATGATGAGGACTTGCTGGCTCCAGAGGGCGCTCCTGATCCGGAGAGGTGGCGTGGCTAACGACATGACACCCCAAACATCTCCATCTGTGATTCCGAATTGCCCATTTAGACTATCCAACATACTTCTATTGCTTCCCTAGCCACAGGCGATGTGCGAGGGAACACCCATGTTATCAATATCTCCCTTGTTCACACGCCCTTTCGGCATGAAGCTTATAAGCGCATATCTGTATGATATCATTGTCATTCTCCTCGGATCTCATAATACACCAGGCATGACATACTTTCCATTGATTCTCCAGCGCTTGTCTTTTTCGTCCAATCTAACTGCAACGTCTTGTGGTACGCCAGCCACGATATCTGACTTGTTTGTGCGAAGGCTCAGTAGCGGAAATGAACCTGCCAGCGGCCCTGTGAAAATGTCCTATGTCAATATGTGCTCATATGCATTCCGAAGGCCATTACCAAGCGCAGTTACAAAGGGAGTCGAAACTGGCCACTTCACATCCCCTGTCAGCCTGTAACATCCCATGTATGAGCCACTCTGGACTGGTACAGAGAAGTTAACATACTTGCGATAACTAGAGATAAGGCATACATTAACGATAACGAGTGTCAGGACCATGATACGAACTTAAGATCTCCCTATCGGCAGTATAAGAAGTGGCAGACAACGGCAACCTCATTTGCTCACCTTGATTATCACTAAGCTACTTTCAGATAACGAACGCCACAACTTGTTTGCCTTATCTTCCATATACCAATATGGCCAAGGACCAGTCCAAAACTGAGTCTTCTCATATCCATCCTCAAGTTCCGTACTCAGGCAGAATACGCCCTCTTTCAAGTACCTCTCCCATCGTTCTATCATGTTCTTCAGATGACGAGCTGATTCGGCTGTAGTGGTGGTTCCATTGAAGAAAGTGGGCGACGATAGCGATTGTATGGTTTTATAGAAGTCGGCTGGGGTAACATCGGAAACGAACCAGGGAAAAAGCTTCGGACTAAAATCATGACTAGATTGTAATGAAGTCCATTGTTCGCACTTACTGGAAGACAACTTTGGAGAGGTAGGGTGTATGAGTGACCAGGAAGTCGGCAAATACGAGGTCAGTGAACAGCTTTCGGTGTGTCAAAATTCAATGGAGCGAAGAGATGTCCCTTTTCCCACCTCGAACCCAGCTGTGATTCTGTGAGTCAAAGACAATTAAAACCTGCGAGTTGTTTACCGTTATCGAGAACAAGGTCGCATCGTGGCACGAGCCCAGCCTGATGTTCTAGGCTGTTAATATGCTCCCACACAAGTTCTTCGTCATTCCTGAGAATGAACTCCTTCCTGGCTTCTTGGGCATCTCTCTCAACCTTCTGAAATTGCTCGATATCAGATGGAGCGAGATGTATTAGGAAAGCTAGGTCCTAGTTCCTTGCGAGTAAATTTTGGCTCTTCTGCGACATTATTCGGTCGCATTCTTCTCACCGTGGCATTTCCCCTAAATAGCGAAATCACTACGACAGCTTAGTTCCATGTGAGAACAAGCCACACCATAGGCACATCTGTAACATTTCCTTGAAGAAAACGAGGAGTCTAGTAGGCTCTACAAGTCTGTCTTTCTCACATTCCATATCGTGCATTATTGTTGCTACCTCTATAGATATGTGATCAATACAGTTGTGCTGAAGAGGTGTACACTCGTTAGAACTCACGATATACGGCGGTTGCGCTATTTCGGAATGCTTCCACCTTCTGTTCGCGGAATGGATCAAAATCCACCCAGTGAGTGGTCTGCTTGAAGAAAGAACGAATCAAGCGAAATCTAAATAATTTGGTGAATGGATCAGATCACATGTACAGGGTACACATACATGTAACTCCTGTGAATCACGGTCGGGTAGGACGGTCGGGTAGGATGATCAAAGCCCACTGGATCTTTCACCAGGATCTTACTCTGCAAAGAGCCATGGCACAACAAACCACCTATTCTTCCCAAGCTGAGCGAGTCTTTCTAGCTCGGAGTTGTACTCCTCGACATAAAACTCCCCGTCCTCCGGGATCTTTCTGTAATCTCATGATATCAGCGCTTATTGATGCGTGGATCCATTCCGCAAGCTCACTCGAGTTCCTGATCGCTTTCCATGCGATACTTGAGTCGGATAGCCTTGGAAATGATTTCTTTCCCCTCACCGATCTTCAGCTGGGCAGCAGGATCGCTCGAACCATCGTTGTCGCGAGTTTTATCAAACTCTACTGTGATATCATTGACCAACTGATTGATATGGCTTGCTAGATTGGTGAGGATCGCGGGCCAGTGTTTTTCTAGTGTCTCATAGCTTCCGAGTCTTTGCTATGAAGCGTGTCGGTCGTAGATTGAGGACGAAAGGCACTTACGCGAAACTGGGGTTGCGTAGGATGTATGAAAGTTCCATGCTATTATCTTGGGGATTGTGCTTACCTGTTCTTGTCTTGGAGATCATAAGGAGGATAAGGCGCCTCATACATGGTAGAACTTACGACGTGGATCTTCGGCAATTGTCGTGTCCTACTCTGAGTACCAACCTGTAGGAAGATCGTAGGCCACTGGCAGAGATAAGTAAGTAGTCCCAAAGGCTGTCTAAGAACAACGGGGAAGCGCACTTCCGCGCAGGCAGAAGATTATGTAAGAAGGCATATATAGCGTGGTCAATCCAATCAATCATCGCATGAACTTTAAAACAGCATGGATCGCTCCATATTTCCCACCTAACGCCGTGTGATGCGCGCGGTGGGCTACATGCATACTTTACAAACGGGCGGAACATTAGTTGTTTCGCCGGGTAACAGGGCGATCCGGGTACTTGGCCACGTATTTACCAACCAAGCTCGACGATCGAGGCAGTTCTGCCACAGGTTCTGCCGCCAAAGCTCTTCCAGTATTGGTGAGGTGCTAGTTACGAAACACCACGGATGCCTTGCAAAAATTTTTTAGTGCAACAAGGTTACACAGAAGGTGTAGTATACCGAGAACTGAGTACGTTCCCATGGACTTTGAAGAGGTCCTCAACAGTACTGCCTGTGCGTATGTTTATTGCAAAAATCTTAGAGTCTCGTGTTAACCTCTATCTGTCCCGTGCAGATGCTTAGTACTTTCAAGTACAGCAGTAGCTCCCATACTCATGGCCAGCCGATTACGACATGGAGCTCAGTATTAGACAAGGATATCAACACGTAATCCTGTGATAGTAAGGCCACCACCCAGCCGCCATCGATCTCTGCGGAAACAAGATATTCAGGCTAACTCTTTTTATGCAGTATCGTTGGCCTGCACAAACCAGCTAGGGCAGGACTCACGTGAGTAGAGTATATTAGACGGTTCAGGTGCGTGCATTTAGAGCGATCATCACACATGTCCTCAGTATCCGACTCAGAGGCTACCATTATTGCATTCGTGAACACCATACGCCCGAATTTTGACTATATAATTACAATCACCGCTTTTTCTGCTTGTTTGTTTACCCTCTTTGTAGTCCTTCTTGCACTCTCCACCAAGGAATCTCGGTGCCGTGTGGTGTTCCGACTGAATGCATTTGCCATCTGTCTCGCCTTAACGACGAGCATCCTTGCGGGCCTATCCAATGGGAAGGCCATAGTCGACCCATCTAATCCGGTGTCAATAGGTGTCTTTATTGCTGCAAGCGTGTCCGTGTGCTTCGCGCCGTTACTGTATGACTCAATACTGTTGACTCGCCTCTTTGCTCTCTACCCTCCTGCAAGCACACCTCCGGCCACTTTACTACAAATTATCGCATTCCCATTTTGCGTCAAATGCACTCGGGTAGTAGTTATCGTGTGTTCGCTTGTTGATATGTTTTAGGTCCACCGCACACTGATTCCGTTTCCAGACTCTTTATGTCAATAATATTGCTACGACTGTCACAACTACGGCCACCGACGTTCTCTCTCAGGATGAGGCCACCACCTGGTTTCGCAACCCTAACATCATTACTGAATGGACACTGCAAATAGCAGACAACATGTAAGTTAATCGATGTCGAAGCAGTCCATTGGAAGGCTTGAGGCTTGACTGGTTTCCATTTCGAAAGGTATTCTGTTAGCCTTTTCCTTTATAACCTCCATGTCCGAGCAAGGCCTTTGAAAAGCGGTGAGCTCCTTTTGATTATTTCTTCGCAGGCGGACTGATCGATATGCAGAAGGCGGCATACCGAGTCGGATCCGCCAAATTTTCTACATTTCTGTAGCCAACTTCGTCTTCCCTCTCATAGTCAATATTGCACTACTTATTTTTGTCGTGACTAGTCGTTCCCCCGATGATGGCGGTGGGTTACTAGTCTTGGTCAACAACTACGTAACCGTCATGGGTGTAATGTGCGCCACAATCTGGTTTTCGAGATTGGAGTGGGTTCAGACTCGCAAGGAACCGTTATCTGATGAAATGCTACGGCGCAGGATAAACTTAGCGAGGGCTTCTGTCGGTGTCGGGATGGGAGGGGGCGAGATAGCGGGACTCCCGCACTTGGCCGGGCAAGTTTAGAGGGTGCGGCTCCCACCGACTCCAAGCAATTCATCATGCCGACAACTACTTTCCAGCATGTTTCCAAATTCCTCTAGGATCAAAGCCACACGATGGTTTGTCTTATCCCTCTTCACCCACGGCGCGCTCGTCTACAACACGTTGAATTAATAGGCTACGACCGCCTGTATACTGACCGCATACTCTATACTGATGCATGTATAATGTGCGATTGATTTGGTCTTGTGTTCTTGCTTTGTGTATGCTGAAAGCTATATAGGAGTTCCATGTTAATATCTTGGGGTCTGTGCTTACTCAGTCTTGTCTTGGAGGTCGCGAGGAAGATTATCAAGGTGCCTCAAACATAGTAGATGTGTTTTACTGCGCACCAACCTGTAGGAAGATCGTAGGTCAGAGATAATCCGTAGGATGATCTCATTCCCTTTGCAAGTGTTAGCACAGTCATCACGTCGATTCCACCACCTACATACATACTAACATGAGTCGTCCTGAATTCCCACCTAGTGCCGCGAGATTGCGACGTGTGCAGGCGGCGAACTATATAGCAAGCGAGTCTTAACAGGTAGCGGGCATATCAACCTTTCAGTCCCAATCCCGAGTAGTTGGCTATAGATGTCCGAATCACATTATGCGCTTGCGGCGTTTTTGTCGCATGCCAGCTTTTGGATAGTTGGCAAGCACTCCTACCCAACCCGGCAGGATCATATGCTAAGCACTGAAATACCTGGTGTTTCATCGCTATAACACCAACCAAGCTCATTAACGTTGCTCTGCCGCAGCCAGTTCCGCCACTGCACCGCCAGATCCCAGAGCCCATCCAGTATTATGTCATTCGCGTGGTTTTTCCAACCTCGTGGCAGCTATATCTTTTTTTTGGGCAGCCTCACCCCCGCTCCACGTGCTTCATAATTAGCACCTCGGCGATATATTAAAAATTGGGCGCAAGGTTCGGTCTCCAACGATAACACATCAATAGGCGTATACTTGGCACAGGAGTTCCATCGTCTTATACTTGTGGAACCTCTATCGACTCCCCCTCAAGATGCCAGATCAGTGAGTCTTGTCATATCAATGTTGCGAGCGCAGTGATGGCTTCCATGTTGACCGGCTGATTATCCCATGTAATACAAGGATACCCAGTATGAAAGCGCTCAGTTGACAGGAGGATCAACATATAATCCTGCCGTGTCTACTATGTACGGAGACTAGTCTGCCGCCACTGATCTTTCAAGGGATTCAGGCTAGTATTTGTGATGGAAGGATGCTAACTCTTTTTAGGCTGCATCACGAACTGTGCAAAAATTGCTAGGGGAGGCACCTGTAGAGTATATTAATGGCGCGTTTATGCATTCAGATTGGCATCATGCACTATCTCATATGTCCTCGCTCCTCAGTGACTGATTCAGAGGCTGCCATAAGTGCATTTATCAACACCATACATCCGAATTTCAACTATATCGTTACAATCACTGCTTTTTCTGCTTGTTTGTTTACCCTCTTTGCAGTCCTTCTTGGACTCTCCACCAAGGAGTCTCGACGCCGAATCGTATTCCATCTAAACGTGATTGCCATCTGTCTCGCTCTAACGACGAGCATACTTGCTGGTCTATCCAATGGAAAGGCCATAATTGACCCGTTTAATCAGGTGTCGACACGTGTGTTTATTGCTGCAACAGCCTCCATTAGCCTCTCCCCATTGTTGTATGACTCAATACTGTTAACTCGGCTCTTTGCGCTCTATCCCCCTGCCAGCACGCGTCAAGCCACCCTGCTAAAAATTTTTGCATTCCCATTCTGCGTCAAGTGCGCTCGAGTGGTAGTTATTGTGAGCCAACCTGTCGATATTTTTCGAGGTCTATTGCATGCTGATTCTGTTTGCAGGCTCTTCTCTTGAAGGAAGAGGTTAGAGCTGCTGCCGATACGACCACCGAAGTTCTTCTTCAAGATCAAGCAACTATATGGTTTCGCAACCCCAACATTGTTGCTGTATGGACACTGCAAATGGCGGACAACATGTGAGTTGACAAAGGTCACACTCCATTAGAAGGCTTGAATGTTTGCATTTCGAAAGGTATTCTGTTAGCCTCTTCCTTTACAACCTCCATGTCCGCACAAGACCATTGAAAAGCGGTGAGCTCCCTCCTACTATATCTTAGCAGGTGGACTGATCGATATGCAGAAGGTGGCATACCAAGTCGGATCCGCCACGTTTTCTACATTTCCATAGCCAACTTCGTCTTCCCTCTCGTGTCCAACATTGCACTACTAATATCTGTCATAACCGATCATTCCCCCAATAGTGGCCCCGGGGTGCTACTCTTGATCAACTACTATGTAACCGTCATGGGTGTATTATGTGCAACGATCTGGTTCTCGAGATCGGAGTGGACTCAGGCTTGCAAGGAGCCATTATCTAACGAAATGCTCCGGCGCAAGCTGAACTTGCCGAGAGCTCCTGTCGGTGTCTGGATGGGAGGGGATGAAGTAATAGTAATTGGGAAGACTCTCACACTGGACCCGGCAAGTTTAGATGGTGAGGCTTTCACGAATTCCAAGCAACCCGCCACACCAACCAACATTTCATAGTGTGATTTCCAGTCACTCCAAAACTGAAACCATACAACAATTTGTGTTATCTCTTTTCACTCATGGCTCGCCTGCTCGCAACACTTGTTGAATAATAGGTTACGACTGTCTGCATATCGACTGCATTCTACTGTACTAATTTTTGCACAAGATGTGATTGGTTTTGGTTTTGTGCCCTTGTTTTGTGTATGCTTAAGGGTATGTGCGATCTCCATGCTATTATAAGTCGCCCGAAACTTGTTAGCCCTGTGATGAAGATCGTGGGTGATCATCGTGTCCTACTGAGTACCTTGTAGGTTGGGGTTTCTGTACACGTTTGACGATTACATAAGCGATGGTAACTACGTTTTGTTGATACCTGAAGCTGAAAGCCTGAGCTACCTTTTGTAGCGTAGTCAACTGAATTTATCTCATCCCGTCCCATTCCCTTTCGGAATGCCCAATGACATCGCATGAATGTTATTTTGACCATCAACATACATAATACATGTCACGGGTCGGTCTGGATTCCCACCGTGAGACTGCGAGGCGCGCAGGGGTCGAAAAACAGGTCTGTTATCTCAACACTTCCGCGTGGCTGTTTCCAACTCATCAATTCTTTTTTGCAGCTTCAGGCCTCCAGGCGTTCCCCGTGTGTCATAGTTAGCACCCCAAAGGTGTATTAGGAACTGGGCGCACTAGGTCCAAAGTAATAAGGACTCCGTGCACATGAATTAATTCCATGGTCTTGTGCTGGTGAAACCTTTGTCTCCCCTTACACAGATGCCGGATTAACAAGCCATATTGCTTCAATTTTCTCAAATACAGCGGCAGTTTCCATGCTGATCTGCTGTATGACCTGCAATACAAGAGTGCCAGTATGAAAAGCGCTCAGTAGACGAGAAGATCAATACATCATCCTGTGATTTGATATGTGGATACTACCCCGCCACCACTGATCTCTAAGACAAGGTATTCAGACGAGTCTTGTCAATGGAAGGAGCACTAACTCTTTTCAGGCTGCATGATGGGCTGGGCGATCCAAGTAGGGAGATTGCCCAGCACATGAGGTCGAGTATATTAGCGGTACGTGTATGCTTTCAGATGCACTATCTCATATGTCCTCAATGACCGGTTCAGAGGCTAACATTAATGCGTTTGTCAACGCCGTACTCCGAATTTCGATTGTACCATTGCGAACACCGCTTTTTCTGTTTGTCTCTTTACCCCATTTGTAGTCCTTGCACTATCTACCAAGGAGTCTCGACACTGTAGTCTTCCGACTGAATGTGCTTGCCATCTGTCTCGTTCTAACAATGAGCATATCACTGGCCTAACCAATGGGAAGGTCATAGTTAACCCATTTAATCTGATGTCGCCAAGTGTCTTGATTGCCGGAAATGCTTCCGCTCTCCTCCCGCCCTTACTGTATGACTCAATATTGTTGGGTCGCCTCTTTGCTCTCTACCCCCTGCAAGCACACCTCCAGCCACCCTACTAAAATTTTCGCATTCTCATTCTGCAGCAAATGTGCCCGGGTGGTAGTTCTCGTGCGTCAATTCATCGAAAAATTGGAGTCCATTGCACGGCTGCTGACTCTGTTCCCAGACTCGTTAGTGGGGTGTTGCGACTACGACCATTGAGGTTCTTGTCCTGGATGAGGCCACCGTCTGGTTTCGTGTCTTCAACATCATTGCTGAACCGACACTGCAATTAGTAGACAACATGTGAGTTGACAGATGTCAAAGCACTCCACTGGAAGGCCTGATTGTTCCGTTTTGAAAGGTATTCCGTTAGTTTCTTCCTTTACATCTCCATGTCTACGCAAGACCATTGAAAAACGGTGGGCTTCTTATCACTGTAACTTTACCGGTGGACTGATTAATTTACAGAAGGCAGTAAACCCGAGAGAATCCGCCAAATTTTCTACATTTCCGTAGCCAACTTCGTCTTCCCCTCGCATTCAACATTACACTCCTCATCTTTGCCGTGACTAGTCATTTCCCCAATCCCGGCGGCGGGCTGCTATTCTTGATCAACGACTATGTAACCGTCATAGGTGTAATGTGCGCGCCGATCTGGTTCTCGAGATCGGAGTCAGGTCATACTCGCAAGGAACCGTTTTCTGACGAAATATTGCGATACAGGCTAAACTTGCCAAGGGCTGCTATCAGTGACGGGATGGGAGGGGGCGAATTAGTGGTCATTGAGGCGAAGACTCCAATGCTTGACCGGGCGAAGTTAGACAATGAGACTTCGACGGATCCCAAGCAACTCGTCACACTACCGAACAAGGATAAATATTTTATAGTATGAATGACGGCGCTCATTTGACAGGAGGATCAACATGTCATCTTGTCATTGTCCACTATGTACGGAGACTACCCTACCGCCACTGATCTCTCAAGGGTTTCAGGCTAGTGTTTGCGATGGAAGGATACTAACTCTTTTTAGACTGCATCACGAATTGTGCAAAAATTGCTAGGGGAGGCATCCGTAGAGTATATTAATGGTGCGTCCATGCATTCAGATTGGCATCACATACTATCTCATATGTCATCAGTGATCGATTCAGAGGCTACCATCAGTGCATTTATCAACACCATCCAACCGAATTTCGACTATATGGTCACAACCATCGCTTTTTCTGCTTGTTTGTGCACCCTTTTCGCAGCCCTTCTTGCACTCTCCACCGAGGAGTCTCGACGCCGTGTAGTATTCCGTCTGAATGTGCTTGCCATCTGTCTCTCCCTAACGACGAGTATACTCGGTGGCCTAACTAATTGGAAGGCTATGGTCGACCCATTTAATCAGGTGTCGACAAGTGTCTATCTAGCTGCAAGCATCTCCATTAGCTTCTCGCCATTGTTGTATGACACGATTTTGTTGACTCGCCTCTTTGCGCTCTACCCCCCCGCCAGCACCCCGCTAGCTACCCTAATCAAAATTTTCGCATTCCCATTCTGCGTCAAATGTGCCCGGGTGGTAGCGATCGTGCGTTAACTTGTCGATATTTTTAGCCCATTGCACACTGATTCTGTTTTGCAGACTCTTTACGTTAATAGCGAGTTTAGGGTTGCTACGACGACAGAGGTTCTCGTACAGGACCAGCCCAACCTCTGGTTCCGCAGCCCGAACCTCATTGCTGAATGGTCATTGCAAATAGCAGACAATATGTGAGTTGACAAAGGTCGAAATGCTGTAATGGAAGGCTTGACTGTTTGCATTTTGACAGGTATTCTGTTAGCCTCTTCCTTTACAACCTCTATGTCCGGGCAAGACCATTGACAAACGGTGTGCTCTTTCTCACTGCATCTTCACAGACGGACTGATTGATATGCAGAAGGTGGCATACCAAATCGGATCCGCCAGTTTTTCTACACTGTCGTAGCCAACTTCGTCTTCCCCCTCGCCTTCAACGTTGGATTACTCATCTCTGTCGTGACTAGTTATTCCCCATATACCAGTGCCGGGATGCTAGTCCTCATCAACAGCTACGTAACTATGATAGGTGTATTGTGCGCAACGATCTGGTTCTCGAAGTCGGAATGGACTCAGACCCGCAAGGAACCATTATTTGATGAAAGGATACGGCGAAAGCTGAACTTTCCGTGGGCTCCTGTCGGTGTCTGGATGGGAGGGAGCGAAGTAATAGTAATTGGGAAGACTCTCACACTAGACCTGGCGAGTTTAGATGGTGAGGCTTTCACGCATTCCAAGCAATCCGCCACACCAACCAATATTTTATAGTTTGATTTCCAGTCACCCCGAATCCAAGCCACACTGTTATCTCTCTTCACCCATGCGGTGCTTGCTCACAACACTTGTTGGAACGATACCTGCATATCGACCGCATTATCTGCACTAACTGTTGCATAAGAAATGATTGGTTTGGTTGTGAGCTCTTGTTTTGTGTATGCTGCAGGGTATGTGGGTGCTCCATGCTATTATAAAAGTGCACGAAACATGTTAGACTTGCGATGAAGAGACTTGTCGATTACATAAGTGGTGTGCAAGCCACATTGAATGATCCCAATATTCCAACCACGTTGCATGAACGTTATTTCGACCACCTTCATACATACTAGCATGAGTAGCTCCGGATTCCCACAGTGAGAAGGCGAGGTGCGCAGGGGTGAACTATACAAGACGGGCGGGTTGTCTCAATAGGTGCATCAACCTCTGGAACTCCTCCGGTATTACATCTTCCATGATGCGGCTGCTTTCAACCTACCAATCCTTTTTTGGGGGGGCATCAAACCCTCCAAGCAATTCTCATGTGTCATAAATAGCACCCCAGCAATATACTATGTAAGAATTGGCGCACAAGCTCAAGGGTCCCTAACAACACTGCATGGCCATGCACGTGCATTGTGACAGCAATTCGATGGTCTTGTGTTGGTGGAACCTCTCTCCCTCCCACGAATGCCTCAGCTTCCTTCAATTTTGCAGCTACAGTGGCAGTTTCCATACTAACTTACTGTGTGACATGAACATATGAGTGCCAGTATGGAGAGCGCTTAGTAGACAAGAATATCAATATATCAGTGATTTGAAGCATGGATACTGCATGCCACCACTGATCTCCAGCTGACAAGGTATTTAAGCCTAGACTTCTCAATGGCCGAAGCACTAACTCTTTTCAGACTGCACGACAGGCTGTACGATCCATGTAGGGGAATCATCCAGTACATGAGGTAGAGTATATTAGTGGAGCATGTATGCTCGCAGACACACTGTCTCACATGTCATCAGTGGACGAGCTCCCACTCTCCGTTCTGAAGAAAGAATTTGGGGAGCTGAACACAGTGTGGTCAGGTAATGGTTCATTGCGAGTGCGAACCCACTCCAATCCTGAGAACCACAGTGTCGCACACAGTACCCCCAAGACAGTTATGTAGTTATTCATCAATATCAGCAATGCGCCATTAGTTTGGGACCGATCAGTCATGATAGAGATGATCAGTGCAACATTAAAGATGAGAGGGAAGATGAAATTGGCGACAGAGATATAGAAGATTTGGCGTATATGCTCTGCGATGCCGCATGCTGTACATTGGGAGATGCATAATACATTCAATCCACCTGATAAGTAGTGAACTGACTCACCAGTTTTTATCAGTTTTGTACGGCTATGGAGTTTGTGCAGGAAAAGGCTAACAGAATACCTATCAATAAGGGAACGGCTAAATCTTTCAATGAATCGCTTCGAGGTTACCATGCTCACATGTTGTCTGCGATTTGCATTGCCCATTCAGTGGTCATGTTAGGATTGTGGAACCAGGTGGTGGCCTCAGCCAAGATGAGACCCTCCACCAACGCATTCCTAGCATAGCTATCGAGGACAAGAGCCTGTGTACAAGATCACCATTATGGACTTCAGTATTGGCACGGTAACGTACAAGAACTACCACCCGAGTACATTTGATGCAGCAGGGAAATGCAAATATCTTCAACAGAGTGGCCAGAGGCGTGCTGGAGAGGGGGTAGAGTGCAAAGAGCCGAGTTAACAATATCGAGTCATACAACAATGGTGGAAAGATGGTGAAGACAATTGCAGCAAGCTGAAGGCTTGTTGACACTGGGTTGAAGGGGTCGACTACGGTCTTGTAACTGATGAAACCAGTCAATATGCTCATCGTTAGGACGAGACAGATGGCCAGCACATTCAGTCTGAATACGAGACGGCACCGAGACTCCTTCGTGGAAAGTGCAAAAAGGATCACAAAGAGGGTAAACAGACAGGCAGAGAAAGCAGTGATCGCAATGATATAGTCGAAACTTGGATGTATGGTGTTCACCAACGCATTGATGGTAGCCTCTGAATCTGTCGCCGAGGACATGAGAGGTAGTGCATCTGAATGCACACATGTACCACTACTAATATACTCTACCATGACATGCTGAGTGATGCCCCTGCGTGATCTGTACAGCAGTGAGTCTAAGGAGAGTTAGTGCTCCTCCTAAGGCTAGTCTGATCTCTTGAAAGAATCATGACTACGGTCTGTACGGAGAAACTCATCAGTGAAACAATATGATTTGCAGTTGGACTGCTCGCCTAAGATCAAAGAGTGCTTTTCATATTGACTCACTGAGTTCAACTAGTATTTTTTTTTGCGCGCAAACCAGCATATGTGCAGGGGAGACAGGAATTCTGGTTGCAACCTGAATCTTACGCCTAGTCTATAATATTGATGGAAAGTGCTGATTGTGCAACACGAAACAAGGTGCTGTGTCTAAGGCTGTGAAAAACGATCCAACCTCAAAATGTGGGAAGAGCGGCATGGAACATACATCACGTAGAACCAGCGAGGTGGTATTCCCTGTGGGTGATTTGAGATTCAAAGAGAAACGTCACGCAACGATACCACTTTGTACATATATGCTGGTAATAGATTGCAAAACACGCCCATTAACATTGTTACAGACATCTATTTGATATGTATGTATAAGGGCTCCAAACACTACAACACGTGTCTTTATTGCTGCAACAGCCTCCATCAGCTTCTCCTCATTGTTGTATGACTCGATGTTGTTGCCAACTCGCCTTTTTGTGCTCTATCCCCCTGCCAGCACACGTCAAGCCACCCTACTAAAATTTTTCGCATTCCCATTCTGAATCGAGTGCGTTCAAGTGATGGTTATTGTGAGCCAACCTGTCGACATTTTTGAGGTCCATAGCATGCTGATTCTGTTTGTAGACTCTTCTCTTGAAGGAGGAGGTTTGGGCTGCTGCCAGTACGACCACCGAGGTTCTTTTTCAAGATCAGGCAACCATATGGTTTCGCAACCCCAATATCGTTGCTGTATGGACACTACAAATGGCGGACAACGTGTGAGTTGACAAAGGCCACACTCCATTGGAAGGCGTGAACATTTGCATTTCGAAAGGTATTCTGTTAGCCTCTTCCTTTACAACCTCCACGTCCGTGCAAGACCATTGAAAAGCAGTGAGCTCCCTCCTACTACATCTTCGCAGGCGGACTGATCGATATGCAGAAGGTGGCACACCAAGTCGGATCCGCCACATTTTCTACATTTCCATAGCCAACTTCGTCTTCCCTCTCGTGTTCAGCATTGCACTACTGATCTCTGTCATAACTGATCATTCCCCCAATAGTGGCTCCGGATGCTACTCTTGATCAACTACTATGTAATCATCATGGGTGCATTGTGCGCGACGATCTGGTTCTCGAGATCGGAGTGGGCTCAGACTTGCAAGGAGCCGTTATCTAACGAAATGCTCCTACATAAGCTGAACTTGCCGAGGGCTCCTGCCGGTGTCTGGATGGGAGGGAGCGAAGTAATAGTAACTGGGAAGACTCACAGTAGACCCGGCAAGTTTAGATGGTGAGGCTTTCATGAATTCCAAGCAATCCGCCACACTAACCAAGATTTCATAGTGTGATTTCCAGTCACTCCGAAACTGAAGCTATACAACAATTTGTGTTATCTATCTTCACTCATGGCTCGCTCGCTTACAACACTTGTTGGAATAATAGGTCACGACTACCTGCATATCTACCGCATTCTCTGTACTAATTTTTGTGGTTTTGTGCTCTTGTTTTGTGCGTGCTTAAGGGTATGTGGGAGCTCCATACTATTATGAGGCGCCGAAAACATGTTAGCCCTGTGATGACGATGGTGGGTGATCATCATGTCCTACTGAGTACCTTGTAGGTTGGGGCTTCTGTATGCGCTTGACGATTGCATAGGCGATGGTAACTACGTTTGTTGATACCTGAAGCTAAAAGCCTGAGCTACCTTTTGTAGCGTAGTCAGCTGAATTTATCTCATCCCCTTTCTGAATGCCCAATGTCATCGTATGAATGTTTTTTTGACCATCAACATACATACTACATATCACGGGTCGGTCTGGATTCCCACTGTGAGACGGCGAGGCGCGCAGGGGTCGAACTATACAAACAGGTCTGTTATCTCAACAGATAGCAGGCGCATCAACCCTTCCCGGTCCCCAAGCTCATTGAGGCTACTCCGTCGGAAATATTGTCTTCCGCGTGGCTGTTTCCAACTCACCAATTCTTTTTTGCAGCTTCAGGCCCCGAGGCGTTCCTCGTGTGTCGTAATTAGCCCCCCAAAAGTATATTAAGAACTGGGCGCACGAGGTCCAAAACAATAAGGACTCCGTGCACGTGAATTAATTCCATGGTCTTGTGCTGGTGGAACCTGTCTCCCCTGCACGGATGCCGGATTAACAAGCTATATCGCTTCAATTTTGCAAATACAGCGGCAGTTTCCATGCTGGTCTGCTGTACGATGTGCAATATAAGAGCGCCAGTATGGAAAGCGCTCAGCAGACAAGATCAATACATCATCCTGTGATTTGATGTGTGGATACTACCCCGCCACCACTGATCTTTAAGACAAGGTATTCAGACTAGTCTTGACAATGGAAGGAGCACTAACTCTTTTCAGCCTGCATGATGGGCTGCGCGACCCAAGTAGGGAGATTGCCCAGCACATGAGGTCGAGTATATTAGCGGTACGTGTATGCTTTCAGATGCACTATCTCACATGTCCTCAATGACCGATTCAGAGGCTAACATTAATGCGTTTGTCAACGCCATACATCCGAGTTTCGATTATACCATTGCGAACACCGCTTTTTCTGCTTGTCTGTTTACCCTGTTTGTAGTCCTTCTTGCACTATCTACCAAGGAGTCTCGACGCCGTGTAGTCTTCCGGCTGAATGTGCTTGCCATCTGTGTCGTCCTAATGATGGGCATATTTACTGGCCTAACCAATGGGAAGGCTATAGTCGACCCATTTAATCCGGTGTCGCCAAGTGTCCTTATTGCCGGAAGCGCTTCCGCTTTCTTCCCTCCCTTACTGTATGACTCAATACTGTTGAGTCGCCTCTTTGCTCTTTACCCTCCTGCGAGCACACCTCCACCCACTCTGCTAAAGATTTTCGCATTCCCAGTGCTGCATCAAATGCGCTCGTGTGGTAGTTCTTGTGCGTCAAATTCACCCAAAATTTGGAGTCCATTGCACGACCGCTGACTCTGTTCGCAGACTCTTCTCGTTAGTGGGATGGCTTAGGGCTGTTACGACTACGGCCACTGAGGTTCTCGCCCAGGATGAGGCCACTGCCTGGTTTCGCAACTCTAACATCATTGCTGAATGGACATTGCAAATAGCAGACAATATGTGAGTTGACAAATGTCGAAGCACTCCACTGGAAGGCCTGATTGTTTCCGTTTTGAAAGGTATTCTGTTAGCTTCTTCCTTTACAACCTCCATGTCCGCGCAAGACCGTTGAAAAAGCGGCGAGCTTCTTATTACTATAGCTTTACTGGTGGACTGATTGATATATAGAAGGCGGCATACCCAAGAGAATCCGCCAAATTTTCTACGTTTCCATAGCTAACTTCGTCTTCCTCCTCGCATTCAACATTGCACTCCTCATCTTTGTTGTGACTAGTCATTCCCCCAATCCCGGCGGCGGGCTGCTACTCTTGATCAACAACTATGTAACCGTCATAGGTGTAATGTGCGCGACGATCTGGTTCTCGAGATCGGAGTCGGGTCATACTCGCAAGGAACCGTTATCTGACGAAATATTGCGATACAGGCTAAACTTGCCAAGGGCTCCTATCAGTGACGGGGTGGGAGGGGGCGAATTAGTGGTCATTGAGGCGAAGACTCTCACGCTTGACCTGGAAAGTTAGACGATGAGGCTTCGACGGATCCCAAGCAACTCGCCATACTGCCGAACGAGGATAAATATTTTATAGTGTGATTCTAAATCTACGGCGTGCTCCCTTACAGCGCTTGTCGGAATGATAGGTTACAACCGCCTAAATACCGACTGCGTTCTCCAAACTACTGTATATGAGCAATGACTGGTTTGTGCTCGTGTTCTTGTTTCGTCCATGCTGAATTCCAGAAGTCGATGCAATTGATCGTCACGAAGAACGCACAAGAAACTGTGCAGGATCCTTAAGAGTGGTCCAGGAGCACCGACATAGGGTGCACCTTTCAATACACCATCACACGCTGAATCGCTTCCGGTACATCCGTATTCGGCACGAAGGATTGGTACTGTTGGGTGGACAGGACAACACTGATTTGGCCTGGAGTTCGATGAAAAAATCAAAATATGAATTTCACTACTATGACTGTATGTACTTGTTGGGACAAAATTCTTCATATTCAAACAAGTGTGTCACGGGTACATGGTTCATCGATATGCAAGCATTATCCCTCCTTGTTTTACGAAATATCATCTGCCATTGTGCTATGAATGGGACGAGTCAATTACACCAAGATATATTTATTCTTTTTCTCCCAGGTAGGAGCTGCTTAGGATCCGTCCCATTTTCCTAAGCCATTAGTATCATGTGTGACCGGGCCCTTCCCCTATTGATTGAATTGTGCTCCCACTCTTCCCGCCGGTGACGGGAACCTCCAACGTTAGGCTTGGGCGAGTTGAGCATGTGTTCTGGTAGTGGTTCGCTGCAAGTCCGAACCCACTCTGATCCCGAGAACCACAATGTCGCACACAATACCCCCATGACAGGTTACATAGTTGTTGATCAAGGGCAGCACTCCACCGGTAAAGGGGGATCTATCGGTCGCAGCGAAGATGATTTGTGCAATGTTCAAGACCAGAGGGAAGATGAAATTGGCCACAGAAATGTAGAAGATCTGGCGGATGCGATCCGCAATGCCTACGTGCTGCAGTGTCGGGAAATGCACAAGTTATTCATTCCAACACTAGAAGAGCTACAGTGGTATGCTCACCTCTTTTTATCGATGATGTGCGGATGTGAAGGTTGTAAAGGAACAGGCTGACGGAGTACCTTCCGAAGAGAAGATGTTCGCCAGCCTGATCACACAGAGGGATGTCAACTTACATGTTGTCGACGATTTGCATCGTCCACTCAGCGATCAAATAAGGGTTTCGGAACCAGATGGCGGGCTCGTCTTGGACGAGAGCCTCGGTGGTCATCCCGGATCCTATATAGCTACGAAGCCCAATGGTCTACACAAAGCGTCACCCGGGAATGAAACCAAACATCCATGAAAATACCCACGATAATAACCACTCGAGCACATTTGATGCAGAGTGGGAACGCAAGTATCTTCACTAGAGTGGCGGCAGCTGTGCTACTGGGGGGGTAGAGTGCCAATAGGCGGGTCAACAATATCGAGTCATACAGTAACGGGGGGAAGACAAGGAAGGTGATCCCAGTAACGAAGACACCTGTCGACACCTGATTGAATGGATCAACTACGGCTTTACCGGTCGTCAGGCCCATCAATGCACCCATGGTTAGGACGAGACAGATAGCAAGCAAATTTAGCCGGAATACCAGGCGGCGTCGAGACTCATTGGTGGAGAGTGCAAGAAGAACTAAAAACAGGGTAAACAGACAAGCAGAAAAAGCGGTGTTTACAACGAAATAGTTAAAAGATGGACGTATGGCGTTGGTGAATGCATTAATGGTGGCCTCTGAATCCGTCACTGAGGACATTTGTGAGATGGTGCATCTGAATCCGTACACGTACCACTCATATACTCTACCCCAAGTACTGAATTGTTTCCCAACACACAGCCCATGATGGCAGAGTCCAAGAAAAGTTAGCACTGCTGCCATTAAGAAGACAGGGAACTCCTTCACAGATCAGTGGCTGCGGAGGATAAACATTCATGAAACCATTTGATTAGTAGTTGCTCATCTTGCGGCAACTTGTTCAATAGTTGAAGAGTGCTTTCACTCACCCAATTGGCTAGGATGGGTGCTGCGAGCGATTACTCCCAAAATAAGAGCAGAGTCCAATGGGTGGTGTTTTGCATATCGAATCGGTACCGGCTCTACATGACTGGAACTCCTGTTGAGAGTGGATGGAACCTTCAAGTTGCGCTGTGTTCTTATGTAAATAATAATACTAATTGAAGGTTAAGGCGTCGAGTTGAGTATCTGAAGCAGTACAAAACAATTTAGTATAGCCCCCTCACGTTGTACCACTATTACTGCCCATGGGCAGGTCGCTCTCACGCACTATATATAGAAACCAAAAAAATAAAATAAAAATACCCAAGATATTCGTAATATAATGTTACGAACACCTTGCAGAGGTCTATTCCACTAGCTAGTGTGGCTAGTGTGTTTTCATGTGAAATAAAGCACACTAGCATGGGACTTTGAAAGAGGGCGGTGCGAGATACCCCGTTTCTATGGCATTTTGACCCAGATCCTAGAGATCTTCTGTGGCATTGAAGTTGAAATTTCTGAGTGCCGCAACATGTCAGGATGAATATTATGAGTCGATCAGTTCAGTGAAACGTTATAAGGAAACTTATCGCAGTCTTCAAGATTCTGCTCGAATGTGACACCCGTCGCAGAATATATTATTGGTTGTTGCTGTGCACCCACGGCGGTGCATACTTCAAAGAACATGTGAGCACAACAACAGCTAGATTAAAGTATATGACTCAGTCGAGCAGAAAAAATTTTACGAGTTACGGTAATCTGATGCGGGCCTTGACAACTTGATCATTACCAGGTAGTTGCGTACAAACAAACAGTGATGGAGGCCCAGCGGCCCATCGGCATTTGATCGACAAGATGATACAGTGACTGGTAAGTAGGCTGATACACATTTCCCAAATGGCCGTGGTTATAAATTCCCAGAGTATCTGTTATGACTTACGAACCTCTGTAACGATGGCACACTGCTGTCCGTTTGCACGGGACGGGATTTGTGTGGCAGGCAGACTGTAGTATCCATCGGATTCGGACTGAAAACACATGCAAAAACTAACAGAACGTCGTAATACACTCGGAGTAGTGCCGACAGCAGCTCCTGGCACATGCGAAAAGGAACGCGTACGGACTGGCAAAATACAGTGTGCACTACGCGAAGGCAGGACTCCCGCAGTGGGACTCCCCAGAACTGTCCGAGGCACGAGCAGTAGTAGCTAAATAAACTAAAATCAAGTGCGATCGATGTGGAGGGATGCCATGCTGGCGGCTTGATGGGATAATCGTATATAAGTACTGACTATGTATGTAGCATGCTCAAACCGCACATTCGACTGCACGTATTTTACTGAATTATTTACATTTCCACAGTCAACCAAGGGTCCAAGATGTAGAGAAGAGATTTTAGCCTGCCTTCCTGTGTCGCGCAGGTCATATACGTACAGGACAGTAACATGATATAAATTACACCAAGATATCCTTGTTCCCTTTCTCTGGGGTGGTGACTTGCTCGGGCTCCGTCCCTGTGTCCAAGGTGCTGGGACTATCCCTTCCAAAGAACGAATTGGGCGAGTTGAATACAGTGTGGTCAAGTAATGGTTCATTACGAGTGCGAGCCCACTCCAAACCTGAGAACCACAGCGTCGCACACAGTACCCCCAAGACAGTTACATAGTTATTGATTAACATCAGTAGCGCACCACTGGTTTGGGATCGATCAGTCATGGCAGAGATGATCAGTGCAACGTTAAAGATGAGAGGGAAGACGAAATTGGCAACAGAGATATAGAAGATTTGGCGTATATGCTCTGCGATGCCACATGCTGTACGTTGGGAGACGCGCGTCATAATACGTTCGGTCCACCTGATGAATAGTGAACTGACTCACCCCTGTTTATCACTTTCGTGTGGCCATGAAGTTTGCCAAGGAAAAGGCTGACAGAATACCTATCAAAAAGGGATCATCTAAATCTTTCATTGGATTGCTTCGAGGTTATCCTACTCACATGTTGTCTGCAATTTGCATCGCCCATTCAGTGATCAGGTAAGGATTGCGAAACCAGGTAGAGGTCGCAGCCAGGGTGAGACCCTCCGCTGTCGCAGTCTCAACATGGTCGTTGAGGAAAAGAGTCTGCGTACAATGAAATCACCGTTATGGACGTAAGTAACGACAAGGAGACGTACAAGAACTACCACCCGAGTACATTTGAGGCAGAAGGGTAATGCAAATATCTTTAACAGAGTGGCCAGAGGTGTATTGGAGAGGGGGTAGAGTGCAATGAGCCGAGTTAACAATATCGAGTCGTACAGCAACGGTGGGAAGATCGCGAAGATTATTAAAGCAAGATAAGTACTTGTCGCCACCGGATTGAACGGGTCGATTATGGCCTTCCCATTAACCAACCCAGTCAATATGCTCGTCATGAGGACGAGACAGATGGCAAGCGCATTCAGTCTGAATATCAGGCGGCGCCGAGACTCCTCGGTGGAAAGTGCAATAAGGATCACAAAGAGGGTAAACAGACAAGCAGAGCAAGCAGTGGCCGCAATGATATAGTCGAAAGTCGGATGGATGGCGTTCACGAACGCATTGATGGTAGCCTCTGAATCCGTCACTGAGGACATCCGGGGTGGTGCATCTGAATGCACACGTGCACCACTAATATACTCTGCCGTGGCGTACTGAGTGATGCCCCTGTTTGATTTGTACAGCAGTGAGTCTGAACAGAGTTAGTGTTCCGCCCAACGGTAGTCTGAATCCCTTGAAAGATCTGTGACTACGGAGAAACTTATCAGTGAAACCATATGATTTTTACAGTTGAGCCCTCGCCCCAGGTTGAAGAGTGCTTTCCGTACTGGTACCAGCCAGGGCAGGGGTTGTCGGCGGTGGCTTGCAAAACAAGAGCTATAAGGGTCACCGAGTCGAACTAGTGTTGTTCTGCATATCAAACTAGCATACACGCGGGGGAGGTCTAGCAGGAATTCCGGCCGCACTCGAACCTTGCGCCCAGTTCTGATGGAAAGTTGAGGTGCTGATTGCGTAAGACCAAAGCGAGATGCTGTGTGGCAGGATGAGTAGCATGGAATATGAATCTATTGCTGTGTACTTGTGTGCATCATAACCGGCTTCAAAGCGTGGGCGACAGGCACCTACACAGCCTTCCAAAAGCGTAACATTTGCACATTTATTCTCGCGCTTTTTGTCCCCGCGGCGCTTTTTGTGCCCCTACCAAAACGCGGTGAGGTACAAAAAACGTGGGAATAAATGTGCAAATTTTGCGCCCTCAAACTCCCAATGGAAGGGAGCCTGGCCTGGTCTGCACACACATATATATATAGTTCTGGGAAGACAACTCGATCGACCAGAAACAGCTTTACAAGTTGCGATAACGAACGAATGCCGGCCTCGACGGCAAGTTGACTAATTTCAAGTGGCGACCCGCAAGAATAGTTGAGACCCAAAATTCCCCACTACGTAACATAGCAGATGGATTGTGGTATCAGATTGCCAGAGTGCCATACAGGCGAAAAACGACTCGAGCAATGTCATGTCGAAGTAGCAGATATGTACTAGGGGACAGCTAAACGAACTAAGACAGGGTCACAATAATGCGACTGATTTCGGAGGGATTGGGAATCATGATAACCTTATACTCCTCCACTAACATCACTAGCTGCGTGGAATCTGTCGCCGCCCCAGCGTGCAAAGTCTTCCGCGTCAGCTAATGCTTCTTTGTGACCCCTAACCCACTCCGATCCCGACAACCAGAGTGTCGCACATAATATGCCAATGACGGTGACGAAGTTGTTGATCAAGAGTACCAGGGAGCCGGTATAGGGTGACCGATCTGCTGTAATCAAGATGATTTGTGCGATGTTGAATAGGAGAGGGAAGACGAAATTGGCGGCAGAAATATAGAAGATTTGCCGGATTCGCTCAGATATGCCGCTAACTGTTATCGGACAACGTGTGATCTATTCAGTTAGGAAGCACGAGGAAGGCGCTCACCACTTCGTATCGACGACGTGCGGACGTGGAGGTTATAAAGGAAGAAGCTGACAGAGTATCTTTCGAAAACGTAACAGCTAAGCCCTCGGAAGGCCACACAGAGAACTATCAGCTCACAGGTTGTCTGCCGTCTGCATCGTCCATTCAGCGGTCATATTACGGTTTCGATACCAGATAGCACCCTGATTCTGCACAAGAGCCTGGGTGGTAGACCCGAACTTGACGTATTCATTGAACCAGAGAGCCTGTACAAAGCATCACCAGCAGTCGACCTGAGCAACATCAAAGAAACGCACAAGGACTACCACTCGAGCGCATTTGATGCAAAATGGGAACGCGAATATTTTCACTAGAGTGAACCAGGGTGTGATAGTGACGGGGTAGAGTGTGAAGAGACGGGTTAGCAATATCGAGTCGTACAATAACGGCGGGTAGAAAGCGAAGACAATAGCAGTAATATAGACTCTCATTGACACCTGATTGAACGGGTCGACTATTGCCTTCCCACTAGTCAAGCCAGTCAAGACGGACAACGTCAGGGCGACACAGATGGCAAGTACATTCAGCTGGAATACCAGGCGGCGCCGTGACTCCTTCGTGGAGAATCCGAGAAGCACTACAAGGAGGGTGAACAGACAGCCAGAACACGCCGCGTCGGCGACGATATAGTTAAAGGATGGACGTATTTCATCGATAAACGCGTCGATGGCAACTTCTGAGCCTGTGACGGAGGACATTTTCGAGATAGAGGTTACCGCGTCTAAACGTTACAGACCTACATATGATATAGAGGCCAGTTGAAGTGGAGTCCACCATCCCATTGAGAAGGCTTATCGTAGGAGGTCAATGGCTGCGGCCAGTCAGACCACAGGAACACATAGTCCCTGATGGACGCCTTGTCCTACTGGCAATCTTTGTGACCTGCCTCAGTTCATAGATCGGCGCTGGCACTGATGATGGGTGTTTGGGAATTGAAAGGAGAAGACTAATGATAGCACCTTCAAGGGAATGACCTTGCGCCTGTCATGTAATGGTCACAGACGAGGCCCATTCAGACGAAGTGCCTACTCGTGGCCTGTCGGGGCGCTGGAGATGACCATATTCGTTAATCCATGTCCTGAGGAGCTACCTACCGCGCCCACCTCTCCGAGGATTAGGACCGCGTATAGTACTACGCACAGAGGCAGCTTCAAGCTTCAAGAGCGGCCTTGGGTCTGCGGTTTCGAGCCTACGAAAGCTTTCGTCAGGGGGCTGAATCACTACCCCAACCGCTGCCCATCCAACGCTTTCAGGCTAGCTACCAATTAGGCTGTATGCAGGGGAGCTACAATCCTCCGCAAGGTTGGTGTACCTAAAACGGGATTCAGTAAGGGGAGAGTGAGCTTCTCCTGTGCTTATCCCCCTATGTCGTGGCCAAGGATGAGACAGTTTATATGCGCACTGGGACCTTAACGCTTCCATGCAGTAGTACTCGGGCGACGCCCTATCCACACCCGTGAGGCGTGACATTAACCAACTGTAAGATGTTTGGTCATATCATTGAACGCCGAATGGAACTGAGTATACAAGTCTATGGCTCAGAAATTCAAAATCAAGTTCAAGAGGCACCGAGAGATTGTTTCGTCAACTGACATCGATTTAGTGAATCAAAAGGCACCATCCAGGGCTTAATCCCCCCTTTCATCGCGGGCAAAAGGCTTACCGTGTTTGTTACCCATGCCTCGTTCGTCATTGATCTTCTTGAGCCCAATCTCTTCACAGCCGATCTTCCTAACAAACCAACGAAACGTCCAACAGCGTCGACAACACCAACAAGTTATTAGCAGCTATCCTCGAGGTATCTGGCTCTACCGGATACGAATTTCAAGTGTAGCCTTGTAGAACGAGGGGCAAGCGGAAGATTGATAGTTGGTTACTGATCATAGCCTCACGGTGAGGTACATGCACTGCTGAGTGTGAAACGTGAGCGCGTGAGCGCTAGTCTCGAGGTTATTCGGCAGCCAAAAGTGTTAGGCGAGCACTCAACATGAACAACTTGCACCGTATTCAATTCGTTATCAGGGACCTGAAGCATCGAGACATTCCAGGATCTCCCCCTCCACGGTTACATTTACAGTGGCATCTCCGCCGACCCAGGCCTATGCCAACTCACCGTATGGCACAGGGCTAAACAGATCGTTGTTGGCGCAAGCCGGTCGATATTCGTAATTGGACGAGACTCACCGGCGCGCGCTTAACATCCTGTGGTACCCTACGAGGTGTCTATCTTTTTTTTTGGCTGGCGGTGTACAGTTGTCTGGAAGGAGCGGTGTGTTCCGACTGCCTGCAATGAGGTCTGGTCGGGTACACTTCATAGGAGTCTCACTACGTCATGGTCATTAAATTATCACGGATTATCGATTCCATGAGAAGAGACATGTGTGACCGACATGGCATACTACCTGAGAAAATCATACCGGATGGTGATGGGCTTATTACCAGCTCCGTTTGGATATCCGGTGCCATGTAGGAGTTTTGGGCGCAGGCCAGTTTGGAAAAATATCTCCACGTAAGTTCGTGAGTAAACAGCTCCCTCTAAATGTCCACGCAGCTGTCGCATGTTTCAGGCGAGTGGAAGAAACGGTCAAGAAAGTTCAATTGTACAAAGTAGTATTACACAAAAAAGGGCCGTACGTTGTAGCAATTTGCAGGAGCTGCGTGAGTGAATGCAGCGGAACCGACTTCACACCTACCCTACAATCGAAAGAACTCCAAAGGTACCTATTACAAGCTAGTTGGGCATTCCAAACCGTGGCATCATGTAGGTGGCCATCGTGTCGCATTATCGATACACGCAACGATATTCATTACCGCTTTCTGGCTCTCCAGGTATGTGCCCTGCAAGAAGCCTTTCATTCTACGTAGTTAGTGGATGGTCGCGGAAGACAGAACTCGACTAACCGAAGTATTTGAAGCTGGTAGCTTCACCTGAAAGCCAAGGGTGGTCGTTTACCAGGGCACCTATGTTGTTCAAGTGTCGAGGTATGAACGATGCACCCAAATTAGAGTATGAACCATGTAACTGGCAATTTTTACCCTAGAAAGGCATGAGAATATCGATTAAGTCGGAGGCGTTGGGGTACATCCTCCGAAGAACCTCCATAACCTCTTGTTGCACTTGCATTGTGTTTCTGTCGAGCTGTTCGAGATAGGTCGAGTAACCGCCCTAAACCTTATGTATAAGCCGGCAAAATGACACAGGTAAGTGAGAGCCCACCGTCATGATAACGAAAATGATCCCAGAGCCAGGGGAAAGGTTCGGATGATCGAAACTCTGCCAATTTGGATTTTTTCCTCTTTTGCTAGTCGGCATAAAGTCCCATCCCAGTGTCGAACCAATTTTTTTTTCTCAAATTGCAAGAAAATCTTAGTGTGCACCGGCCAGTCTGGACGTTAGAGAAACGTCCTCCGGTGAGTTGATCATCGTACGATCTCTACGTTGCTAGTAGCTTCTCGTTTTTAACCTGAGAGCACGGGGTCGAAAATGACGTCAGTGGCGACGTGACCAGTGCATGATCTGCGGTGAAGTTGAAGCCGCTTGTTGTTCGAGCGGATACTCTATTTTGATTATATTGAATGATCTCGACGATCTGCTTGAAGAGGGCTTGACTCGTATTGGGGAAGGTAGCAGTTTCCGCTTGAACGATACATGCATAGCCGCGCAGGTCCACACATATCAAGTCCACTCCCGAAAAACCGACATCAGGATCAAAAGTATAGTTGTAACGCTATCCTCCGTTAGACACGAGAGGTGTATAAACGTCAATGCGTATTTACCCAAGGAGAGGCCAAAAATGACGTTTGCGAGGGATTCGACGAGAGTATAATGGTGAGTGGTCATTATCTTGCACACTCATGTCCGGTATAGTGTTGTGCTGGGCCCGGCCTCAAGCCCTGAGCCGAGCCGGGCCGGGCCCTCCTAGGCCGAGCCGAGCCGAGCCGTGGGAACGGCCTGTGGGGGCTCAGGGCCCCGGCCTGACTTTTCAAAAGCCGTGAGCTGTGGGCTCAGGCCGCGGCTTTGTGGCTGTGCTGCGGAGCGCTGTTGTTTGTCAGCACATGCCCTTCCTCCTACCCTCTACCGTGTTGGGGGTGTAACTCAAGCAATTCTGGACCGAATCATTTACTTTTTCAGACGTGAATCTACTAGACGAAACCTACCGGATGATATATGAGACGTTGTGCACGCTTTCACCATTCCGGAGTTATTTGAGTTTTTGTTTCTGAGCAAGGTGGGAAGGTCGGGCTGGCATATCTCGCTCATTTCTGCGCCGGGCCTCTTCGTTTTTTGCATGGTGTCACTACTTGTTTACGGCTAACCAGTGATACCTTGTTTCTGGTGATGCGCTCAGTTGTTCTTGAGATATCCACTTTTCTGTGTCCAGCTCTACTTCCCCTTTCCCCTCGACACTGAACACACGATATCTCGTCCCCCGACGCGTCTACCCTCCCGCAAATCAGGATCCTGACTCTCCTCGCGGAGACCTTTCGAATGGTGGCTGCCACCATTCCGGAGATATAGGTATTTTTATGGATGCAGGAGCTGTTGCACTAATTTGCAAATATCTCAGGATTGGGTGCACGTATTCCCGCAATTCCTTGTTCTTCAGGTTCTCCCCACTCCCCTTGAGTGTTCCCTTGCACCTGCACTTTGTGCCACCGCGCTGAGCCGTTATTCGTCGGTGCATACCCTTCCTCCTACTCCCTACCCTGTTTAGGGTGTAACTCAGGCAATTTCGGTCCGAATCGCTCGCTTTTTTTAGAGGTGACTCCACCAAGCGAAACCTACCAGATGATATATGAGACATTGTGCGCGCATTCATGGTTCCGAAGTTATTTGAGTTTTTGTGTTTGAACAGGGTTGGGCAGTCAGGACAGCGGATCTCGCCCGTTTTCCAACTCATTTTGGATCCATTGTCTAAGGTTGACGCATTGGGTAGATACATTATTTTTGTTACTACTCTCTGTTGTCTGCTGAGGCCGTGGCTTCAGGCCGGGCCGAGCCGTCTATAGGGCCTGGCCCGGCTCACGGCTCGGCCTGGGATTTCTTGGGCCGTGAGCCCTCAAAAGCCGAGCCCAAGCCGCGGCTTTCGAGCCGAGCCGGGCCTGGACAACACTAGTCCGGTAACACAGCCTGCCTGTGCGTCTAAATTCCGACCCGGGAAAAGGGAACCAGTTTAGGCAGAGGAAGTAAAAGGAGCAATAAAACTTGCATTCCTGAAGCGGGTATAAGTCCAGTACTTGTAGCAAAGACAAACACACATAATCAATCTGATAGTACTCGCAAGCCTCTCTTGCGGCGTCTCGGGAGCGATGCCCATATATTTGTATGCTGACCTAAGGCCCAGGTCAGTTTTATTCTGCTGCCACTGCTGTCCTGTTTCTTGTCGTGAGGAAATTAAGAGAGTACAGAGATGGTCTCTCGCACCTGGAAAGGCAGTAGTGTTGTCAAATGCGGTCAATGACAAGTTGAATGTCGTGGAGTAGTCGTTTGGTCCGTTATAATCGAAAACCGTTGCAGCAAAATGAGCGTGATACGTGGAAATGGGAGCGACGGATGGCATGAACACCAAACATACTTATGCTCGTATCAAAATGCTTTTCTGCTGTCGACAGGTTGTGTTTTTGCACCAGCAGCCAGATGGGATTAACAGGCCCGTTACCTGTTTGGGTTCTATGGATCTAGTTGGGGCCCTTTTCCATGATATATGATACGTCGACACCAAATGTCACTTGGTCATACGTCCACTGAATATGGATTTGGCTTCCACAATCGCGAAGTCGTTGATGCCCTGTTCATGTGGTGTACGGGCTGCTATAATGCCGGCTATACCACCACCGGGAATGAGGACCATGGTGTTATTTGGGGGTGCGCCAGCGGGCGTGAGGTCGTCTTGGCACCGAGTGGGATTGGTAACTTGGGAATGCGCCAAGAAAAAGGCTTTGGAAAATCACCTAAACCGAGACATAACAAAAGAAGGAAGATGGTACACAATGCACATAGCATTGGTCTTGACGTTGGCCATTTTACAGGTTCTAGAAGCGATAATCACTGCAGTCAGGCTTGTGAGAGGAATCAGACGACTTGGACTTGTACTAGATAATTGGCCGACTGATCTGCGCAGCCCATGATAACAGAGTCCAAATAGAGATAGCACCTCCGCCATTATAAAGACAAGGAGCCCCTTCACAGATCAGCGACTGCGGAGGGTGAGCATTCGTGAAACCATGTGATTAGTAGTTGGTCTTCTTGTTCGATGGTTAAGGAGCGTTTTCCCCCGACCCTGTCGGCTAGGATGCGAGCTGCGAGCTATTACTCGCAAAATAAGAGCAGCAACACTTACCTAGTCCAACCAGAGGTGCATTATGTATCGAACCGGTATGAGGTCAGGCATAACATAACGGAATACCTGTCGGGAATTTCCTGGCTCCAGCCCGACACGCAGTTCTTTCATAAATGATAAGACTGATGAAAGGTTGAGGCGCTGATTACCCCGAGAACGCTGACTATCTAAAGCTACTACAAAACAATTTAGTTTAGCCTTGAAAGGTAGGGATTCCAGCGTCGTACGTAATATATTTTTGGCTGTTGCTGTGTATCCATAGCCAATGCTTCGAAGCACGTGTGAACACAACAACAGTTGGTTTGAAGGATAGGGCTCAGTCAACCAGAAAAAGCTGTACGAGTTACGATAATGATCTGATATGAGCCTTGATGACAAATTGATTGTTATTAGGTGGTTGCGCACAAACAAGGAGTGAGGTCCAGATCAACAATAACATCAGCATTTGGTCGATACCAACGATGCGGCGACTAGTGTGATTGCAAACTCCCGAAGTATCTTGGTTTTACGCACTTCTATTGCGATATCCCATTGACGGCTCGTTCCTTTCTGTCTGCACAGCACGGCAGATGTGTGGCAGATGGACTGTAATATGTATCGGCTTCGGACCGAGACAAGATACCCTAGCCTGAAACCTGTCCACAAGTAAAGAACGAGTAGAAGGATGTAATGTACTCGGAGTGGTGCTGATACTAGTTTCAGGAACATGAGGGAGGGAGCGACGAAACCATGCGTACGGACTGGCTGAATGCTATGCCGCTCGAGGCAGGAGACACCTGGGACTACTGAAACCTTTTTTAAAAACGTTCTGCCTCGAGGCACGAATGGTGAGATGCGGTAATCAGAAGTCGCGTGACATATACAACAGTACATGCTGTGCTGGCAACTTTACGGTATGTACATGTAACCTCGCACTTGACCGCACGTACGTTGCTGAATTATTTGGGGTTTAAAGTTCTACAACAGAGAAAAAATTTTAGCATCTCCTCCTGTGTCGTGGAAGTAACTTTACATATTTACAAGGTGAAGCTCGCGGGTACACAGCAATATGATATAAGTCACACCAAGATGCTATACTTGTTCTCTTTCTCGGGGATAGTGGCTTGCTCGGATCCCATCTCCGTGTCCAAGACGCCGGGAATGGCAGATCCGTCCCCCGCTGCAAATACGATTGGACTCTCACTCTCCCAACCAGCGACATGATCCCTTCCAAAGTACGAATCAGGCGAGTTGAACACCGCGTGGTTAGGAAAGGGTTCGTTGCGGGTGCGAACCCACTCTCGCGATCCTGAGAACCACAGTGTCGCACACAGTACCCCTAGGATAGTGACATAGTTATTGATCAACATCAGCAACGAGCCATTAGTTTGGGACCGGTCAGTCATGATAAAGATGATCAAGATGATATTGAAGATGAGAGGGAAGACAAAATTGGCGACAGAGATATAGAAGATTTGGCGCACACGTTCTGCAATGCCGCGTGCTGTACGTTGGGACATGCGTGACACTTAATCCACCCGATAGGTAGTAAACTGACTCACCGCTTCTTATCAGTTTCGTGCAACCATGGAGCCTGTAAAGGAAAAAGCTAACAGAATACCTGTTAAAAAGGTAAGGGGTAAACCTTTCAATGGACCGCTTCGAGGTTATCCTACATACGCGTTGTCTGCAATTTGCATCGCCCATTCACTGATCAGGTAAGGGTTATGGAACCAGGTAGAGGTCGCAGCCAGGGTGAGACCCTCCGTTGTCGCAGTCCTGACGAAGTCGTTGAGGAAAAGAGTCTGCATACAAAATCACCGTCACGCGCTTAAATATCAACAAGAGGACGTACAAGAACTACCACCCGAGTACATTTGACGCAAAAGGGAAATGCGGATATCTTCAACAGAGTGGCCAGAGGTGTATTGAAAAGAGGGTAAAGTGCAAAGAGCCGAATCAACAACATCGAGTCATACAACAATGGTGGGAAGATGGTGAAGACAACTGAAGCAAGATAAACACTTGTCGACGCCGGATTGAACGGGTCGACTATAGCCTTTCCATTGGTCCACCCAGTCAATATGCTCGTCATGAGGACGAGACAGATGGCAAGCACATTCAATCGGAACGCCAGGCGGCGCCGAGACTCCGTCGTGGAAAGTGCGGAAAGGACCACAAAGAGGGTAAATACGCAGGCAGCGGAAGCGGTGGTCGCCACGATATAGTCGAAACTCGGATGGATGGTGTCCACGAACGCATTGATAGTAGCTTGACTAGCTTCTGAATCCGTCATTGACTCGGAGATGTGAAGTGGGGCATCTGAATGTATACATGCACCACTAATATATTCTACCGTGTCAGACGCACAGACGATGTCCTCATTTGGTTTGTACAGCGCGGGTTCTAAACAGAATTAGCACCGCTTCCAATGACTAGTCTGAATCCTTCGACAGATCCGTAGTCGGACTTTTCGCCTGATATGTTAGATAGTGTTTTCCATACTGACCCAAATTTGCATCACACTTGGCCGGCTAGGGCGGGAGCTGCCTGGGGTTGCTTGCAACATAAGAGCAACAAGACTCACCGAGTCCAACTACCGTGGTTTAACGTATCGAACCAGCACACGTGAGGGGAGATAGAAATTCTACCGGGATAAATGGATTGAATTGCAGTATACACACGTTGCAGTGTTGGGGACCTCCGAACTGGAACCTTCCGCCGAGTTTTACTGTAATATTGATGGAAAGTTGAGGTATTGATTACGCCACACAAAAACGAGACACTCAGTAGTGGCCGACACTGCAAGAAACGACCTAGCCGCAAAAGGTAGGGGACGTGCGAATAAATAGTTAGGGGGATACGAGTTACAACTCAGCCTGAGTCGAACCATACAGTCCTACTAGAAACAAACTGATACTGGCCCAATTAACGACTGACCTAAGTATTACGGGTGGTGACGTGCAAGGATCTTGATGATCCCTTGCGAAGCCTGGCCCTGGGCGAAGCCCCCGTTATCCAATATCGCCATTGGATCGCCGTCGTTAACTGGTTTAGAGTGATGTACATTTCCCAAACCCCAAGGCCGAAATGTATCTTAGCTGAATATTCGAACCTCCGCGATGGTACTCACAGCCTAATTCCTGCCTGCATGCTGCAGGAACCGCATGGTAGACGGACTGTACTATCCGTGAGATTCGGACTCAGAAAACGGTGACAAGACACAAGAAGAGAACCCATCTAGACTGGAGACCACAGGTGGCACTGGTGCGTACACAAAGAAAATAAATGAATTGGATCAGACTGGAACGGCTGACTGGGTATAATGCACCCCACTATCACATAACCGACTTCATGATACTGCATTCAGAGGATTGGGAATCATGCCGTGAAATGCATAAAATACGTTTCGGCCTGCAGGGAGTTTTATACTCCTTCACTAATGTCACTAGCTGCTTGGAATTTGTCACCGCCCCAGCGTGCAAAGTCTGCCGCGTCAACTAGTGCTTCTTTGCGATCTCTAACCCACTCCGATGCTGAGAACTAGACTGTGGGACATAATACACCAACGACGGTAACAAAGTGATTGACCAAGAGTAGCAGGGAACCAATATAGGCAGAACGGTCTGTCGTGATCAAGATGATCTGTGCAATGTTGAATAGTGGAAGGAAGACAAAACTAGCGACAGAAACGTAGAAGATTTGCCGGGTTCGTTCTGAAAGGCAGCCAACTATTGTTGGACAATGTGATTCATTCGACTAGGAAGTACGGAGAAGGCGCTCACCACTTCGTATGGATGACGTGCGGACATGGAGGTTGTAAAGGAAGAAGCTGACTGAGTATCTTTCGAAAGCGTAACAGCTAAGCCCCCAGCAGACCACATGGAGAGTTATCAGCTTACAAGTTGTCTGCCATCTGCATCGTCCATTCAGCGGTCATTCTAAGATTACGATACCAAAGAGTACCCTGATCCTGCACGAGAGTCATGATGGTAATCCGGGACTTGCTGTAGTCGTTGAGCAAGAGAGTCTGTATAAAGCATCACCGGCAGCGTACCTGAGCAACATCGAAGAAACGCACAATGACTGCAACTCGAGCGCATTTGACGCAAGGAACGCGAATACTTTCACTAGAGTGAACGAAGGCGTGCTGGCAACGGTAGAGAGAAAAGAGCCGAGTTAGCAATATCGAGTCGTACAGTAGCGGAGGATATAGAGTGAAGGCACTGGTAGTAGTATAGACGCTCTTCGACACCTGACTGAACGGGTCGAATATCGCCTTCACACTATTCAAGTCAGTCAAGACGCCCAGTCTTAGGCAGATAGCAAGTACATTCAGCTGGAATAGCAGGCGGCGCAGAGACTCCTTAGTGGAGATTCCAAGAAGAACTATGAAGAGAGTGAATAGGCAGGCGGAACACGCAGTGCCAGCAAGTATATGGTCAAAGCGTGGACGTATTTGATCAATGAACGCATTGATGGCGACTTCTGAACCTATGACGGAGGACACCCGTGATACGGAGGCCACAAAGTCTAAAAGCACGTACGGACCTATGATATACCCTCCCCAGAACGAGGTTTGCACAGCCTATGACGGATGAGTCTAAACGAAGTTGACACCCTCGCTGAGAAGGCTAGTCATAAGAGGTCGTTTGGCTGCGTTGCTACTGAGGGATAATCGCCAGTGAGAATACAGGATCACATATTCGCTGATGGATGCCTTATCCCACTGGCAACCTTTGTGACCTGTCTCGGAATTAGTTGGATAGGGTCGGCGCTGGCACTGATGATGGGTGCTCGGGAACTGAAACAAGACTACCCGAGCAGCGTTAGGTGTTCCTTGATGACTAGCACTTTCAAGGGAATGGGCTTACGTCATCTGCCCAATACTCTTTAGAGAGTGAGAAAATATTGAACCAGCCAATGACGAGCGAGGGTTCAATATTTTCTCACGCTCAAAAGCATATTGGGCAGATATTATTGTCAATAACCTTATGACATTCATGCAATATATAATTTTCAATTGTCTTTGGATGGATATCTAATGTTTCTCCCAATATAGACTGGTAATAAAAATTATAAATCTTCTCGGAATAAAACCTTGTGAGAGCCCGGTAATTTGAATCATAATAAAACATTGTATTTTCACTTTTGAATACTCTTTAGAGTGTGTGAAAATATTGAAACCGCCACTCACTGCGGAAACGAGATTCTGTCAGGACGATAATTAGATCAGGGAAGATGGTCTGCCTGTGATCTGACTGGAGCTGACCATATTCCTGTACCAAAACCGACGGTCAGATATATCCACGTGCCTTTCTGTACCAAATCCGGACTCCCTGAAATCCTCTCGAGCCTTAGGAAATTTCTCGACGTACAGTTCTGAGACAGATCACATGTCTATACCTAACCCGTCGTCCAGATAGATAAACATACCATCTGTCTGTACCGTAAGGATTTCTCTTCTGCCTGTATGCTGACTGACTACCAGACACACAGATAACTTCCCTTCTCGACGTCGAGATGTGTTTGTCCAGGTGCCTGTACATTAATGGACCCTTTGCGAAAAAATTCTCTGAGAAGTCTCTTACCACCAACCCATACCATGGCGAACTTGATCCCGTTCCAGCTGTCTCTGACTCACCCTCGCACACATCGTGTCTCCTTCACAGCACAAGAATCCGGTCGTGTGGTAAGTACGGTAGAGTCCTTTATATTATCGACGGCCACCGAGCTACCAACTCCACACCCCCCAGCTCGGGATAGTGCATATATGCGTCCGAAGCATTACTTAACACGACGTTTGGACTGGTTGGTCACACAGATGGATGACCCTCTACCTTCGCATGAATCGGTGGCGCCGTATCTGTTGTCGGAAGAGTCAGAATCACAAGGTAACGTTACGTATACCACGCCAAACTTGAATGTAACGTTCCTCCACCATAGTCCTCGGTGCTATCACAAGAACAAATATCGTATCATGCACCCGTCCTCTTTCCACACGAACCGATTGCTCACCCCCACTAGAGCTGGTGCCATCAATTCCCCGAAGCTCATGTCCATGTCCACGTTATGGGTGTGCTCAGGCAGTCCACGGTCGATGGGGCCTTGGAACATACTTGGGAGCCAGCTGCGAGGGTGGGGAGCACGCGTTCAGTGCATGGATGGAGCGCTATATGTGGGATTTGCGGTAGGGAGGGTCCGGAGGGGCAGGATTTGCATAGTGGTTCTGTATTATTCCTGTACATGAATTCGAAGAAATCTATACTATGACGATATGAACAGATGATGTGCCTGTACAATGACTAGAAGAAGGGCAGATGGTATGGTGTCTGCCTATACCACCAGGCATGCGTGCTGCTGTCTGCCCGGACTGGGGCCACTGGGGCTGGCTGAACTCCGGGCAGCGTCTGGAAAGCGCGTCTTTACATAAGTTGCCACGACGAGGACAGATCATCTGGCGGAGTACATTCTATGTACGTTTTACTCGTCTGTCCGTACTATATCCGGTACCAGACAGAATCTCGTTTCCGCAGTGACTGTGTGAGTGTGAAACATGAGCGCTTGAGCGCTAGTCTCGAGGTTATTCGGCAGCCAAAAGTGTTAGGCGGGCACTCAGCATGAACAACTTGCACCGTATTCAATTAGTTATCCGAGCTTATCAGGGACCTGAGGTATCGAGACATTCCCGGATCTTTCCCTCCACGGTTACATTTACAGTGACATATCCGCCGCCCCAAGCTTATGCCAACTCGCCGTATGGCACAGGGTTAAACAGATCATTGTTGGCGCAAGCCAGTCGATATCCACTCATTCACCGTCTTCGTAACCGGACGAGAGTCACCAGTGCGCGCTTGACATCCTGTGGTACCCTACGAGGTGCCTATTTTTTTTTTTTTTTTTTGGGGGGGGGAAGCTGGCGGTGTACAGTTGTCTAGAAGGAGCGGCGCCTTCTGACTGCTTGCAATGAGGTCTGGTCGGGTACACTTCATAGCCTGAGGAGTCTCGCTACATCATAGTCATTAAATTATCACGGGTTTTGCGGCGCGATATTGACTCCATGAGAAGAGACATGTGTAACCGACATAGCATACTTCCTGAGAAGATCATACGGAATGGTGATGGGCTTATTACCAACTCCGTTTAGATATCTGATGCTTGTGTAGGGGTTTTGGGTGCAGGCCAGTTTGGGAAGATGTCTCCATGTAAGTTCGTGAGTAATAAACAACTCGCTCTAAATGTCCACGCAGTTGTCGCATGTTTCAGGCGAGTGGAAGAAACGGTTAAGAAAGTTCGATTGTACAGAGTAGTATTACACAAAAAAGGCCGTACGTTGTAGCAATTTACAGGAGCTGCGTGAGTGAATGCAGCGGAACAGACTTCACACCTACCCTACAATTGAAAGCACTCCAAAGGTGCCTATTGCGAACTAGCTGGGAATTCCGAGCCGTGGCATCATGTAGGCGGGCATCGTGTCGCATTATCGATACACGCAGCGATATTCACTGCCGCTTTTTGACTCTCCAGGTATGTGCCTTGCAAGAAGCCTTTTCATGCTACGTAGTTAGTGGACGGTCGCGGAAGACAGAGCTTGACTAACCGAAGTATTTGAAGCTGGTAGCTTCACCCGAAAACCAAGGGTGGTCGTTTACCAGAGTACCTATGTTGTTCAAGTGTCGAGGTATGAACGATGCACCCAAATTAGAGTATGAGCCATGGAACTGGCAATCTTTACCCCAGAAAGGCATGAAAATATCGATCGAGTCGGGGGGCGTTGGGGTACATCCTCCGAAGAACCTCCATAACCTCTTGTTGCACTTGCATTGTGTTTCTGTTGAGCTGCTCGAGATAGTTCGAGTAATCGCCCTAAACCTTATGTATAAGCCGGGGAAATGACACAGTAAGTGGCAGCCTACCGTCATGATAACGAGAATGATCCCAGAGCCAGGGAAAACGTTCGGACGATCTAAACTCTGTCATACTAGATTTTTCCCTCTTTTGCTAGTCGGCATAAAGTCCCATCTCAGTGTCAAACCAATTTTTCTTCTCAAATTGCAAGAAAGTCTTGGTGTACACCGGCCAGTCTGGACGTTAGAGAAACGCTCTCTGGTGATTTGATCATCGTGCGATATCTACGTGGCTAGTAGCTTCTCGTTTTTAACCAGGCTGGGAGCACGGACTCGAAAATGATGTCAGTGGCGACGTGACCAGTGCATGATCTGCGGTGAGGTCGAAGCCGCTTGTTGTTCAAGCGGATACTCCATTTTGATTATATTGAATGGTCTCGACGATCTGCCTGAAGAGGGCTTGACTTGTATTGGGGAAGGTGGCAGCTTCCGCTTGAACGATACATGCGTAGCCGCGCGGGTCCACAAATATCAACTCCATTCCCGAAAAACCGACATCAGGATCAAAAGTATAGTTGTAATTCTATCCTCCGTTACATACGAGAGGTGTATAAACGTCAATGCGTATTTACCTAAGCAGAGGCCAAAAATGACGTTTGTGAGGGATTCGACGAGAGTATGATGGTGAGTGGTCATTATCTCGCACACTCATGACCGGCAACACAGCCTACCTGTGCATCTAAATTCAGACCCGGGGAAAGGGAATCAGTTTAGGCAGAGGAAGTAAAAGAGCAATAAAACTTGCATTCCTGAAGCGGGTATAAGTCCACAATCACGAAGTCGTTGATGCCCTGTTCACGGGGTGTACGGGCTGCTATAACGCCGGCTATACCACCACCGGGAATGAGGACCATGGTGTTATTTGGGGGTGAACCAGCGGGCGTGAGGTCGTCTTGGCACCGAGTGGGATTGGTAACTTGGGAATGCGCCAGGAAAAAGGCTTTGGAAAACCGCCTAAACCGAGACAACAAGAGAAGGAAGATAGCACGTAATGCACATAGCATTGGTCTTGACGTTGGCCTTTTTACAGGTTCTAGAAGCGATAACCACTGCAGTCAGGCTTGTGAGAGGAATCAGGCGACTTGTACTCGTACTAGATAATTGGCCGACTGATCTGCGCAGCCCATGATAGCAGAGTCCAAACAGAGTTAGCACTTCTGCCATTATGAAGACAAAGAGCCCCTTCACAGATCAGTGACTGCGGAGGGTGAGCATCCGTGAAACCACGTGATTAGTAGTTGGTCGTCTTGTTTGATGGTTAAAGAGCATTTTCTCCCCACCCTGTCGGCTAGGATGGGAGCTGCGAGCGATTACTCGCAAAATAAGAGCGGTAACACTTGCCGAGTCCAACCGGAAGTGTATTGCATATCGAACCGGTGTAGGTGCAGGGGAGGTCAGGCATAACACAACAGAATACCCGTCGGGGGTTTCCTGACTCCAATCCTGCGCCCAGTTCTTAAATAAATGATAAGTCTGATGAAAGGTTGAGGCACTGATTAGCCGAAGAACGCTGAGTATCTGAAGCCGCTACAAACAATTTAGTTTAGCCTTGAAAGGTAGGGATTCCAGCGTCGTACGGGATATGTTTTGGCTGTTGCTGTGTACCCATAGCCAATGCTTCGAAGCACGTATGAACACAATAACAGTTAGTTCGAAGACTAGGACTCAGTCGACCAGAAAAAGCTGTACGAGTTACGATAATGATCTGATATGAGCCTTGACGACAACTTGATTATCATTAGGTGGTTGCGCACAAACAAGGAGTGAGGACCAGATCTGCAATAACATCAGCACTCGATTGACACCAACAATGCGGGGACTGGTGTGATTGCAAACTCCCGAAGTATCTTGGTTTTACGCACCTCCGTTACGATACTCGTTTGGCGGCTCTCTCCTTTCTGTCTGCACAGCATAGATATGTGGCAGATGGAGTGTGATATGTATCGACTTCGGACTGGACAAGATACCCTAGCCTGAAATCCATTCACAAGCAAAGAACGAGCAGAAGGATGTAATGCACTCGGAGTGGTGCTGACAGTAGTTCCAGGAACATGAGGAGGGGAGCGACGAACCATGCGCACGGACTGGCTGAATACCTTTTGTGCTATGCCGCTCGAGACAGGAAACACCTGGGACTACTAAAACCTTTTTAAGAACGGTCCGCCTCGAGGCACGAGTGGTGACATGGTGGTAGCTAAAGAACCACTGTAAAGCCGTAACGATTGGAAGTCACGTGACATGTGCAACAGTACATGCTATGCTGGTAACTTTACGGCATGTATATGTAACGGCGCATTTGACTGTACGTATGTTGCTGAATTATTTGGGGTTTAAAGTTCTACATACAGAGAAAAAATTTTAGCATGTCCTCCTGTGTCGTGTAAGTAACCTCCCATATTTACAAGGTGAAGCTCGCGGGTACACAGCAATATGATATAAGTCACACCAAGGTGCTATACTTGTTCTCTTTCTCGGGGATAGTGGCTTGCTCGGGCCCCGTCCCCGTGTCCAAGACGCCGGGAATGGCAGATCCGTCCCCCGCTACAAATACGATTGGACTCTCACTCTCCCTACCAGCGGCATGATCCCTTCCAAAGTACGAATCAGGCGAGTTGAACATTACGTGGTTAGGAAATGGTTCGTTGCGGGTGCGAACCCGCTCTCGCGATCCTGAGAACCACAGTGTGGCACAGAGCACCCCTACGATGGTGACGTAGTTATTGATCAGCATCAGCAACGCGCCACTAGTTCGGGACCGATCAGTCATGATAGAGATGATCAAGATGATATTGAAGATGAGAGGGAAGACAAAATTGGCGAGAGAGATATAGAAGATTTGGCGCACACGTTCTGCAATGCCGCGTGCTGCACGTTGGGACATGCGTGACACTCAATCCACCCGATAAGCAGTAAACTGACTCACCGCTTCTTATCAGTTTCGTGCATCCATGGAGCCGGTAAAGGAAAAAACTAACAGAATACCTATCAAAAAGGTAACGGGTAAATCTTTCAATGGACCACTTCGAGGTTATTCTACATACGTATTGTCTGCAATTTGCATCGCCCATTCACTGATCAGGTAAGGATTGTGGAACCAGGTAGAGGTCGCAGCCAGGGTGAGACCCTCCGTTGTCGCAGTCCTGACAAAGTCGTTGAGGAAAAGAGTCTGCATACAAAATCACCGTCACGCGCTTAAATATCGACAAGGGGACGTACAAGAATTACCACCCGAGTACATTTGACGCAAATGGGAAATGCGGATATCTTCAACAGAGTGGCCAGAGGTGTATTGGAGGGGGGGTAGAGTGCAAAGAGCCGAGTTAACAATATCGAGTCATACAGTAACGGTGGGAAGATGGTGAAGACAATTGAAGCCAGATAAACACTGTTCGACACCGGATTGAACGGGTCGACTATGGCCTTCCCATTGGTCAACCCAGTCAATATGCTCGTCATGAGGACGAGACAGATGGCAAGCGCATTCAGTTGGAACGCCAAGCGGCACCGAGACTCCTTCGTGGAAAGCGCGCAAAGGACTGCAAAGAGGGTAAGTACGCAGGCAGCGGAAGCGGTGGTCGCCACGATATAGTCAAAACTCGGATGGATGGTGTTCACGAACGCATTGACGGTAGCTTCTGAATCCGTCACTGAGGACATGTGAAGTGGGGCATCTGAATGTATACATGACCACTAGTATATATTCTACCGTATCAGACGCACGGACGATGTCCCTATTTGCTTTGTACAGGGCGGGTTCTAAATAGAATTAGCACTGTTTCCAACGACTAGTCTGAATCCTTGGAGAGATCCGCGGTTGCGAAGAAGATCATGAGTGACACCCCTGGTGCAATCAGTCGGACTTCTTGTCTGATACGTTAGTGTTTTCCGTACTGGTAACCTTTGCGTCACACTTGGTCGGCTACGGCGGGAGCTGCCTGCGGTTACTTGCAACATAAGAGCAGTAAGACTCACCGAGTCCAACTACTGTGGTTTAGCGTATCGAACCAGCACACGTAGGGAGAGATAGAAATTCTACCGGGATAAAAGGATGGAATTGCCGTATACACACGTCGCAATGTTGGGGACCTGACTGGAACCTTCCGCCGAGTTTTACTGTAATATTAGGGAGGTTTCGTTTGCCTAAAAATCGGGTTTGGAGCTTGAAGGTTGGGAGCTCCAAACTCATAAACATGGATGTCTGGCAGAATGTCGGCATGTTACGTGACTGCGTGAAGTTCCGCCCGACTGACAATGGCGGACGCTGAGGACATCGCCATTCTCAGCAATCAACCAAGTCTCGGACCAGGGCGGACAAAGTATCACGGGACTGGTTGAATTCCCTGACTGACTGAGAGGCACTCTGGCAGTTATGATGGGCTACGATTTCTCCTTTTCCACTTGATCTCTTTGACTGTAAAGTGTGACTGCCAGCGAGCTCGTCGAGCTGGACTGAAAGGCTTTCTCAGCCGTTGAAGCACTTTATTTAAGCTGTGCTTGCCTCTGCTCACAAGCTGATCTATATGATCTACTAATGAGGTTCAACCCCTCCCACAGCCCTGCTTGTGCCATCTCTGAGATAACCAATTGGTTTTCCGTCTACCTTGACGAGACTTGCTGCCACCTTGATCTACCTGCCAGTGAACGACAGTGTGAGCTGCACTGTTGGTATCTCGAAGTTCACCATCATACTGTGACAGCCTAGTGTGCCGATCTGCATGTTCAAAGCCTCGGCTAAACATGATTACTCATGTGTGGAGCTGGTGGAGTCCAGTAGCGGCTCATAAACATTTCTAGGTACTAGCATTCACAACATTCGATTTTTTAGGCAAACAAAACCTCCCTATTGATGGAAAGTCGAGGTGTTGATTACGCCACACAAAAACGAAACGCTTAGTGGCCGAAGCTGCAAGAAACGTTCTAGCCGCAAAAGGTAGGGCACGTGCGAATAAATAATTAGGGGGATACGAGTTACGACTCAATCGAACCATAAACAGTCCCACGAGTTGCGATAACAAAACTGATACTGGCCCAATCAACGACTGGCTTAAGTATTATCAGGTGGTGACGTGCAAGGATCGCCATTGGGTCGGCGTCATCGTTAACTGGTTTAGAGTGATCTACATTTCCGAAACCCAAGGCCGAAATGTATCTTAGCTAAATATACGAACCTCCACGATGGTACTCACACCCTAACTCTTACCTGCATGCCGCGGGAACCGCATGGTAGACGGACTTACTATCCGTCAGATTCAGACCCAGAAAGCGATGACAAGATACAAGAAGAGAACCCATCTAGACTGGAGACCACAAGTGGCAGTGCGCACGCGAAGAAGAAAACAGATGAGTTGGATCTGACTGGAACGGCTGACTGGGTATAATGCACCCCACTATCGCATAATCGACTTGATGGTGCTGCATTCAGAGGATTGGGAATCATGCCGTGAAACACATAAAATACGTTTCGGCCTGCAGGGAGTGTTTATACTCCACCAATGTCATTAGCTGCTTGGAATTTGTCACCGCCCCAGCGTGCAAAGTCTGCCGCGTCAACTAGTGCTTCTTTGCGACCTCTAACCCACTCCGATGTTGAGAACCAGACTGCGGCACACAATACACCAATGACGGTAACGAAGTGATTGATCAAGAATAACAGGGTACCAATATAGGCAGAACGATCTGTCGTGATCAAGATGATCTGTGCAATGTTGAATAGTAGAGGGAAGACAAGGTTAGCGACAGAAACGTAAAAGATTTGCCAGATTCGTTCTGAAAGGCCGCCAACTATTGTTGGACAATGTGTGATTCATTCGACTAGGAAGTACGGAGAAGGCGCTCACCACTTCGTATCGATGACGTACGGACATGGAGGTTATAAAGGAAGAAGCTGACTGAGTATCTTTCGAAAGCGTAACAGCTAAGCCCCCAGCAGACCACATGGAGAGTTATCAGCTTACAAGTTGTCTGCCATCTGCATCGTCCATTCAGCGGTCATTTTAGGATTACGATACCAAAGAGCACCCTGATTCTGCACGAGAGTCATGGAGGTAATCTGGGACTTGCTGTAGTCGTTGAGCCAGAGAGTCTGTATAAAGTATCGCCGGCAGCGGACCTGAGTAACATCGAAGAAACCCACAATGACTGCAACTCGAGCGCATTTGAGCAAAATGCGAACGCGAATACTTTCACTAGAGTGAACGAAGGCGTGCTGGCAACGGGGTAGAGAGAAAAGAGCCGAGTTAGCAATATCGAGTGGTACAGTAGGAGAGGGTAGAGAGTGAAGGCACTGGTAGTAATATAAACGCTTTTCGACACCTGACTGAACGGGTCGAATATCGCCTTCACACTATTCAAGTCAGTCAAGACACCCAGTGTTAGGGCGACACAGATAGCAAGTACATTCAGCTGGAAGCCAGGCGGCGCCGAGACTCCTTAGTGGAGATTCCAAGGAGAACTACGAAGAGAGTGAATAGGCAGGTAGAACACGCAGTGACGACAAGGATATAGTCAAAGATTGGACGTATTTGATCTATGAATGCATTGATGGCGACTTCTGAACCTGTGACGGAGGACATTTGTGAGATGGAGGTCACAATGTCTAAACCGTACAGACCTATGATATACCTTCCCCAGAACCAGGTTTGTACAGCCCGTGACGGATGAGTCTAAACGGAGTTGACACCCTCGTCAAGGAGGTTAATAATAGATGGAGACCATGCTTATCTATATAGATAAAGTAGCCCGTCGGGGCGCTGGAGTACTCGTTGAGGGGAGACTGACTTTACATCACTGAAAACGTCAGACTAGAATCTAAGCAGTACACTGAACGGTAGCTCGGGAACAAATAGATGTAAATACCTCGTCAGCCCACGTATCGCAGTGTTAGTAGTTGGTGCTCACCGAATCAAGTCCTAGAAAAGCAATATCTAAGGCCCTTCGTAATCAAGGAGAGCGGTCCAACCCACCCCACCAGAGTTTCGCGATATTTTGTTTTCCTGAAGCAGCGACGGGCTTTTGGCCCATCGTTAGTATCGTGCCCACGAGGAAGCCAGGTTCCTGGTCCAAAGCCCTCCTCAGTGATGCAACAGGCTCGGTGTCCACGTCCCAGACCCCACCGCCTTCCCCCTCTCAGGAGTCAATGCCTCAGAAACATGCACGACACTTACTCCCAGATTGTCCTTCCCTTTACCTCGTCGCCAGAGTTGTTTGAGCAGTACACGAACACGTCTGGCAGATTCCGCACTGGCCCTATGCTCATGGATTACCAAGCAGCTTGACTCGCTTGGTGAATTGATCTCGTATGAACGCATGTCGGGCCTGGGTGGTGGCTCGAGAGGACCTTACATTGTCACGACTTCTGCCTAGAAACGATTTTATGTTTAATGGTCCCATGCAACTGATGTATGGCGAGTGGGCTTGGTATGTTCGCTCCTTCTACCCTACCAAGCAGACTTGCCCTAGTGGCCAAGTAATACATACTGGTCAAAATTGCATGGAGGTCGCCGTCAAAAGTGGGGGCCCTCAGTCCAAATGGAGGAGAGGAGGCACTAACGCTCAGTATTTATGAATACATCGCTTGTTTCTTCTGTGCCGAACTTAACAAATCTTCGTACAGGTCGATTTTCTATGGTTTGCACATGCAAGGCACATCCATTGACCCATTGATTATCAGTAGTCCGGAGGAAGCAGCACTTTATAAGTGTTAGTCTTCGGGGGCGCTTTCCTTGTGCATTTCGAGTGTTGACGACACGGAAAGGGTCAAGTCGAAGAAGGCATCCTGTCCTTCAAGCACTCTCACTTGTGCCGCCAATCTCAGCCAAGGCAGCTGCACCCGACATATCTCGAGTGTGGTCAAGAAAACGATTCTTTGGCACGAAGTGACAAAGTGTGGATGGCGGAGAAGTATAACGTTCCTCCGGGAATGCAAGATAGTGTAGCCAAATGCATGGGCAACAAAGATGACCTTAGGTAGGCTCCTCATCCGCTGACCGCCCGTCGAGTGCAATGAAGGCATATGTATAGATGTCACGTTGGCGTGGCGCAGCATCCGACCTCTGCGAAAGAGCACGTATCAGACGCATCCCTGTTTGGAATTTGAGGTTATTATTCTGATTGGCATCAGTACGTATTCGCTTTTGCCTTGTAGTACTCTCATCATTGCTCCTTCGGTCAGAATCTCACAAGGGCATACCTGGACAAGACAAAGCTCGTGAGATCTCAGTCGCAATGAACTAACGGACTTTGTCCTTTTTGTCTGATTTGTCGGCAACGTCCTGTGATCTCTGGTTCCTACTCCATCCTTGAGCCTGGAATGTGAGGCGCGCAGTAGATTCCCGATACATGAACCATGAGGCGTGGCTAAACTAACTAAGAAAAGGTCGCAATAATGGGATTGATTTCGTAGGGATTGGGAACTGACCATGAAATACGGAAGATACACGTCGACCTGGCTGTTTTACACTTCATCACTAATATTACTAGCTGCCTGGAATTTGTCACCGCCCCAACGTGCAAAGTCTGCCGTGTCAAGTGTAACGGACCTCCTCCCAATTACTGTAATTTCATTCTCATTCCTCTTTCCAACACCGTTTGCTCTACCCGATTTCGGGCCGGGCGGGAACATGTCGTCAACTAATGATTCCTTGTGACCCCTAACCCACTCTGATCCTGAGAACCAGAGCGTAGCACATAATACACCGATGACGGCGACGAAGTTATTGACCAAGACTAGCAGGCTGCCAGCATACGGAGACCGATCTGCAGTAACCAAGATGATTTGTGCAATGTTGAATAGCAGAGGGAAGACGAAATTGGCGACAGAAATGTAGAAGATTTGCCGGATTCGTTCTGATATACCGCCGACTATTATCGGACAGCGTGTGATTTATTCAGCTAGGGAACAAGAAGAAGGCGCTCACCTCTTCGTACCGATGATGTGCGAATATGGAGGTTATAAAGGAAGAAGCTGACTGAGTATCTTTCGAAACGTAACAGCTAAGCCCCCGGCAGATCACATGGAAGGTTTTCAGCTTACAAGTTGTCCATGATCTGCATCGTCCATTCGGCGGTGTTATTAGGGTTACGATACCAAATAGCAAACGAATTCTCAGGCTGCACGAGAGTCAGGGTGGTAATCCCGGTCTTGATGTAATCTTTGAGCCAAAGCGTCTGTATAAGTTGTCATCAGCAGTGAACCTGAGCAACATCAGAGAAACGCACAGTAACTACCACTCGAGCACATTTGATGCAAAAAGGAAAGGCGAACACTTTCACTAGAGTCAACGAGGGCGTGCTGGCGACGGGGTAAAGAGCAAAGAGCCGACTTGACAGTATCGAATCGTACAGTAGTGGAGGGTAGACAGAGAAGACAACGCTAGTCATATAGACACTCTTCGACACCTGATTGAACGGGTCGACTATTGCCTTCCCGCTAGTCAAGCAGGCGAGGATACCCAGTGTCAGTGCGACACAGATAGCAAATACATTCAGCTGGAATACCAGGCGGTGTCGTGACTCCTTGGTGGAAAATCCAAAAAGAATTATGAGGAGGGTGAATAGACAGGCAGAACACGCAGTGCCAGCAAGGATATAGCCAAAGCATGGACGTATTTGATCAATGAATACATTGATGGTGATTTCTGAACCTGTAACGGAGGACATTTGTGAGATGGAGGTCACCGTGTATAGACGAACTTACGGACCCGTGATATATCCTCCCTAGAACGAGGTTTGTACAGCCCGCGACGGGCGAGTCTAAAAGGAGCTAACACCCTACTGAGAAGGCTAGTCATAAGAAGTATGTAGTTGGCTGTGAGAGAGATAGCCGCCAGTGAGACCACAGCATATCATATTCGCTGATCGGACGCCTTGTCCTACTGGTAACCTTGGTGATCTGCCTCGGAATTAGTTGACTTGGACCGGCGCTGGTGCTGATGATGGGTACTCGGGAACTGAAGCAAGAAGACTTGTGGTTGGTACTCAGCGAATCAAGCCTCCATCGAGGATGCCAGTAGAAAGAGAAGAAAAAAAAACTCCAGAGAAACCCTTCGTGATCAGAAAGAGCGGTCCAGTCCACCCTACCACAGGTTCGCGGTATTTGTTTTCCTGAAGCAGCGACGTGCTTATATTATTGGCCCATCATTAGTAGTATGCCCATGAAGAAGCCACTAGTCCTAGGTCGGAAGCCCATCTTAGTCATGTAACAAGCTCGGTATCCACATTCGAAATCCCACCACCTCTGCCCTCTCAAGATTTCAGGAGCCAACGCTTCCCAGGCGCATGCACGACACCTATTACTCCTCGATCGTCCTTCCCTGTTCTTCGTCGCCACAGTTGTTTGAGCAAAATACGAACACGTCTGGCAGGTTGTGCACTGGAATGCTCATGGAGTACCAAGTACCTTGATTCGCTTGGTGGGTCGAGAGGGCTTTACATTGTGGCTTTATGTTTAATGGTCCGATGCAACTGACTTATGGGGTTAGGTAAGCTCGTACCTTCTGACCTACCGGGCACATTTGTCTTGGTGGTCAGGTCATACGCACCGGTAAAAGCTCCATGGAGGTCGCTGTCAAAAGTGGAGACCCTCAGTTGAAGTGGAGGAGAGGAGGCACTAACGCTCAGTATGAACACATCGTTTTTCGTCTTTCGTGCGAGACTTAACAAATCTTCGTACAGGTCAATTTTCTATGGTTTGCACATCCAGCTCACCCATTGATTATCAGTACTCCGGAGGAAGCAGCACCTTATAAGATGGGAAAACGTTAGTCTTCGGGGATGCTTTCCTTATGCATTTCAAGTGTTGACGACATGAACAGGGTCAAGTTGAAGGAGGCGCCCTGTCCTTCAAGCACTCTCACATGTCCCGCCAAGCTCAGCTGAAGCAGCTGCACGCGACATACCTCGAATGTGGCCAAGAAGACGATTCTTTGGTACGAAGTGACAAGGTGTGGACGGTGGAGGAGTGAACAGTGCTGAGGTTCCTCCGGAAATGCAAGGTGGTATAGTCAAGTGCATGGGCAACAAAGATGTCCTCACGTAGGCTCCTCATCCACTCACCATCCGTCAAATGCAGTGAAAGTATATGTACAAAAGTTGTGCTGGCGTGGCGCAGCATCCGGCCCCTGCGAAAGAGTACGTATCCCACATCCCTGTTTGGTAACGAAAGCGCCAACGATATTCTGGATTGCATCAGTACATATTCACTTTTTACATGTAGTACTTTCATCATTGCTCCTTCGGTCGGAATCTCACAAGGGCATACCTAGATAATCTCGTGGGATCTCGGTCGCGATGAATCAGCGGACTTCGTCTTTTTTGTCTGATTTGCCGGTGACGTCCTGTGATCTCTGGTTCCCACTCTATCCTTGAGCCTGAAATGTGTGGCGCGCAGTAGATCCCCGATACATGAACCATGAGGTGTGGCTAAACTCTAACTAAGATAAGGTCACAGCAATGCGACTGATTTCGGAGGTATTGGGAACTGACCACGAAATAGTTTGTACTAAAGGTCCAAAATAATTAGCCGGAAGATACACGTCGACCTGGTTTTTTTTTACACTTCATCACTAATATTAGTAGCTGCCTGGAATTTGTCACCGCCCCAACGTGCAAAGTCTGCCGTATCAAGTGTGATGGACCTCCTCCCGATTACTACTATTTCGTTCTCACACTTCCTGTCAGTACCATTTATCCTACAAGGGCTCGGACTGAGCGGAAACGGATCGTCAGATGATGGTTCTTTGCGACTCCGGACCCACTCCGAACCCGAGAACCAGAGTGTGGCACATAATACACCAACGACGGCGAGAAAGTTGTTAATCAACAGTACCAGGGCGCCGGTATGGGGGGACCGATCTGTCGTAATCAAGATGATTTGTACGATGTTGAATAGGAGAGGGAAGACGAAGTTGGCGACGGAAATGTAGAAGATTTGCCGGATTCGCTCTGATATGCCGCCAACTATCACAGCATGTGATTTAATCAACTAGGAAGCACGAGAGAAGCCGCTCACCACTTCGTATCGATGACGTGCGGACATGGAGGTTATAAAGGAAGAAGCTGACTGAGTATCTGTTCAAAAACGTGACAGCTAAGCCTCCGGAAGGCTACAAGAGGATTATCAACTTACAAGTTGTCTGCCATCTGCATCGTCCATTCAGCAGTCATTCTAGGGTTACGATACCAGTTAGCACTCTGATTCTGCACGAGAGCCTGAGTAGTAAGCCCGGGCTCGATGTAGTCGTTGAGCCAGAGAGCCTGTATAAAGCATCATGCATCACCCGCAGTGGACCTGAACAACATCAATCAAACGCACAATGACTACAACTCGAGCACATTTGATGCAAAATGGGAACGCGAATATTTTCACTAGGATGAACGAAGGCGTGCTGGCGACGGGGTAGAGTGCGAAGAGACGAGCTAGCAATATTGAGTCGTACAGTAGCGGCGGGTAGAGAGCGAAGACAACTGCAGTAATATAGACGCCCGTCGACACCGGATTGAATGGGTCGACTATCGCCTTCCCACTATTCAAGCCAGTCAAGATGCCCAGTGTCAGAGCAACACAGATCGCAAATACATTCAGCTGGAATACCACGCGGCGTCGCGACTCCTTCGTGGAGAATCCAAAAAGAACCACGAGGAGGGTGAACAGACAGGCAGAACACGCAGTGCTGGCAAGAACATAGTCAAGGGATGGACGTATTTCATCAGTGAACTCGTTGATGACGGCTTCTGGACTTGTGATGGAGGACATTTGTAAGATGGGGTCACCACATCTAAACGCACTTGCAGACCTAAGGCTATGATATACCTCCCCCAGAACGAGGTTTGCACAGCCCGTGATGGAAGAGAACAAACGGAATTGACACCCCTACTGAGAAGGCTAGTCGTAAGGGGCGGTTGGCTGTGGAGAGATAACTGCCAGTGAGACCACAAGAAAACATCCCGCCAATGGATGGCTTGTCATCTTGGCAATCTTTGTGGCCTGCCTCGAAGTTAGTTGGCTAGGGTCGGTGCTGGCACTGATGATGGGTGCTCTGGAATTGAAACGAGAAGACTAGTGAGCTCGAGCAGCGTTAAGGTACCATAGCAATAGAAATTCCGTTGATGTACATAGTAATCTTCAGTGATGGAAGGGATGGTGATGATCATGCAGCGTCCGTTATGTGATGGACAAGGACCTTATCAGCTGTCAGATAAAGTTCCCGGTGGGGCCCCTCGGGGCGCTGCTGCGAGGCTATGTTTGGTCATATCATAGAACAGACGTAGCTTGGTGAAACATAGTTCACGGCTCAGATGTCGTAATCGCTTCCGAGTTCGAAATTGGACAAATGCAGCGGCCTCGTGAATCCACAGAGATTTAGTGAATTCAGAGGGAATGCTCCCACAGCAGGCTTTTCACCCTTTGACCGGCCGTTGAGTGCCTTGAAGGTGTCCAGAGGTCTCAGAAGGCTTTGGCGTGGCGCACATCCTATCGCATCCCAGTGGGGCGGAACATCCCTGTTGTAACTTAATTCGAGATTAAATAAAGCGCCAGTAGTGACATTGGAATCGCACCTACCCATTTCTACATGCAGTGTTTGGCAGGAACCACCCGTGTAACCCACAGCCAAGGATTACTCTCCTTGCTCCTTCGGCAGGAATCTCACGACAGCCTACCTGGACAGATGTCGACATCATCCTCGTGGGATCTCAGTCACAATGAACTAGTGGAACTTACTTTCCATTCGCTCTCCACCCTTGGTCCTTTACGTTCAATTCGTCAGTGACCTCCCTTCCCACCTTGTCGTTGAAGGTGAGGTGTGAAGCGCTTGGTAGATTCCAGGAGTATGTACTGTGGGCAGTGTTGCCGAACTGAACTGAACTAGAAGTAAGTTCGCTTTGATTTGAATCCTACATCAGTTGTGTACGGTTCGATGGTACGAAGCAGAGTGAAGTTGTGAATCGAGCTGTAACCGAAGTGGCGCATATAGTAGTACCATAATGGAACGATTGGGACTTGATTATCTACGTGATCAGTGGCTTCTGCCTACTATCTACTCGACACCTTGCTCTGTTATCATACAGCAACGCGATCGGATGGAACGCTTAGCGACTTCGTTCACCGGACTTTACATCTCGGTAAGTCGAAGTGTCGCTGAGTTACCACTTTGATCTGGTTCGTGGAAACGCTCGCTGCGGGGTATAGCTAGACAGCCATAAAGTACGTACGAAAGAACATGTCGACCTGGTTTTTTTTATACTTCATCACTAATATTACTAGCTGCCTGGAATTTTTCACCACCCCAGCGTGCAAAGTCTGCCCTGTCAAGTGTGACGGACCTCCCAATTACTACAACTTCGTTGTCACTCCTCCGTCCAGCACCATTTACCCTACCGGAGCTCGGATTGAGCGAAAATAGGTCGTCAGATAATGATTCTTTGTGACCCCTAACCCACTCCGATCCTGAGAACCAGAGTGTGGCACATAATACACCGATGACGGTGACAAAGTTATTGATCAAGAGTAGTAGGGCGCCAGTATAGGGGGACCGATCTGTCGTAATCAAGATGATTTGTGCAATGTTGAATAGGAGAGGGAAGACGAAATTGGCGACTGAAATGTAGAAGATTTGCCGGATTCGCTCTGATATACCGCCGACTATTATCGGGCAATGTGTAATTTATTCAGCTAGGAGGGACGGAGAAGGCGCTCACCTCTTCGTATTGATGACGTGCGGACATGGAGGTTATAAAGAAAGAAGCTGACTGAATATCTTTCGAAAACATAACAACTAAGCACCCGCAGGCCACGTCGTGGGTTACCAGCTTACGAGTTGTCCGCCATCTGCATCGTCCATTCGGCGGTGATATAAGGGTTACGATACCAGCTAGCAACCTGATTCTGCACGAGACTCTGAGTGTTAAGACCGGACTTGATGTAGTCGTTGAGCCAGAGACTCTGTACAAAGCATCACCAGCTGTCGACATGGGTAGCGTCGAAGAGACGTACAAGGACTACCACTCGAGCGCATTTGATGCAAAACGGAAATGCGAATATTTTCACTAGAGTCAACGAAGGCGTGCTAGCGACGGGGTAGAGAGCAAAGAGCCGAGTTAGCAATATCGAGTCGTACAGTAGCGGAGGGTAGAGAGCGAAGACAATAGCAGTAATATAGACGCTCTTCGACACCTGATTGAACGGGTCGACTATCGCCTTCCCACTAGTCAAGCCGGTCAAAATGCCCAGGGTCAGGGCGACACAGATGGCAAGTACATTCAGCTGGAATACCAGGCGGCGTCGTGACTCCTTGGTGGAGAATCCAAGAAGAACTATGAGGAGAGTGAACAGAGAGGCAGAACACGCAGTGCCAGCGAGGATATAGTCAAAACATGGTCGTATTTGATCAATGAACGCGTTGATCGCGACTTCTGGACCTGTAACGGAGGACATTTGTGAGATGGCGGTCACCGCGTCTATACGCACGTACGGACCTATGATATACCTTCCCTAGAACGAGGTTTGCACAGCCCGTGACGGACGAGTCTAAACGGAGCTAACTCCCCCCAACTGAGAAGGTTAGTCATAAGATGTAGTTGGCTGCGCACAGATAGCCGCCAATGAGACCACAAGATATCATATTCGCTGATGGATGCCTCGCCTTACTGGCAACCTTCTGGTGGCCTGCCTCGGAGTTAGTTGACTAGGGTCGGCACTGGCACTGATGCTGAGTGCTCAGGAATTGAAACAAGAAGACTGATTGAACTTGCTGAGCAGCGCTAAGTGTTTACGGAAATAAAAGTTCCGTTGATGTAGTTACCTTCGTTAATGGAAAAGGGTGATGATTGTGATGGAACGTGCAGCATTTGAGTAACAAGTTTGCGCCTGTTATGCAACCAATGGACAAAAGGCCTTATTTTAGAGAGTTCTGGCCGGTGGCCCGTCGGGGCGCTGACTCCCAGAGATCAGCTTCTATGATGCTTTGATTATATCAAGGGAGAGGAAATTGAACCGAACATCATGGCAGCGCTCAGATCTCAGAATCGCTTCCGAATTTTTTTAGAAAAAGGCAACGGCATTCGTCAATTCAAAGGGCATCCGTAGCAGGCCCCTCACTGCCCGCTGACCGCCTATCGAATGTGATGAAGGAATCTCCAAGTCTCAGAAGGCGTTGGCGTGGCACAACACCCCATCCACGTTGTAATTCAAGGTTAAATAGAGCACCCGCGATATTCGAAACACATCTATCCATTTTTAAATGAAGCATTTGGTACGAACCAGCCGTGTTGTCCGCGACTAAAGACTACTCTCAATGCTCCTTCTGCAGGAAACTCACGAGGGCATACCTGGACAGATGTCATCATCAGCCTCGTGGAATCACAGACACAACGAAGTAGCGGAACGTACTTTCCATTTACTCTCCATCCTTGATCCTTTTCGTCCAATCTGTCGGCGACATCCTGTGATATGCCAACCACGACGTCCGCTTTGTTCGTGCGAAGACTCAGTATGGGAAATGATCCCGCAAGTGGCCCTGTGAAGAGGACTGTTGTAGGGTATCCATGTCTGAGTTCAAAAAGCCTTTACCGAGAGCCGTAGCAAAGGGCGTCGTTACCGGCCACTTCACGTCTCCGGTCAATCTGCAATATACCACATATGGATGATTTCCTGTAGGGTGGCAGAACAAAAAGAAGAGGACACACTTCCGGTAACTAGCGAGGCAGGACGCATTAACAAAAGATGACGGTGTCATGAACACAGCACATACTTGAGATCTCCCTGCTAATGATATGAGAAGCCACTCCGAATAGGATCTGGGACATTTACTGACCTTGAATATCACAAGACTGCTCTCGGTGAGTAAACGCCACAAGTCATTCTCCTTCTCTTCCATGTACCAATACGGCCAGGGACTAGTCCAAAACTGGGTCTTCTTATGCCCGTCCTCGGCTGCCGTACTTAGGCAAAATATACCTTGTTCCAAATACCTTTGCCACCGTTCTACCATTTCCTTAAGATGATGAGCTGACTCGGGCGTGGTCCCCATGGTTACATTGAAAAAAGTGGGCGACGATAACGACTCTACGGTCTTATAGAAGTCAGCCGGTGTGACGTCAGAAACAAACCATGGGAACAACTTCGGGCTGCGGACATGAATTGGCTGTGACGAAGTTTATCTTCTGCACTTACTGAAAGACCGCTTTGGAGAAATAGGGGGTGTGAGTGACCAGAAAGTCCGCGAACACCAAGTCAGTGAAAAGCTTCCGATAGGTCAGGACTCGATTGACGGGGAAATGTGTTCCTTGCCCACCTCAAACCCAGCTATGGTTTTGGGTGAGTCAAATACAACTGTAGAAGAGACTCTTTAGTACCATTGTCGAGGATGAAGTCGCATTTTGCGACAGTCCCTGCATGGGGTTCTAAGCTCTTGATATGTTCCCAGGCCGCTTCTTGGTCGTCTTTGAGGATGAATTCTTTCCTGGCTTCTTGAGCCTCTCTTCCAACTGTTTGTAGGTGTTCAATATCGGAGGGAGTAAGATGGGTCAATAGAGAAAGGTCCTGGGTCGGGGCACGTCAACTTTGTGTGTCAAGTCACTGGCTCCTGCACGGCACTCACAGTGGCGTTTCCCCTACATACCAGTGTCACTACAATGGCACGTCTTGGACGTAAGGAAGCACACACCAAAGACACATCTGAACCATTTCTTTGAAGAGTACCGAGAGTTTATCAGGATCATCTACGAGTTTATCTTTCTCGGCGTCTAACTCGTGCATCGTCGTCGCAATCTCTATGAGATAGATGATAGTACGATGATCTCAAGAGTCGCATAGTCTCACTTACGATGTATGGCAGTCACACTACTTCTAAACGTCTCTTCCTTCTTTGCGTAGAATGGATCAAAGTCTACCCAGTAAGTGGTCTGATTGAAATAAGACCGAAATAGGCGGTATCTAAAACTTTCCGCGAGGAGCTCCCATCATATACGGGGACACTTACAAGTAGCACCTGTGAACCGTGTCCGTGAGCGAGAGTATGTCCAGTCTGCATGAGACCATTCTTACTCTGCATAGAGCCACGGCGCAGTAAACCATGTATTCTTCCGGGCCTGTGCGAGCTTCTCTAGTTCGGAGTTATATTCCTCGACGTAAATATCGCCGTCCTCTGGGATCTTTCTGGAATTCCGTGCATCACCATCCACCCTCCTCACCATGCAGCGATTCTAGAGACTCACTCGAGTTCCTGGTCTCTCGCCATGCGATACTTGAGATGGCTAGCTTTCGCGATGATCACCTTTCCCTCCTCGATCTTTGACTGTAAAGCAGGATCGGTCGTCCCATTGTTGGCGAGAGTCCGTGACTCCATTGTCAAGTCATGGATCAGGCGGTGAACATGGTCGATTAGGTTAGTGATGATAACTGGCCATCGTCTGACCACCGTATCGTAGCTTCCCGAGACCCTCCTATTAGACGTGTCGTGGTTGATCGAGGATAAACAAACTTACGCGAAGCTGAGTTACGTGAGATATCGATATCAATACTGAAAGGCTGAGATCTTGGACTGGTACTGACCTGCTCCTATCTTGTGGATCGTAAGGAGGGTACGGTGCCTCAAACATGTCAGAATGGTGGCGTAGTTTGTGGGCGGTAGCGTTGTCCGAAGTAATGTCCTGTAGGGGCGTTATGTACAAGTTGTACAACAACTAAATGTACCCATGCTGCGTGGGACAAGGACGGCGCTTACAAGTCACAACTACTAGACCAGAAGTGGAATGACTTGCGAATTCGCACCCGAGTAAAACAAAAGAAAAGTAATAGTGATATCCAGCGTGGTGCATAATCAGAATACAATGCAAACTTGTGAAAAGGCAACAATATTAATGAATGATATATTCATGCTCGACACATCTCTGCGATTGCTTCACGCGACACTTCTTACTCCTCCGTGAGCGTAGGCAGTGTCCCAACGGTGTTTAGATTCTTGGGACCACTTCCTACACGCGCTCCTGACATCGACAAAGAACGCTTCAGGGATGCAACTCGGCGCTTGGCCGGCTCTGAGGATGACTCCAGGGTAGGTAATGACTGTGATGCTGAGAGAGGCCTTGGTCGTGTGCGAGTCGCCAGCGGAGGGGGAGCGGCCGCCAATGATTGCCGTCTCTGAGTTACGTTTGGCTCTGGGGAGCGGTTTTGTTCGAATGCATGTTCAACAGGGGAGACCGGCCACAATTCAGTGGAATTCGAGGTCTGGTCTTGTGACCATGGCTGGTCCCATTCGAAATCCTCCAGAAGTGACAACGAGTTCTCTCGCTCCCACCTCCAAAATTCCTCGATGCGAGTCAGCATACGGCTCGCCAGTTCTTCCAAACGCCCTAGAACGGAAACACAGAAAATGAGTTATCAAGTCAGATTCATCTTTGCAAGATCCTACCTTTCAGCGCTCCTTCTATCGGTGTTTGCAAATACGATTCACGCAATACTTCGCAGACGAGACAGTAGAGCAGGAGTCGGAAGTCCATGCTTTTATAATTTGTGTGTAAAACGAGGTCCACCACGAGGTAACCCTCATACACTCCGTCCGCAAGCTGAGAGATGGGGAGTCAGAAAACGCATCATATGCTAAACTAGGTTGCCTACCCAAAGGATGTTGACGAGCTGTACAAATGAAAATGGTCAATGGTGACCCTATTGCTTCGTCCGATGAAAAGCATACCTCTTCTTTTTCGTCTTGAGTAAGAAATGGTTTAGTGTGGACGAAATTGGACAGCTTCAGGCAAGCTTGCCTGAACGCTTCAGTGTCTGGTCTGCTGTACTGCTCTATGAAAGTGGTCCTGGTTTCTTTCAGCACCGGAGCTGCATCTCTGGGAAAAGTGTCGACCAATCCATAATGAAAGTCAAACAGGTCGAGTAACTCTTCAAGCGAAAGATTAGATTGGCCACAATCGCTTGACTGGGTGTTGGAGCTGTTCATTTCGTGTATTGATAGCAAAGGGGAAGAAGTTAAGTACCGGCGGGATTGCAGAATCTCAACTGACGGAGTCTCGTCAATTTATGCGCACGATAACAAAGCAATGATAGACGGGATGAGATCATTGTCTGTCTTACTGAATGCACGATTCAACCACGCTTTGACAAGACCCACTGCCACTGGATCTCATGAAACAGCCAACCGTCACGGTGGTCGGAGCCAAGTCAAAGCGTCTGTGATAGTGTCAGTTGCTGAAAAGAGTCACAGATATGTATGAGTCACCATGGACCCTTGTGGTAACCACATGGTGGTACTAACCCCGTTCCGTGGTTTCAGTGTGTGACCACCAGCCTAGTATACAATAACCGTCTATTGTCCAACTTCAACAACAGGAGATTCTGCAAACAAACATGAGTGATGGTGCTACCCCCCTTTGGGGGGTGGATGCGAGGTCTCTACGTATGACCTGTGCATGTTGGAGTCGAGGTGGGTGGGCATGTGGTTTCGAACCTGCGAGAGCTCTCGTCAGAAGGCTTAACTGTTACCACCAATTAACCTATATATAGTGGGAAATACTAAGGTCGGTGTGAGACTAGCGACTCCACTATGGGTCAGTACACCCAAACTAGGTAGATGCAGGAGGGGGACGGGGCTCCTCCCGGCGTGATGACCTATTATCGCTATGATAGCAATAATACCTACCTGCGTCTCGGCCAGTATAATGAGGTTTTCACCTTCGCGGGGCTCCTTTGTCTCCATATAGTACCCGGATCAGATCCAATTAACACCAGGGCCTCCCCCACCATATCACGGATGGCCATCCACGTACGAGTGGCAGAGATACATATTACTATCCACGGTATGTTGTAGGTACGATGCCGCCTCAGGGAGATCGGAAATGAAGAGATCGAGGACGATAATGCAAATATGACCATGAAATCGGAAGCAAAGGTCAGTGCGGCTGCTGACGGGAATATCAGTCAATGTAAAGTCGAAAAGATACATTATGTTCGCACCGGAAACCGGTCCTTGTACTGTTATGAACATGTTTTACTTGATCCCAGTGACGACAATCAAATGGCACGTCTCAATGACAGGCCCCGACCTTCCTGTATATGTACGAAATCACTTCGCATGGACCAGCATTGGTTTCTACGGATGTTAAGCTGAAACTGGCTTTCTGTTGGTTCCCAAGAACGCGACTCACCTGCACATTTTAGTATCCTCGAGGACCATGTTGGAACTAGAAAGTTCTTAAAATGCAAGTTTGAACATGTTACGTACTAAATATGTAGAGCCTTTTGTGTTCTTAAATTCCAGCCCGTTCCCAGCGCGCGAGTCGAACAGAGCACATATGCAAGGAACGGTTGCCGAGCGTCATGAAGCGTTGCATGTGTATTGTGCGGGTAGACCACGGGACGCGACGCGGAGTTGGTGAACTGGGTGACATTGCATGATGGCTTGCGGGCAAGCTCGGAATTCATCGGTCCTTGTACGCCATTTCATCATTCTTTCTCAAAGACGATCTGCACTGGTCTACGATGGGTATATCATGGAGATGAAGAATCAAGCGCCCCGAGAACGAGAATAAGGGTATATAAATGAGCATGACTTTTTGCCCCCAAGCTCAACGCGTTAGAATCCCCCACGTAGGCCACATTTCATTCACACTGCTATTGGCTGTTGTACGCAAGTGCGTCACAAACATTTGTACGCATTTCATCATGCGCACTCAACGCTTAATTGATTACCATGGAAGTCTTTCTCAAGGCGATCTACGCTGATCTCAATACATCATGAGCCTGATGGGTACATAAATGAGCATGGATTTTTGATCCCCAAGCTCAGTGCATTCTCTCCACAGCTGCGATGCTATCCTCAACCTTCAAGTCGCCTGCCAGAATGCCGTCTTGGACCGATGAGCTCATTAGAAAATCGTTGTTGGCAGAGGACATCGTCGATGTTCATTTTCACCTGTTCTCCCGACGATCGAAGTCGAGGGTACTTTATCCACGTGCGTTGAACACCAACACTGCTCTTCTCAAGAGCAGTGCAAAGTACTTCGTCGATCGTAAGATCTATTGATTTGCTAGTACTATGACATCCTAGAAGTTACTGATCACTCTTGATTAGTGTTCAGCTCAGATGAGATTCCGTCTCATGCGACGATGGTCAACGTCAGGACAACGGATGTCATCTTTGACGGCGTCGATCTGGAAGATTATGGTTACGGAAGTGACAGTGACCTCGAGGACGAGGACGATGGTACCATTGTCAAAAGTGATACTGGTTAGTATACCCAGTAAACCTTTTAACATTGGTACTACAACGTCCGGCAGGAGATGCCTTAGCATCACGCGCTCAGTCACCTACGGCCGCAGGTTCTGATCACGGCGATAGCGTCCTATATTCCCGCTCAGTAGATGCGTCAGATTCTGCGGGAGACTATAACTTTCGCGCCCAACAGAATGGTTCATATGCGACCGGTTCGATGTTACCGTGGGGTTCTCATGATACCCAGTTTAACGGCATGTCATATGTGTCCGACCATGGCCGCCACATCTTTGTCAAGGACACTGCCTTTCAGACGTAGGTCATCTCCCCAGCACAGAAGTATACCTAACTTACACCTCGTAGGTGGTACTCCCTCATGTACTATTTCTACACAGATAACATTGCATTTTCACCGCCCAAGTCGTTGGGTGTACGGGAGCCTCAGAGGTTTTCTCGCACGGCAAAGCCCAGGCCGCAATGCTCGGCGAAATCGATGTACAGCTTAGCGACCAAGGTCTGACCAAATCTCGTTTTCGGCTCAGACATTCCTGACGAGTAACGACCCAGCTCGGTATCGACAAGCTCCGCGATCTGGCTCTCGCTTCTATTCGTAGCAACGTGGATAAAAGAAACTTATTACAGGAACTCGCGAGTAGTTTTGCGGGAAGGTTCGTGCACGTCTCGCATGACCCCCACATTCCCATCGAGTGACGTCGTAAGCAGGTATCCGGATGTTCTGGAACTGCAACTCGACTTGCTTGCGCAAGAGATAGCGAGTCCCCCCATTGTCGAAGGTTTCCCCCACCTCATGAGACGGATTGCTCAGAAGGAGTTATCCCATGGCGCTGATATCATGATTGGACTCCACACGCGAATTCTCCAGAAGCACTATTCACCTCAACAACCCACTCCAGTTGCCTTATCCAGTGGAGCTCCACCCAAACCAGCACTCCTGTCTGAATGGGTGCGGGAAGAAGTTGCCGAATGCGCCACGGAAGTACCAGTACGCCAATCGTCACCACCTCCAAAACCCTCTGAGGAAGTAGAGGACTACTCCCCTTACTCTTTCTACACAAGGGCTGCGGGAGGCACGAATCAGAAAGTAAGGAAGGCCTATATCTAAGTATACTCGGCCAGTGTAAAATGTACCGAACTTCCAGGACTGATTAGAATCGGGCATTGCAGTTTGTGTAGGTACTCAATACGCACAACCGATATGTTTTGCATTTGCCTTCATTTCGCTTAAGACTGTCCCGGGTAAGCACTTACAGATCGCATTATAGGAAGTGGCCGTCCACTGTTATAGTAAGTTCAGAAAAGGAGACTCATTACATTGAAAGACCAGCCAATGCGTCACGGTCCTAGGCATTTACTCGCACAACGTCAACGGTAAACTCTCCAATATCCAGTCATTCGCCAAAGTATGTACTGATGGAAAAAAGTTACATGGTAACTGTTGCTTGGAATTGACCTCCCAGTGTCAGCACTGAGCATGGTGTTCTCCGAAACCGATGAACGCACTTTACCGTCTGTTACTCTACAACATGGGCAGCAAGCAACGTTCGATGTTGGAATGTGCCTGCACCTGTATAAGCCGTGACCTTGGAGTAAATTTTATCCATATCGACGCTATGCGGCGAATGACACCACCATCTACCTGTCACCTAGGTCTATTTAGGAGATGAGTGTTGGTGTGTCGCACTAAAAGCAGTTGACATCAGTGGAATGCCGCCTGAAATACTGAACGCGAGAAGATAATTGCCTCTTCATGCAGAATTAATTTGCAATATTTGCGATCGTCCAACATGCCCAAACCAGAGATGAGCATCAGAGTTTGTTGTGGGTATAGTTACCAGCTTCCTGATGAATGTGCAGGTGTTTCCTACGTTCTTAAAATCAGCGCCAGCGGCGATACACGAAATACTACTCCCCGAATATTTCTGAGCTGTTCCATCCCTTGCCTAACTATCGCCAATCTCCACGACGCGTAAACGAGGACGCAGCAGACTCCAGTAGGGTTACCGTCGTCCAGTGAGGACATTAACACTTCAGACCAAACGAAATCAGGGTATCGTGGTTCGAAGAACGTTCGTCGTCCTTCTTTGCTTCCTCGTTTCCTCAAAGCAATCGGACGAGCGCATTCTAGAACTGCTACCACCGGATTTTTTTCTGAAAGTCATATAAATAAGTAACAGCTCCAATAGGGTTGGCGCAGATTGTCGCCTCCGGAGAACCTGCTACCTATTGGTTGAGGAAATCCGATGCATTCCACCTCGAAATAGGGTGCCGTAGTGTTCAGGAACGCGGCAGGAAGACTCACTAATGTCACCAAGTCGTTTATACCAGACTCGAGATAGGCCCTTAAGAGTATGGATTATAGCTCACTGGTATCCTTTTGGTTGGGACTAGTCACGTTAGTGGCCGTCCTAAGCCATTATGTAATGCCGACAACCAAGCCCTAGCAGCCTTCTCCATGCCGAGTTTTACACGTACTCCTCCACGTCCACTACACACTCGTCCAGGATTTCTTCATTTACTGAATGGACAGCCACTGTTGCTTGAAGTGGTCACAAAAGGAGCATGTCGGTAACAACGAGATATACGCCTTGGTGAATGGCAATTCAATTGGATACTTGAAAGAGGACAAAGACACCCTGCATTAATTGAGTTGTACGCCAACAACATTTGCCGTTACATTCCACTAATAAAGCTTAATGTGAATAATACAAAGGCACGTTGATTGTATATAAAGACGGCCGTGCGCGTGGACCCCCTGCTTAGCCTTCATTGAACTTTCTCTTCCCGCATGCCATTCCAACGAAGCTTCAGTACTCCGGTGTGGACGGAAGACCTGCTGAGGCGATCCTTGCTGGAGGAGGACATCGTCGACGTTCATTTTCATTTGTTCTCCTCCAGATCAAAGTCTTCGAGAAGAGTGCTGCGCCCTCGCATGTTGAACTCCAACACTACTCTCCTCAAGAACGGTGCAAAATATTTCACTGACTGTGAGTGCCAAAAAACAATGCCTTCCAAGGCACCAATCATCCCGACTTAGTATTCAACTCGGATACCATTACATCTGGCCCGAAGACGGTATACATCACGGCCAGCGATGGAATATATGACGGACTTCCAGTCAGCGACTATGGTTACGAAAGCGACAGCGATCTTGAGGATGAGCACGATGGAAACACTGAGGGAGACTGTGAGTGGCACTTAGCGTGGTCTTTAGCTTCGGTGCTTTTGAACTTACGCACGAGTGACTATAGGTTTCAAGAAGAATCCCAGCGTCAGAAAGTGTCTGGGCACAACATCCAGTCCGGACGAGTTCAAGCATAAGGAGAGGTCCGACACGAAGATTGCCCATGCGAACGACACGCCCCCGTTGTCAGAGAAGGGTTGCCATATCTTTGTCAAAGATATCGCGTTTCAGACGTATGTTGTCTCGCTACCGCAGAAGACGTGAGGCTGACATGGATACCCGGAAGGTGGTACTGCCTCGTGTACTCCCTATACATAGGTGTCATTGACTTCGCGCCGCTCAGATCTTCAGGTGCACGAGGCTCTCAAATAGTTTGTCTCAATGCTAGACAAACCCCGCAATGCTCACCAAAGTCGATGTATGCCCTCGCCACAAAGGTGAGAAACCATCGCCTTCCCGCTACTCATAGCCGTGCTTCTGACGAGTTACCCCAGCTCGGTCTCAACCCACTTCGTGACCTCGCTTTTGCCTTCATTCGTGAGAATTTGAACGAGAACAACGTGTTACAAGAATTAGCCTGTAGCTTTGTTGGAAGGTTTGTGTGCGCTTCATACATATGTTGGCCAGTGCATACTCACAGAACAACGATATGATTAGGTATCGAGAAGTTCTTGAACTCGAGCTCGACTTGCTTGTAGAGAAATTGGCGACCTTCCCCGTGATCCAAGGTCTCCCACAGCTCGTGAGACGCATCGCCAGGAACGAGTTGAGCCATGGGGCCGATATTTTAATTGGCCTTCACACACGGATTCTTCAGAAGCATTACTGGTCTGCGCCATCTCTACCTGCCGTAACAGGCTCGTCGATCAAGCCCACCACGTCGGTTTCGACGACCCAAGCTGCTGCGACCGTCCCGTCGAGCCAGCCTGCCCTGGTTTCTTCCTCCAGTGTATCAAACCTATTTACTTCCACTCCCACTGCATCGTCGGGGTCTCTGCTGTCTCTACCTGCTGTAACAGGCTTATTGGCCAAGCCCGCCACGTCGGCCTCGACGGTCCAATCTGCGACGGCCGTCCCGTCGACGCAGCCTGCCCTGGGTCTTTCATCTGGTACATCGACCCTATTTACTTCCACTCTCACTGCATCGTCGGCGAACGCGCCACAGACTTTCTCGTTTTCGACGGAAAAGACGTACGGCAGCTTTTTCGACTACCCCGGCAAAACTAAGTAATCGTATTGTCCGCTGATTTCAAGTGTTCAAATGGTTTGCGCATACGCTGAATATGTGGATGGACGGTTACCAGTCGAAAGAACGTGGTCAGGAGAGCGTGATTGATTCTGTATTATGGACCATAGTGACTACAGTGCTGAAGGTGAAATCGTTGTGTATGTACGGTACCCATTGTAAGAGACGAGTATGCATACCCCTCCGATGATTTTGGGTTCTGTTGTTCAATTACAATGCGCTCAGGTAAGTGCCACAGACTCGAGAGCTGCAGTGATGCCCTATACCTGCTCGTTTGATTCGTATCGTCATATTGCCACACCCCCAGTGACTGGTCGGATACCACCAGACATTACATGCAAGTCATATAATGAACAAGTAACGTTGGTTTTGAGGCCAACCTTTGAAAGTATGCGTCTCGTTCCCGCAGCACGATTGCAACGGATTTGAGACATGCGCCGAAGGTAAGGGTTGTAACCCTCTTGTATCCTTTGATTGTGTCGACAGAGTCCGAGCGACGCAACAACCGGACCGAAGCCTTTATGATTCCGTGCGCCCGTTCGGCCCGAGGCCTCCGCAGATGAAAGGTTGGTGTTCCACATCCATGGTGCCACTCGGCAAACTCGTCCAGGATCTCTTCATTCGCGGAACACGAGATGTATTAGGCCTTTGTGGACGGTTCAATCGGATACTCTTGAAGGAAGACAAAGGCATCAACGGCCGTCAACGCCTCATGTGTGTGGCACAAAGGCACAATGGCTATCGTGCAGGGCATATAAAGAGGGCCGTGCGCAGGGACTCTGCTTAGCCCTCTAGTTTCCCTTCCCGCATGCTATTCCAACTAGCCACCACTACACCTGTGTGGACGGAAGACCTGCTCAGGCGATCCTTACTGGCGGAAGAAGTCATCGACGTTCATTTTCATTTGTTCACCTCCAGATCAAAATCCTCGAGAAGAGTACTGCGCCCTCGTATGCTGAACTCCAGCGCTACTCTCCTCAAGAATAGTACGATATATTTTGCTAGCCGTGAGTGCTATCCAATCACCTGCAGTGTTTCTAAAAGCACCGATCACCCCTCACTTAGTATTCGGCTTGGGAGTCATTCCATTCGGACCGAAGGCAGTAGACGTCAAGGCCATCGACGGAATATTCGACGGGCTTCCGTTGGGTGACTATGGTTACGAAAGCGACAGCGATCTCGAGGACGAGGACGATGAGAGCACTGACGAAGACGATGATGGTCAGTGGCATTCGGCTTCCGTGCTGTCCGAACTTACGCACAAGTGGATGCAGGTTACGCGGTGAATGGCAATGTTAACAAAAGCTCAAGCACCATATCAAGTCCGGACAAATGCGACTCTAAGAAGTTCGACAATAAGATCGCCCAAGCGAAGGGCACGTCATTGGTCTTCGACAAGAGCCGCCACATTTTTGTCAAGGATACCGCGTTTCAGACGTATGTTACCTCACCGTGCCAGAAAAATGCGAAGCTGACATGGACATCCGGAAGGTGGTACTGCCTGCTGTACTATCTATACACAGGCGCGATCACCTTTTCGCCGCTCCGCTCTTCAGATGCACAAGGTTCTCAAATAGTTTCTCCTAATACCAGACAAGGACCGCAATGTTCAGCAAAGTCGATGTATGCTCTCGCCACGAAGGTAGGCGACGATAGCTGCCTGCCACTTGTGGTCGTGCCTCTGACAAATCATCCCAGCTCGGTCTCCACCTACTTCGTGATCAAGCCTATGCCTTCATTCGTAAGAATTTGAACGAAGACAACGTGTTACAAGAATTGGCCTGTAGCTTTGTTGGAAGGTTTGTGCGCTTTCATATATTAGCTCTTGCGCACTTACAGAACAGCAATATAATTAGGCATCCAGATGTCCTTGAGCTAGTGCTCAACGTGCTTGCAGAGAAATTTGCAACTGCTCCCGTGATCCAAGGTCTCCCGCAGCTCATGAGGCGTATCGCCAAGAACGAGTTGCCCCACGGAGCTGAGATTTTAGTTGGCCTTCACACACGGATTCTTCAGAAGCATTACTGGTTTGCGCCATCTCTACGTGCTGTAACAGGCCCATTGACCAAGCCCACCATGTCGGTCTCGACGACGCAAGCCGCTACAACAGTTCCTTCGACGCGGCTTGCCTTGGTTCCTTCATCTGGTATATCGACCCTATTTACTTCCCCTCCCACTGCGTCGTCGGCTCCGGCTCCACACACATGCTCGCTCTCGACTGGAAAGAAGGGCGGCAGCGTTTCTGACTGTAGCAAAACGAAGTAATCGTTTTGTCCGCTGATTCCAAAGTGTTTGTACATATATATAGATGGTCGGTTATCCGGGAGAACGTGGTCAGGCACGAGCGATTGACTCTGTATTCTGGATTAAACTGATTTCAGTGCTCGCGATGAAATTGTTATGTACGTGTGGTACCCGTTGTAAGGGATGTATCCTTCTTCGATGCTTTTGAATTTGGGATTGTTTGTTGTTCTACATATTATAGTGTGCTCAGGTAAGTGCCACAGACTCAAGAGCCGCAGTTATGCACTGGTTAGTGGCTATTGCAGTTAGACCTTGCTAATCTCTGGTCCATCGAAGAGGTTTCCGAGAAGTTTCTGAGGTATGTATTTGGTTTCTTGTCGTCGTCCATATCCATGTATGATAGCAAGGCGACGCAGCTCCACGTGCTCATTAACAATGCGTGTATGATACGAGACCATATACACATGATCTATCCCTGTTCAGAGGCGTTATGCACCCCTCTGCTGCACTAGTCACGGATGACGGATATGATTTGCACCTACGTACTCGGACCTTATTACTTTACCAAACCCTTCCTTTCCATCCTTCTGTCAACCGCAAAATCCTCTTCAGCCGGTACCATTCGCGTCGTGAATACCGCTTCGGCAGCACATTGGTTTAGAAGACTTGACTTTGACTTTGGATCCAACTCACACCGAAGTAAATTTTGCCGTTGACATCATTTCGCATGCAATACCTGGGGGCCCAAAATTGCTCAGGGGCGTTGCTGCTAGGGAGAATAAGTTGCCGGAAGACTTGTTTCCGAGCCTCACCGCTCGTTTGGTCCCGGAGTCGTTCCTGCCCAGCATTTTCACTGTATTTGAAACACCATTGGAGCGAGTTAGCTTCGAGTTGGACAAGCTTTTTGCAAGTTGGACGCTGAATCTGCTATTGGAGACTTTGACCTATCGAATTTGAATGTGAATAGTCATGGTCATGGGCAAGGGGTGGTCGAGGAATGCAGAGAGTCCTGCATCGTGCAAACGCAGAAGAGAGGGTCCAACGGCAAAACTAGTGTTTATGAGGTGCCAGTACAGGCCAAACACTGTGCGTATTGTGCGCTGGAAGGGTGGATACGGCCCCTGAGGTCCTGAAGTCCCATATCACACAGTATAGGGTATGCTCTTTGTGATCATTTCAGAGGTGGCATTTATGGCTTTGACTATGTCGTCTCGCGGCGAGCACAGTAGGTCTTATATTCTTCTACCGTGCGTTTAATATCTCCACGAACGGATGGTTTCCCTAAGCTTGCGGCCCCCCCTTCAATGGTTTCTGGAGAGGTTCGGGTGGTAAGAACGACGATCCTGCATATTTGTGTCCGGAGTTCTTCGCTATCGTCATGGCGGAAGCAAAAAAAGAAGAAAGCAAGAAGATCTGGGGACATTATATTCCCTCTCCATTCTCTGTAGATCAACCCAGGGAACACAGGCGGATAATGGTCACCCTGTGAGGGTGAGACTTACCGTACATCATAATCCAGACAAGAGGAGCAGCTTACGGGTAGTGGCAACAAAGAAATGAATAGCGGATGACATGGGACCACTGAATTTACACCCCTCCGTCTTTCCACAACGTTGTAGTCTTATCAGGAGTCGGAACGGCAGAAACATCAATGACCTCATTTGAACCCTCTACATCCTCTGAATGCTTTGGCAGGTTTGCGAAGTGAACCCTCCTGATACGGTCATCTGACTCGGGGCCTGAACCCCGGGATCGAAGGTATTGCCGGGTGTTCAGCGACGCTAGAAGCGAGTTGGCGTATACTACTCGACAGTAGGATGAGATGTTCTGTCCATCCCGTGCAAGCCATCCAAGACTCACGTTTTCCAGAGATGGAGTTCAATCCCATTAACCATGAAGTTTGGTTATCGATAATCTAATGGAAGTGTAAGAAAACCATACAACCTTCTCGTAACGTGTCATACGTACTGCAACGAGCGCGCCAATCACAACGACTCTACCACGAAATGTCTGCATCAAGTCACAATTGCAAACCAAAGAGCGACCAAACTCACAAAGTCAGCAAGCACCGGTTAACAGCGTAGACAATAAGCGTGTTCAAGAGACGCTTCGTTCTAATCAGAGTTCCGTAAGCATGAACCACTGATTATTGCGGACTGGAGTTACCGCGGGAATGCAGAGCCAGAGCCTCTGTCATACAGAAGTACGCAGAGTAATGTGGTAATCAAAACCTCACACAGAGCTGCAGTGGCCTGATTGAGTATTCCGGCGTGAATCTAGGAATAACAACCCGTAAGCTGGTGTACCGATGCCTCCATTAACGAAATTACCACAATGTACAAGATTTCGACTTCGTCATTGGTGAGGCTACACAGAAAGATCAATATATCAGTGAAGATGGTTGGGAAGGCTGGAGTACTCTGAAATAGCTGTCCCTGGATTATGGTTAGAGTAAGTCCCTCATGGTGCAAGAAAACCACAAACACATGCCAGACCCTGTTAAATTGTCATTAGAAATCACAGGCGAATACAATATAAAAAAATCACCGAAGCAAGCCAGCACTAAAAGTACCTATGACGATCCAGTCACTGGACGATACCTTTGTCATCACATGTAAATGTACATGTACTCACAATCGACGCCAATGCTAACCACCTCAGCTGGTGGCGACAAACTGAACACCGATCAACAAAGTATGAGTCGCGGGTTGAATGTGACATACGGTGATATATTTGATATGCAAAGAAGCTAGCGACGCTCGGTTTATGAGCATTAACCCAACAAAAGCATCACTTACGATTGAACTATGGCGACCACAAACGCCTGGAACAGGATTAAACACTATCATAAGTTTCGCAAGATGAAAGGAGCACACATTCACCACAGCTGACGCCTAGGCAGGGAAACAGTCTAATCAGTGCTTGCAGAAAACTAGGTATACGCACTGCGGATGACCTGCCACGTCTCGTCAGCGGGAAGGACCTCTGAAATCGAAGGAATACCAACCACACAACATACTCCAAACTCATCAGAACCCCCCAATTGGCTATCTGTAATGGTTGAGCACGACGGTTACGAGGGTTAGACATGAGCGTTTCACCAAATAGTGATACATGGCGTGACACACTAGTCACGGGTTAGCCATGCATTCACTTATATGTACTAAATACTCGCCGAACGAGATATGCAAGGTATCCAGAACCCTGACATCATGTGAGAAGATTTGATGCGTTCCCCAACGTAGCATCATAACTCACCATGTGGCAGCAACAATGAACTTTATGGTCGAGGAATCCTCGGAGTAGTGCATGTAATACACATAGGTCTATGTAATCAGTAAACAGAGCACCAAGCTTGACTTTCTGGCTCAAACGCCCCTGTAAAATTGTTATCCCATATAACCTTCATGTGAAATGTGAACATCAGAGGGAAGACATGACGGAAAAAAAAAAAATACATGGTGGAGATAAAACTTCCGACGAGGGCAGCACCTATCATGAAAAAATGAGAAGACCAGATCGCACTCAGCTACAAAGTGTTTTCACCAAAATTGCCCGGAATGCCCATGTCGCTTGTGTCAGTTGTATAACGCGAGTTCGCCTACGAATCTACTGTTGGGTGTAGACTCAAAAAAGTGACAAAGGTGGAAAGGGCGGATCGGTCTGATAGTAGTAGAGTAACCCTGCCTTGTTTTTAAGGACAGAGGTTGCATTACCAGGACTAATCCGTCGAAGCATCTGCTTTCCAATCATCAAAGATGGTACAGATGAAGACCCGACGGCTAGATATGATGATCGGCCCATTGCTGTGAGCCAATCGAAGGAGCGCTCGATTAAATGTCAATAAACTCGTGTTTTGGGATATGCGTTTCTCACCACGAATTACTCGCACTAGGAACATGAACTACCATGCAAAACTACCAGGTCTGCAGGCTCTCGCTCTGCCCCGATCGTGCCAGTTGATGTTGATAACCAAAGTCAGCCTGCTGTACTGGGCAAAGTTTGAAGTCCTGAAACCTGATCTGATCAGTATTACTACTACATGACAGTGGCACCAGACTCCGCAAGTTCGAATTGGCTGTTCGAATAGCCTCTACTCACGTGCATTGGTTGGTGAAGACAAATTAGGGCCGATGCCGCGATCAGCAGCACTGCTGTTTCCTCCTGTCATGCGTACAAATAGATTCACGTCAATGACAGCTGGGTGCCTCACAGCCTAGAGGTTGTGACTGCTGCGCGCTGCTCCCTCTAGGACAAACATGTCAATATTCCTGTTTGACCATCATTTTATATTCAATTCCAAAGGGAAGGTACCTATATAAAGCCATATAATTCCTTTATAATGAGGCTCACCAGATTGTGCCAGGTTGCGACCATTGTCGACGTTATAAACGTATATAAAGGCATATGAAGGCCTTATCGCAAAAGTGCGTTTTCAGTGATACCATAGTTTCCATAGAAATGCATAGGCTAATTTTGACCCCTTCCCACGCTCTCGTGTCCATGTCATCTACACTTTGCCCGCCGCCACTGCTGTACCGCTCACCCGCCTACCAGTATAACCCTCTCGCCCGAACATCTATCTGGTATCATGAACTACCACCATTGCTTGAAGTAGTGCCCAATTCTGGTCACAGAAGCAACATGTTGGTGGCAACGAGATAGTACGTCTTGGTGGATGGCAATTCGGCAATTGGATACTTGAAAGAGGAATTTCCCCGAAGCCTGTTAGCGTGAATAATACAAAGGCATAATAGCTTGCGTTGATTGCATATAAGTCGGCTGTGCGCGTGGACCCTGCTTAACCTTCGAGTTTCCATTCCTGCACGCCATTCCAACAAACCTTCAGTAGCCCAGTGTGGACGGAAGATCTGCTGAGGTGATCCTTACTGGCAGAGGACGTCATCGACGTTCATTTTCATTTGTTCTCCAGATCAAGATCCTCAAGAAGAGTACTGCGCCCTCACATGTTGAACTCCAGCACTACTCCTCAAGAAGTGTAAAATATTAATATTTCACCGACTGTGAGTGCCATGCAATTCCCGACTGTATCTTCCAAGGTACCAACCGCCCTGACTTAGTATTCAACTTGGTTACCATTCCATCTGTCCGAAGCCGGTATATATCACGGCCAGCGACCGAATATTACACGGACTTTCGGTGAGCGACTATGTTTACGAAAGTGACAGCGATCTCGAGTACGAGCGCGATGGGATCACTGACGACGACGTGAGTGGCACTCAAGGGAGCCTGTCCTTCGGCTCTGGTGCTTTACTGTAATGTCTGAACGTACGCACAAGTGGCTGCAGGTTTCGAGGTGAATTGCGATGTCAGCAAAAAGCTTGAGCACGACATCAAGTCCGGACGAGTTCAAGTATAAGGTGAAGTTTGACACGAAGATTGCTGATGAGAATGGCACGCCTTCGCTGTCATACAAGGGTTGCCATATCCTCGTCAAAGATATTACATTTCAGATGTATGTGTATTGCTGTCGCGGAAGATGTGAGGCTGAGATGGACACCCAGAAAGTGGTACTGCCTCGTGTGCTCCCTATACATTGGCGTGATTTCCTTTGTGCCACTCAGAACTTTAGGTACACGAGGTTCTCAAACAGTTTCTCCCAATGCTAGACCAAGCCCACAATGCTCACCAAAGTCGATGTATGCCCTCGCTACAAAGGTGGCAAACCATCGCCTTCCCGCTACTCATTGGCAACTCTATATTGACAGCCGTTGGTGCTGTAGAAGGGGGTCCCTCTGGGGCTTGACGCCGTTTACGCAGGCGCCGGCGTGGGGAGGAAGGAGGCGAACGGGAAGGTGACGAAAGCGACACCTTATCATTGAGAGAAAGAGACGAACTGGACTGGGCGGTGTCGTACCATGAACGTCATATGAGACGTCTACATTAGTCGAGGTAGACATTGTCGTCGCCGAAAGGCGGGAAGACTAAGAAAACAAGCTCCTCAATATACCGGCTCTGCATCCACACACAACCTGAGCATACCAAAAGCCGTTTCCTTCCATTGACTGAAGGCTCCTCTTCCATATCACGCGTCTCGGGAGTGCGGTCCATTCGAGACTTGAACATGCTGGACCGTGCTTCTGACGAGGTACCCCAGCTCGGTCTCAACCAGCTTCGTGATCACGCTTTTGCCTTTACTCGTGAGAATTTGAACGGAAATAACGTGTTACAAGGCATCGTGCAGACGCAGAAGACGGCAAAACTAGAGTTTGTGAGGTGCCAGTGCAGGCCAAACACCGTGTACGTATTGTGCGTTGGAAGGGTGGATATGGCCCCTGAGGACCTGAAGTCCCCTATCACACAGTATAGGGTATACTCTTTGTGATCATGGCATTTATGGCTTTGACTATGTCGTCTCGCGAGGAGCACAGTAGGTCTTATATTCTTCTACCGTGCGTTTAATATCCCCACGAGTGGATGGTTTGCCTGAGCTGGCGACCCTCCTTCAATGGTTTCTGGAGAGGTGCGGGTGGTAAGAACGACGATCCTGCACATCTGTGTCCGGGGCTTTTCGCTATCGTCATGGCAGAAGCAAAAGAAGAAGAGAGCAAGAAGATCTGGGGACATTCTGTTCCCTCTCCATTGTCTGTAGATCAGCCTGGGGATCATTTCGGATGACGGGCGGATAACGGTCACTGAAACGCTTCCACAGAAGAAAATTCGATCGTTAGCTTATGTGGGGGTGAGACTTACCGTACATTATAATCCAGACAAGAGGAGCAGCTTACGGGTTGTAGCAACATTACATCGTTTTATGTTGTGGCAACAATACAACGAATAACATGGAACCACTGAATTTACACCCTCCGTCTTTTCACAACGTTGCAGACTTATCAAGGGCCGGAATGGCAGAGATATCGATAACTCCATTTGAATCCCCTATGTCTCCCGAAAGCTTTGACGGGTTCGCGAAGTGAACGCTATTGATGCGGTCATCTGACTCGAGATCTGAACCCCGGGATCGAAGGTATTTCCGGGTGTTCAGCGATGCTAGAAGCGAGTTGGCGTATACTACTCGACAGTAAGACGAGGTGGTTTGTCCTTTCCGTGCAAGACATCGGAGACTTACGCTTTCCGGAGATGGAGCTCAATCCCATTAACCATGAATTTTGGTTATCAATAATCTAATGGGAGTGTGAGAGAACGATATAGCCGTCTCGCAACATGCCATACGTACTGCAGCGAGCGCACCAATCACAACGAGTCTACCACGACAAGTCTCAGCCAAGTCACAATTGCAAACCAAAGGGCAATTAAACTCACAAAGTCAGCAAACACCGGTTAACAGCGTAGACAATGAGCGTGTTCAAGAGACTCTTTGTTCTAATCAGAGTTCCTTAAGCATGAACCACTGATCGTTGCGGATTGGAATCACCTCGTGAGTGCAGAGCCAGAGCCTTTGTCATGCAGAAGTACGCAGAGTAATGTGGTAATTAGAACCTCACACAGAGCTGCAGTGGCCTGACTGAGTATTTCGGCGTGAAACTAGGAATAACGACCCGTAAGCTGGTTTACCAATGCCTCCATCAACGAAATTACCACAATGGATGGGATGTCGACGTTGTCATTGACGAGGCTACACGGAAAGGTCAGTGCGTCAGTGAAGATGATTGGAAAAGCTGGAGTACTATGAAATGGCTGTCCCTGGATGTTGGTTAGAGTAAGCCACTCGTGGTGTGAGAAAACACAAACACATGCTAGATCCTGTTAAACCATCATTAGAAATCCCATGTGAATGTAATTTAAAAAATTACCGAAGCAAGCTAGCACCAAAAATACCTATGACGTTCCAGCCATTGGGTGATACCTTTGTCATCATATGTAAATGTACTCACAATCGATCCCAATGCCAGCCACCTCAGCTGGTAGCGACAAACTGAATACCAATTAACAAGTATGAGTCGCAGGTTGAATGTGACATACGGTGATATATTTGATGTGCAAAGAAGCTAGCGACGTTCGGTTTATGAGCATTAACCCAACAAAAAGCATCACTTACGATTGAACTATAGCGACTACGAACGCCTGGAACAGGATTAAACACCATCATAAGTCTCGCTAAATGAAAGGAACACACATTCACTAGAACTGACGCCTACGCAGGGAAACACTCTAAATCAGTGCTTGTAGAACACTGGGTATACGGACCGCAGATGACCTGCCACGTCTCGTCAGTAGGAAGGAGCTCTGAAATCGAAGGAACACGGACCACACAATATACTCCAAACTCGTCAGAACGCCCCAACCGGCTATCTGTACTAGTGGTTGAGCACAACGGCCACGAGGATTAGAGACGAGCGTTTCACCAAATAGTGATACATGGCGTGACATACTAGTCACAGCTTAGCCATGCACTTTCACTTATATGCACTAGATACTTGCCGAGCGAGACGTGCAGCGTATCCAGAATCCTGACATTGTGTGAACAGATTTGACGGGTATCCCAATGTAGCATAACTCACCATGTGGCAGCAACAATGAACTTCATGGTCGAGGAATCCTCGGAGTAATGCATGTAATACACATAGGTCTATATAACCAGTAAGCAGAGCACGAAGCTTGTCTTTCTGGTTCAAACATCCCTGTAGAGTTGTTATGCCATATAACCTTCATGGGAAATCCGGACGTCAGAGGGGAGATGTGACGAAAACAAACAAAAAATACATACATGGCGGAGATAAAACTCCCGATTAATGCAGCACCTATCGTGAAAAAAATGAACGGACCAGATCGCACTCGGCTACGAAGTGTACTCACCGAAACTGTCCGGAATTCCCATGTCGTTTGCGTCAGTTATATATCGCGGACTTGCTTATGAATTTACTGTGGGGCACTGTGGACTCGAAGAAGTGACAAAGGCGGAAAGGGCGTGTCGATCTGATAGTAGAGTAATTCTGCCCTGTTTTTAAGGGACAGAGGTTGCATTACCATAAATCTGCAGGACTAATCCGTCGAAGCATCTGCTTGCCAATCACCAAAGATGAGACAGATAGAGACCCAATGGCAATGGCTAGATCTGATGATCGGCCCATTGCTGTCAGTTGAGTCAACGACTCATGTTTCGGGATATGGATATCTCACCCACGAACTGCAAGCACTAGGAACGTAGCTACGATGCAAATTTACCAGATTTGCAGGCTCTCGCTCTGCCCAGATCGTGCCAGTCGATAACCAAAGCCTAGTGGCACAGTAGGTCGGCTGTACTGGGCAAGGTTTGAAGTCCTAAAACGTGATCTGATCAGTGTTACATGATAGAGGCACCAGGCTCCACAAGTTCGAACTTGCTGTTCGAATACTTACGTGCAGTTGTTTGTGAAGACAGATTGGGCTGGCTGCTGCGATCAGCAACACTGCTGTTTCCTCCTGTCACGACAAAACATGGTTTACTCGTACTATGAACCACGACAGTGACAGCTGAGTGCCTGGAGGCCGTGACTGCTGTTCCCTACAGGACAAACTAACATTCGGTGAAACATCCCCTCCAGTGAGAATTATCCATAATAAGTGGAGCGACGTACCCGTAGGTCTACCTATGCCATAGATAGACTTTGTCTTGCATACAAAACTAGGGGGTGGCGTTGCCACCGGGCGACCTTGCTTGCATTGGGGCGTCCCTTTGTGTCGCAACTTGTTCAGGTACATATCGTATCGTCTGCATCGATGGTTTTCGTACCTAGGAACGTCCCGCCGGTGTTGACATGAAGGATATTGTTGCTGGTTTGACCACCCGATCATCCATGTATTGCTTTTCTAGCTATTCCATAGTTTTCCATAGGATTGCTTAGGCTAATTTCGATGATCCCTTCCCATCATGCTTGAGTGTCCTGTGTCCGTCTACTACGTCAAGCTAATAGCCCATAGCATGTGATCATGTGATCGCGTGATTGCATATGTGTTTACACTGCCCGCCTTGGCACCCGCCGCTACTGCTCGCCCGAACATCCATCATGCATCATGAACAACCACCATTGCTTGAAGTCGTCCCCAACTCTGGCCACAAAAGCAATATATTGGTGACAACGAGATAACACGCCTTGGTGGATGGCAATTCAATTGGATACTTGAAAGAGGAATTCCGCTGAAGCCTATCAACGTGAATGATACAAAAGCGCAAGGGCTTGCATATAAGTCGGCTGTGCGCGTGGACCCTGCTTAACCTCCGAGTTTCCATTCCTGCACGCCATTCCAACAAACCTTCAGTACCCCAGTGTGGACGGAAGACCTGCTGAGGCGATCTTTGCTGGTAGAGGACGTCATCGACCTTCATTCTCATTTGTTCTCCTCCAGACCAAGACCCTCGAGAGGAGTACTGCGCACTTGCGTGTTGAAGTCCATCACTACTCTCCTCAAGGTCAGTGCAAAATATTAATATTTCAAGTGCCATGCAATCCCCGACCGTGTCTTCCAAGGCACCACCCGCTCTGACTTAGCATTCAACTTGGACACCATTCCATCTGGTCCGAAGGTGGTATATACCGCGGCCAGCGACTGAATATTAGATGGGCTTTCTGACGAAGACCGTGAGTGGCACTCTTGGCCTTTGGCTCTAGTGCTTTACTGTAGTGTCTGAACGTACACACAATTGGCCGCAGGTTTCGAGGTGAACTGTGAAGTCGATAAAAGCTTGAGCATGACATCAAGTCCGGACAAGTTCAAGTATAAGGAGAAGTTTGACAAGAAGATTGCCGATGCGAATGGCACGCCTTCGCTGTCATACAAGAGTTTCCATATCCTTGTCAGAGATATCACGTTTCAGACGTATGTTGTATTACTGTCACGGAAGATGTGAGGCTGACATGGACACCCGGGAGGTGGTGCTACCTCGTGTGCTCCCTATACATTGGCGTGATTTCCTTTGCGCCGCTCAGATCTTCAGGTGCACTGGGTTCTCAAATAGTTTTTCCCAATGCTAGACAAAGACCGCAATGCTCAGCAAAGTCGATGTATGCCCTCGCCACAAAGGTGGGCAACCATCGCCTTCCCGCTACTCATAGCCGTGCTTCTGACGAGTTATCCCAGCTCGGTCTCAACCAGCTTTGTGATCATGCTTTTGCCTTCATTCGTGAGAATTTGAATGAAAATAACATATTACAAGAAGTTTCCTGTGGCTTTGTTGGAAGGTTTGTGTGTACTTCATACGTGTGTCTTCCCCTGCCCACGCAGAGAACAGCGGTATGATTGGGTATCCAGATGTTCTTGAATTTGGACTTGGCTCCCCGTGATCCAAGGTCTCCGAGTGAGACGCATCGCTAAGAACAAGTTGTGGCATGGAGCCGATATTCTAATTGGGCTTCGCACACGGATTCGTCGGAAACATTACTGGTCTGCGCCATCTCTACCTGCCGTAGCAGTCTCGACGACCTGCTCTGCGACGACAGTCCTGTCAATCCAACCCGTCCTGGCTCCTTCATCTGGTACATAAAACCCTAACTATTTCCCCCTCCCACCTGGTCGGCATCTGTGCCACAGACATTCTCGTTTTCGACCAGAAAGACGGGCGATAGCATTTTCGACCACAGAAAAACGAAGTAATCGTCTTGTCTGCTGATTCCAAGTGTTCAGGCGGTTTGTGCATATTTAGTTGGACGGTTATTGGTCGGGAGGACATGTTCAGGAAAAGAGAGTGACTCTGTATTGTGGATCAAACTGATTGTATTGCTCAGCGTGAAATTGTTGTGTATGTGCGGTATCCGTTGTAAGGGATGAGTTTTGAATTCGGGATTGTTTATTTTTTCTACATATTATAATGTGCTCTGGTAAGTGTGAAAGGTGCAGTCATGTACTGGTTAGTAGGTACGTTATGTATGTTGTTCCACTCGATTGATATGGGAATGCCATCTTGCCACTCACTCCAGTGACTGATTCTTGGTCAAATTCTGGTCGGAGCTATCATTAGTAGCCTGCAAGTATCGGCTTGCCAACGCAACATCCATTATATCAACACTTTGGAAGCGATGAAACAGAAGGTCTTTCAGCGCTTAGCGTTTTGCCGGGTTGCGTCAGGGTGCTTGCCAAACACCCAAAGCATTCAAAAAAACGCTGCAGGTGCATGGCGTGGTTCAGCCATGGTACTGATGTGATTGCAAATGTGTGAATGTGGCGGAATTAAATGCCCCTGAGGGCCCTGAAGGCCTGACCATCCAAGACCACAGTTCGGTTAATCAGGCGCCTTCAATCTTGCACTCACCCACATGGGTCACGCATCCTCAGTCCTCAGGGAATTCGTCCCGCCAAGGTCAACGTTCACAACTGATGACATTCCTGACCTGACTGGAAAAGTCGTCCTCGTAACTGGCGCCAACGCGGGAATTGGGAAAGAAACTGCTAGGGTATCGACTTGCCAACGGTGCTCCAAATATGCATCAACCACTCACGTTGCTGACTTCGTAGGCGCTCCTCACGAAGAATGCCAAAGTCTGGATTGCATGCCGGGATGTTGCTAAAGGAGAAGCGGCTCTCAGGGAACTCAAGGAAAGCACCGGTCACGATGCGCATCTCCTCAAGCTAAACCTTGCCAACCTCCGGTCCATCAAAGAGGCATCCGAGGAGTTTCTGAGGTATGTATTTGCTTTCTTGTCGTCGTTCTTCATGCATATCCGTGTCTGTATGACAGCAAGGAGACCCAGCTCCATGTGCTCTTTAACAATGCGTGAGTTATGCATGTATGAGGCCAGTCCGTATACACATGATCTATGTCTATTCAGAGGCGTCATGCATCCGCCTGTTGCACTAGTCACGGATGATGGATATGATTTGCAATTCGGCACCAACGTACTCGGACCTTTTTACTTTACCAAACTCCTCCTTCCCATCCTTCTTTCAACCGCAGAATCCTCTCCAGCTGGTACCGTTCGCGTCGTGAATACCTCTTCGACCGCACATTGGTTTCATGGAAGTCTTGACTTCGACACTTTCAAAGATACTCCAAAACGGAGAGCGCAAAGCACAATAACACTGTACTGCCAGAGCAAAGCTGTATGCCTATGACCTCCTGACCCGTATACGTGGTTTTCTTATAGTGAACTCTCGTCAGGCTACCATCGTGTTCTCTGCGGAGTTACATCGCCGGTATGGAGGTCAGGGTATAGTGTCGAGCTCTGTCAACCCAGGTCTGTGTCTACTCTCCACGTTTACCTGTCACGTATCCACATCGCGGACTTCGATGCTAGGTGCGATTGCGACCGAACTTCATCGGCACTCTGCAAGCATTATTCGACGGTTGGCGGTATGCCGTTCCATACCGTTCTGTGCTCTGGCTGATACCTCACCTTGTGCTTCAAGGCTGCGGTTCTGTACCATGCCTCACAAGGTGCACTCACGCAACTGTACGCGGGCACATCGTCGGAGGCTGCTAGACTCGGCGGTCAGGTACCGATCTCACCTTCTCATTTATCGCGTGTTGTATAATAAAACTGATCGGTGTGTCTGCAGCACTTTGTCCCATGGGCGAGGGTGGGCAAATGCCGCCCATATACACAAGATCCGCAACTTGGAAGAGAACTGTGGACTTATTTGGAGGAGCAGTGGAAAATGTTTAGGACGATATCTGTGAAAGTCTAGTTATGTGTATCTGACCTTTCGTGACATGTCGTGCGGTACCCAGAATTTCATTTTTCGTTCCATCTAATACTCTAGTTGTTTGCAACTGAGTGCGCAACCTCTGAGTCTAAGCAGGCTACAAAGTTTGCACGCAAAATTGATTCCCGTTTCTCTCGATCTGCAGCCCCCGTTTCTTCAAGTGGTAGGTTGACGCGTGTGTCTCAATCCCGCAGGGCTAGCTGTATCGCCAAGAACGAGTTTGCGCATGGAGCCAATATTCCAATTGGGCTTTTCCTCGGAAGCATTACTGGATTGTGCCATCTCTACCTGCTGTAACAAGCTTATTGACCAAGTCCACCATGTCGGTCTCGGTGACTTAACCTGCTACGGCAGTCCCGTTGACGCAGGTTGCTCTGGCTCCTTCATCTGATTGCACATCAACCCTATTCACATCCCTTCCTACTAGGTCGTCGGCGCCGGCGCCACAGATATTCTCCTTTTCGACCAGACAGACGGGTGCCTGGCGGTAGCACTTTCAACTATGGAAAAACGGAGTAATCGTCTTATCCGTTGGTTCCAAGTGTACAAGCGGTTTTTGTGCATATGTAGGTCGACGGCTATTAGTCAGGAGAACGTGGTCAGGAGGAAGATTGACTCTGTATTGTGGATTATGTAAATCGATTGGATGACATTGTGCGGTACCCGTTGTAAGGGAAGGATGTCCCCCTTCGGTGCTTTTGAATTCAGGCCTTTCAGGATTATTTGCTTTTCTACGTATTATAATACGCTCAGGTGAGTACTAGACTCGAAAGTGGTAGTCATGCACTGGTTAGGAGGTACTTATGTATGTTGGTCCCAGTGTGGTAGTATTACCGCTCGATTGATATGGATCGCCACCTTACCACTCTTTGTCGAACTCTGGTCGGAGCTATCATTACTGTAGTAGGGTCGCCAACACAACATCCATCTATATAACATCCATTGCAAATGCCCTTCAAGTGACCATTCGGGATTATAGTTCGGTTAATCAGGCGCCTTCAATCTTGCACTCACCCACATGGGTCACGCTTGCTCAGCCCTCAAGGAGTTCATCCCGCCAAGGTCGAAGTTCACAACTGATGATATTCCCGACCTCACCGGCAAAGTCGTTCTGGTCACTGGCGCCAATACCGGTATTGGGAAGGAAACTGCTAGGGTATTTACATGCCAATGGCGCTCCAAATATGCATCAACCACTCACATTGCGGGCTTCGTAGGCGCTCCTCACGAAGAATGCCAAAGTCTGGATTGCATGTCGGGATGTTGCTAAAGGAGAGGCAGCTCTCAGGGAACTCAAGGAAAGTACCGGCCGCGATGCGTATCTCCTCAAGCTAGACCTTGCGAACCTCCGGTCCATCAAAGAGGCATCCGAGGAGTTTCTGAGGTATGTATTTGCTTTCTTGTCGTCGTCCTTCATGTATATCCATGTCTGTATGACAGCAAGGAGACCCAGCTCCACGTGCTCTTTAACAATGCGTGAGTTATACATGTACGATGCGAGTCCGTGTACACATGATCTATGCCTCTTCAGAGGCGTCTTGCACCCGACTGTTGCGCTAGTCACGGATGATGGATATGATTTGCAATTCGGAACCAACGTACTCGGACATTTTTACTTTACCAAACTCCTCCTTCCCATCCTTCTTTCAACCGCAGAATCCTCTCCAGCTGGTACCGTTCGCGTCGTGAATACCTCTTCGACCGCACATTGGTTTGGAAGTCTTGACTTCGACACTTTCAAAGACACTCCAAAACGGAGAGCACAAGGAACAATAACATTGTACAGCCAGAGCAAAGCTGTACGCCTATGACCTCCTGGCCCATATACGTAGTTTTCTTACAGGTGAATTGCCGTTAGGCTAACATCGTGTTCTCTGCGGAGTTACATCGTCGGTATGGAGGTCAGGGTATAGTGTCGACCTCGGCCAACCCAGGTCTGTTTCCAGCGTCCACGCATATCTGTCACTCGTATCCACATCGTGAACCTCGATGCTAGGTTTGATTGCGACCGAACTTCTTCGGCATTCTGCAGGCATTCTTCTATGGTTCGCGGTATGCCGTTCCATACCCTTCTGTGCTCTGGCTGATATCTCACTTTGTGCTTCAAGAATCTGACTTTATACCACGTCTCGCAGGGAGCACTCACACAGCTGTATGCGGGCACATCGCCGGAGGCTGCTAGACTCGGCGGACAGGTACCGGTCTCACCTTTTCACTACTCGCGCGCTGTATAGCAAAACTAATCAATGTCTCTGCAGCACTTCGTCCCATGGGCGAGGGTGGGAAAATGCCTCCCATATACACAGGATCCGCAACTTGGAAGAGAACTATGGACTTATCTGGAGGAGCAAGTCGAAAACATTTAAGACGATTTCTGTGAAAGTTTAGTTATGTATATCTGACCTCTTGTGGCATGTCATGTGGTCACCAGAATTTTCATTTTCGTTCCATCCAGCACTCTAGTTGTTTTGCGAGCGTGTAACCTCGGAGTCTAAGCAGGCTACAAAATTTTGTCCATAACATTGATCCCTGTTTCTCTCAATCTGTAGCCCCGGCTTCTTCTAGTGGCAGCGCAGGGCTAGTTGTATCGCCAAAATCGAGTTTGGCTATGGAGCCAATATTTTTATTGGGCTTTACACACGAATTCCCCGGAAGCATTACTGGATTTTTTCTACTGCTGTAACAGGCTCATCGATCAAGCCCACCACGTCGGTCTCGATGACTTAACCTGCCACGACAGTCCCGTTGACGAAACTTGCTCTGGCTCCTTCCTCCGACTGTACAACAACCCTACTTACTTCCCACCCGACTATGTCGTCGGCGCCGGTGCCACAGACATTGTCGTTTTCGACCGGAGAGACGGGCGCCGGGTGGTGGTATTTTCAACTACGGCAAAACAAAGTAATCATCCTGTCAATTCGTCGATTCCAAATATTCAAGTGATTTGTGCATATGTAGATTGACGGCTATTGGTCGGGAGAACGTGGTCGGGAGAGAGATTGACTCTATAATACGGATCAAACTAATTGTAATGCTTGGGATGATATTACGCGGTACTTGTAAGCGATGGGTGTTCGGTGCTTTTGAATTTGTTTGTTTTTCTACATATTTACAGCCTGTGAGTACCAGATCAAAAGCTGCAGTCATGCAATGTTTAGAAGTACGTTAGGTACGATACCGCTCGGTTGATATGTATTGCCATCTTGCCACCCACACCAGTGACTGATTCCTTGTCAAATTGTGGTCCGAGCTATTGTCAGTGACGGAATTATATGCCCTCGGGGCCCCGACCATCGAGGACTATATAATTCGGTTAACCAGGCGCCTACAGTCTTGCATTCACCCATATGGGTCACGCACCATTAGTCCTCAGGGAGTTCGTCCCGCCAAGGTCGAAGTTCACAACTGACGATATTCCTGACCTGACTGGCAAAGTCGTCTTGGTAACTGGGGCTAACACTGGTATAGGAAAGGAGACTGCTAGGGTATCTACTTGCCAATGGCGCTCTAAATATGCATCAACCGCTCACGTTTCAGGTTTCGTAGGCGCTCCTTACGAAGAACGCCAGGGTCTGGATTGCATGTCGGGATGTTGCCAAAGGAGAGTCGGCTCTTAGGGAACTCAGGGAAAACACCGGTCGCGATGCGCATCTCCTCAAGCTAAACCTTGCCAACCTCCGGTCCATCAAAGAGGCATCTGAGGAGTTTCTGAGGTACGTATAGTATTTGGCTTCTTTCGTCGTCCCTCATGTCTGTATGACAGCAAGGAGACCCAGCTCCATGTGCTCTTTAACAACGCGTGAGTTATGGATATATGATGGGTCCGTATACACATGATCCATGCCTCTTTAGAGGCGTCATGCATCCGCCTGTTGCACTAGTCACAGATGATGGATATGATTTACAATTCGGAACCAACGTACTCGGTCATTTTTACCTCGCCAAACTTCTCCTTCCTATCCTTCTTTCAACCGCAAAGTCTTCTCCAGTCGGTGCCGTTCGTGTCGTGAATGTCGCTTCGACAGCACATTGGTTTGGAAGTCTTGACTTCGATACTTTCAAAGACTCTCCAAAACGGAGAGCGCAGAGCACAATTAAGCTGTATTGTCAAAGCAAAGCGGTACGGCTATGACCCCCTGACCATATACATGATCTTCTTACACATAAACTCTCGTTAGGCTAACGTCGTGTTCTCTGCGGAGTTCCACCGCCGGTATGGAGATCAGGGTATAGTGTCGACCTCGGCAAACCCAGGTCTGTCTCCACTTTCGACGCATATCTGTCACGTAGCGAGATGATGAACCTCAACGCTAGGTATGATTGCGACCGAACTTTATCGGCATAACGTAGCCGTACCTCAATGGATCGCGGTACGCCTTTCTTATGCCTTTATACACTATAGTTGATGCCTCACATCGTGCTTCAAGAATATGGTTCTGTACCGCGCCCCACAAGGTGCACTCACGCAGCTGTACGCGGGCACTTCGTCAGAGGCCGCTAGACTCAGCGGACAGGTACCGATCTCGCCTTCCCATTACTCGCGCGCTGTATAACAAAACTGATCGATGTGCCCGCAGCACTTCGTGCCATGGGCGCGGGCAGGCAAATGCCACCCATATACACAAGATCCGCAACTTGGAAGAGACCTGTGGACTTATTTGGAAAAGCAAGTAGAGAATCTTTAAAGCGATTTGCGTGAGAGTCCAATGATACGTATCTGACCCCCCGCGGCAATTAGCGTCGTAGCCAGAATTGCAAACTCGACTTTCATTCCGTTTGGTAAATAATACGCTGCCAAATTCACGCACATTAGTCTCAGGATCCTTATTTCTCCTCTCAGCCTGTAGCCCGGCTTCTTCCAATGTAGGTAAGCTCGTGCGACTCACTCTCACGCAGGGTTAGCGTGCCAGTGCTAGTGAACCTCAAGGAAGACCGCGTCGTGTGGGAAGTCTCAGCACAAGTTTGAAGTTTTGCAGGATGATAGTCGTGCGCGTTTGAGATGACATAGAGCCAAATCTGCCTTTAGGATGTCGTCGTTCGATGACATCCTAAGTCCATAGTACTTCAGCTCACACTGGCATCACATTTGCACTTCGGCGCCATCCACATTTCTCTTCCGTTACATAACATCGCGCTCCTTCACGTTCAGCATGGGTGCATCGTTGCTTTCTTTTTCATGTTCTGGCACTTCAAAGACATTTCGCTGAACGTCTCGCGCTCCGACTAGAGAATCAATACCCCGAAAAGCTTTCAGGAAGGCGCAGAATCAACTCACACACGTTCAACTTATCGATAACCAAAATGGAGCATTGCCATTATTCAGTAAGTTGAACTAAAAGAAAGGTAACGTGGACCACCATCAGCACAATCCGAAATACCTGGGCGACAACCAGGCTCTTGGAAGAACAGGCTTGGCTCACACTCGTTCAAAGTTGACGCGTGTCGAATCGGATGCCTTCTTCGAATGTAAGGTGTGCTTATAGTCAGCTGGTAGGCCACGAGCCCTTCTCGAACTTCATGCAACGAGGAGAACGTGCGGACGACAGCGCTCGAGAAATGGGAGTGAGAGAATTATAAAGACGGTCTGGAATGTGTCAAGGTTTGTGCATTCTCTTCGCAACCTAGATGTCCGTTTTCGCCTTTCAATTCAAGTACCTCCATCTGCATCCCGCCGTGGACGGAAGCACTACTCAGAAAATCGTTGTCGTCGGAAGACATAATCGATGTTCATTTTCATGTCTTCTCCCATAGATCGGATTCGAGAGTACTGGACCCTCGTGTGCTGAACGCCGACATCACCCTCCTCAAGAGCAGTTCGAAGTATTTCGCGGATCGTAAGTTTCATTCGATAACTAGTATGATGATGTCTTCTGAGGTGCCAATGGCCTTTAATCAATGTTCAGTTCGGATGTGATTCCTTCAAATGCAGTCATAATGAACGTCCAGAAGGCCAAGGAGATTTTTGATGGGATTGATCTGTCCGAGTATGGATATGACAGTGACAGCGATCTCGGAGACGAAACTGGTCAGTTCCCATTACTGCTATCATTTATGCTCTGACGTCCAGAGGGTGTCATAGCGTCACCCCCGCAAACACAAGTAATCGTGGGTTCTGATAGCAGTGACAAAGACTCGTCAGGTGTGCCAAGTTTAGAAAAACGCAATGACTTTCTCCAACTGAATGCCTCAGGCGCAACCGAATTACCGTCAGAGAGACCCGCGGGTGAATGACCTAGTGGTATGCATCAGGCGTTAGGCAGAGGCCGCCATATTTTTGTCAAGGATGCTGCAACACTGAGAGACTGCGTGATAACCGATCGACAACATCGCGGAACTTCTTCAACGAGTCCTCGGTTTACCCGGGTGGGATCGAGGACATACCTTACTACTGCATTGCAGTAGTAATTAACTTCCGACTCGAATTGCGACTACCGGGAAGACTCGGAACACCATCAACCTCGCCGACTGTATTGATTCGGAACGGAAGACATTTACTACCTGCACCACCCATATCATCATAGTTACAAAAAGGCATTCTCTGTCGACGATCAATTCTAGTTTAGCATTCGCCCAAAACCCCAAATATTTTCGAGTGTTATAAAGATGGGAAGCTGTATATATGATCAGGTAACAGCACGTCACTAAGCCTTCCGTTTTTTTCGCCTAGTTTTTGAGCTATCCGTAGCTTTTCTTTTTTCCCCACTAACCTTTGGGCTATGTGAAATCCCCGCCGGGGCTTCCCATTCCATGTGCCGTCGCGTAGTCGTAAGTGCAAACCACATCCGGTCCTGGAGAGATTGTATACCCTCTTGACCGTTCGGAGGAGTTCTCTCGTAATCTATGATGTTCTGAAGTGTCAGTGGGAGTTGTTTGGATTGAGATATGAAAGGAAAGGTCTTGACATCGATCGCGGCGGCGTAGATGCGGAGGCATGGGCCGTCTGCTGGGTTGTGAGAGAATTTGACTTTCACTGCAGAAGTCTGCAAGCCCCAATCGACCAAGATGGCCACCCACGGTCGAGGTGAGTGGCACTTGATGGATGATTGCGAGTGATTTCATTCAGCTCATTTACATTGGACTTTGGCTCAGCCTTGTCCGATATGAAGATCTGGGGGACACGGGAGAAATCATTTCTTTCACGACGATCATTGAAGTAGATGGGGATCATTTTGTCGATGAAGGGTTGATCGCGACAGCACTGCACCGCGCTCGTGCGATGCCAATGACGTAGTGTCCACTCGTCCGTTCTGTACGTGCCATGAGCTCCCCAGACAAGGGAATGCTGGGCAGACTCACGCTAACTGGTCGTCACCATTCGTCGAGGCTGAAATAATCGTATCCATTGATACCCAGTGGGAAAAGTTGACGAACGCGTACTTGAAAGCCTTTTTAGCTTTCTTTCCAGCGCGGTCCCAGAACGGCTGGTACGACAGTGCTGTGAAGAACGGTGCGATGAATATATAGGTCCTTGGCGAGGACCCACAGCAGTCGGCTCGCCAACTCCCCAGACCTGCCAACCTCAACCATTCCGCAGATAATTTTGTCTTCCAGTACCTTCAGAAACGTGTCCAGGTTTCTCTCACTGTGTAATACCGACGCTGCCGCACATGACAGGAATGGCTCAGAAGGGTAAGCAGCAAAAACCCAGTTACCATCCTTCCGCAATCCTGATGTAGATGCAGAGGTGACTAGCCACTGCTAATTTGAAGAACTCTACGGTGTCAGGGGGACCAAAAATCAAATTGAAGTTCAAGCAGAATCTCTGAGATAAGGTAACAAGCGGCAAGTCCTTGTTTCCCAAGGGGCCAGACAATTTGGAAGAAGCTACGGCCATCAGCTGTTCGACAGTGTACAGCTCCTGAAGGAACTTCCACCTCTAGACATGAACATGTTAGCTTCAATTCCGCGATATGGACTTGAAACGTACAGCGGTCGGCCAAAGCCAATGATGTGGTCGGCTTGTGCCACGTCGTTGGCTGCTATCCTCGTCAAAGGATATGCCATTTGGTCCCATCCAAGCTCAGTATAAGGAGCATACAACCACTGACCGGTTACTCTCGTAGGGTCATCTACCACAGCAGGTCAGAAAAATACTGAGATTCAAATAGGTGTACCACAAACAATAACGCAACGGAGCCCAAACCGGCCACTTCCAAAGATGTCGACACAAAAACTATCCAGACGGCATGGTTACCTACCCTGTCTGCTCCCGTGTATCTGCTGATCGCCCGACAAAGGATGGTCATCGGATGGTCATCTTGAGGTCTTCTGACACGCAATGTGTGAGCCTCGTCCAGAGCGATAACAATCTTAGGTTTATGGCGTTCTTCAATGCGAAAGAGCTTGGACAATGATTGTATCATCTTCCAATAGGCGTTAATCATGTCATGCTCTCCTAGAGTGTGTATGCACACGGCGTCAGCAGCGCACAATCGTTCTATACAATTATTTACCAGGAAGCGATGAGTTATATGCGTTGCTTTTGATGAGCTGCGAAAGAAGACCAGGTTAAAGGGCTCTTGGGAACTCGCGCGGCAGCCACACCTTGTGGTACGTCTTGTGTTTATTTTGGAGTGTCACAAAGAACTGTGCGCGATCCTTGGAAAGTAAGTCGCACATCGAGGCATTCCATTGTTCCAGCGTGTCTTCCAAGCTCCCGGAGGCCAACCTCGGAGACAGATAATCACCAAGCATCGTGAAAACAGCCGCGAAGAACGCGCAGCATCGAGTGCCGTAATCGACGACATTAGTGCCTAATAGGTCTGCTGTCAGTATACGGGCCGGCACGTCATCCCGAGCCGGGAAGCCAGGAAGATCATCGGATGGTCGGAGGTTCATATACAGGATCACAACACCCTGCGCGCGAAGCTAGATGGGGTAAACTGGATATTAAATGGAAAGGATGAAAAAGGACGCAATTCAAATAGCAAGCGTGACTTACCGGTTCCAGAGCTTTGGACGATGGAACAGAATTTGCCGTAGAACATGGGAACGCCATCAGATACGTATGAGCCGAATTCCTCGTTGTTCCGCTCGAGCTATTTACAAAAAACTTCCGCAACCAGCCCACGATATGGGGAGGTGAATGTTCTGTGCAACAGACTCCCCATATCCACCGGCTGACTTTCTGAGGGGCCTGTGAAAAATAAGCGAATGGACATAGGAGACATTAAGAACCTTCCACGGCAGATGGTTTAGGTACTTGAAGTATTGCTGGGAGATGGGTTAGTGGAAAAACGAAAACGGAGAAGGAATCATACTGACACAAGTTTCGGATATTGCGATGGGGCCCGTTGTTCCAAGCGGCGTGAAGCGTATCAGCCAACCCGGGTTGACCCCTGATCAGCTCTCGCGCTGCGCAGGATGAATCATACTTGGGATCCAGGGCTCCACTTGAGAACTTTACGACAGTTTGAAGAAGGAAACTGTAGTCCGAAAGGCTCGCGTTTTCAACGCTACGTCCAACACACTCATTCACTTGTTTGTCAAGGGCATCATGAGTGGCATCATCCAGAGTGTTGGAGATGGAACCAAGAGACATAATAGTTGGAAAGGAAAGGAGCTTGGAAAGGAGCTTCATTGAAGTGGCCAGGGGGATTAGTCAGGGGAATGTTTAACTTTCATGTACTATGAATCCTTTCCTCATGTTAGTGTACAATTTTTGCTCAGACCTACATCATAACTCCCGACGAAGTCATACACTCCCAGGTAGCCAATGACTTGCATAATTCCTCTCATAAACTAAGGCCATACCTCACAACTTGGCAGTGAACGCGGGTCCACCCCTATGAGCCTCGCTTGGCATCTCTGTGTCCCGCACAAACACGCTCCCCACACTCGGGTGTTCACTCTCATCATCTCCAGAATCCGGATCCATTCCCTCCAACGAGGTATGCGAGGCACGACAGACAATGGAGGGCGTACGTTCCAATCCTGGCGGCCAATGTGAGTAATCAGACAGCTCCTTCGATGTCCCATTCTTCTCTTCATCCAACGGACCATACTTTTCTTCAGCCGCCAGCCACGTCGTAAACGTGTCAGATTGTACAGAACACCTGGAACGTTCCGACGAGGCATCGGATTCCGATTTGCTGTGCTCCAAGAACGTAGATGAGATGCGTCGCCCGAAGCTATCGCAGAGAACCCTGGTCTTTGGCGGAAAGGGAGTTGTCATCGACGTGCTACGGGTGGTCGAGACAGTGACCCTGTTTGGATCCAGGACAAATCTGTCTTGAGCAAAGCCTGACTTCTGCAGCTCGGCTTGCACGGTGACTGGCGTATTCCAATCCAACACAGATGTCATCAGTAACCCGTCATCGCTATCAAATAGGTAAAACCAGAAAGAAGCATGAGACTCACGAAATTGTTTAAGCCCAAGCCCAAAATGCATCCTACATACCAAGGCCAGGATGCAGGACACAACGAGCAGGAAATCTGCTATTATAGAGAGGGAACCCAAGAATGGCCACGCTCCGATTTCGTAACGATACAATGCGCTGGTGAACAAGAGAGCAGAGAATACGAGTAAGACGATGCTGAGAAGGAAGAAGATCCAGAACCAGCCCCTCTGTTCGAGCCGGATCGAGCGTAAACCCTGCAGAAGATAGCGGTGAATTAACCAGCGGACACGCATCGGGCGTCGTTGTACGTACCAAAAAGAACCATGGAAGAACGATCTATGGTGCCCAGCCACTAATCAACAATGAATCGTACTAATAGAAGAAGGCAGAGACATACAGCAGAAACGACGATGAAAGCGACATCTTGCAAAGTGCTATGCGAATAGGGGGAAACAATACCAGTCTTGCGCTTGTCGAACCAGGCTGCAGCAGAAGCGACAATATGGAAGGAGGCAAATTGAAGGAACACCGTCAGCCAGTGCAGGAGCTGTGCGCGATGAGTTGAGTAAAATCCCATATCTATTTATTGTGACTTTGCAGATGGACGAACCTTCAAGACGCGGGTGACTGCAAGTGACGAGCCAACACTGCTGAACATCTCTTTTCCGTAAACCTATGTGGAAACATGCGAGGTCAGTGATACGTGTGCGATACGACCCCGGCCAAACTCTCACCTTCACCAACTGGTAAACAAGGAAGATCATGCATAAAAAGACGCCACTCTGAATTCCAAGGAGCTGGGGACGACGACCAAGGTGAGCAGAGATGTCCGCTGAAGATTAGGTATAAGGAGGGAAATTGTACTGACAGCATAGCGGAGTACATCGCTCGGCCAATCACCGAGAACGTCCACCCCATTGCACGCGCCGCTAACGATACCGTTATATGTTTGCTCCGCAACTCGTTCAGTGAAGTGGCGGAAAATAGACCACGCGGTATTAGCGCCGTGACTAGCTAGGACAACGACGCTGCGAAGAGAAAACATCTCAGCATTCACTTCACCATAGTCTGACTCATCTGTACGCACAGGTGTGGGGTCGACTCGATGAGCAACTGACACAAAACTCGTAAGAATGTATGAAGGGGGAGGAGGACCACGTACAGCTATCAAGGAGTTTGAGAACAACCAGCACTGGAAAATGATTTGGACAACATCTTCGCCCTTGGCATCACGGAGGCTATGGTGATGGAAGAGCCAGCGTTAGTTCCAAGTATGAACAGTGGGGGTCCCGGAAGTAGACTGACAAAGTTTCCAACCAGGTAAGAGATTCGACACACTGGAGACTGAGAGTCGTCGGAGAAGGGGAAGAACCTAGGTTAGTCACAACTACCCCTTGTATCGTGCCTGCACCGTCAACTAGTGCAGTGGCAGACACGTCCCGACTGGCAACACCTGCAGCGTCGGCAGCAACTACGCATATGACGCCCCACGGTTACGATCAGCAAACCTGCTGCGAAGGAATGTGCATATACAATACCGAGCCTCACCTTGACTTTCGCTTGCGGTCCCATTATACACGACATCGCAGGATGTACCGCGAAGACTTGGAATCCCATGGCATATCTCGATCACGTCACCGTGTATGACCGTAAATCCCCTCTGTACATCGGCGGCATCGATAATGTTTGACACAAGGCTCCTCCCTTGAGCACTGACATGGAGTGTCAAGCCTAGCAACGTCGATTGTGTGGCACATGTTGCGAGTGCCAGGAGAAGGAAACATAGAGCGATAGGACGCGCGAAGATGCGGGCGTGCTGCGCGATGCAACAGAAGACATTCACAGGTTCAGTCTCACAAGGAAAAACTATCCGAGGCAAAAGAAGACATACCTGTTTCCGCAACGCAGACCGAAAGGACATGTCAAACACATTTCTGAGCAGCCGTGCCATGTCGCCTCAACTTCGTGCTCGCGATCGCGAAGCAGTTCCGTTGCTCTGCAAGGACGAGAGATGTCAAAAGCACGAACCAGTCGTGAAACTCCAGCCAGCCGGAGATGAATGAGAGAAAGCCTGAAGGAGAACAAAAGCCCAGTAACGCCAGGTTACGGTTGGGAAAGAACGAACAACAGTCCAGCCATGCATGCACCGCCTGGTACTCTTATAAGGACGATGCGTATTGTACTCTGATAGGCGGGGGCTATTCCTTCATCATACTGTTAGCACTGCCTTGATGCTGAGAGCCAATCGCAGAGAGAAAAGATAACATATGTGGAGACCACCGGTTGATCATGACTTGATGGCAACCCACAATAGCATCTGTTAGAAACCCAACCCAAGTTTGATCTGCAACTGACTTTACATGCCAAGCACGATGCAAACGCTGGCAGGGTATAATATGTATATGTACACTCAGCACCAGAAGAATGAAAATAAAGAACGACTAAATCGACTAAAATGCCCCATCTGACGGTCTATATCATAGTTGTGCTAAACGAATGACAGGGAAAAAAAGGAATGTGGGTCCATGACTGCTCTATTGTTGCAAACTATCTGGGTAAGGCTGCGCGTTCGTAACCGTGTTATCAACAGGGACCGAACAGTTTCCGTGGTTGATACAGTCGGCAATTTCTTTCGCAACTCTTTGGCCCTCGAGGTATGCACCCTGCAAGTAGCCTATATACCATCATCAAGTGAGCTGCCGATCATAAGATAAATGGGAAGACGTGTGGACTAACCGAAGTACTTGAGGCTGGTAGCCTCACCAGCGAACCAGAGATGGTCTTGCACGTTGGCCCTCAAGTTATCTAAGTGCCCAGGTACGAAGGATGCCCCCCAGTTAGAGTATGCGCCGCGGTACAAGGAATTGGCGCCCCAGGTAGGGATGTGGATATCGATTGGATCGGGAGCGTCGGGGTACATCTTCCGGAGAACCTCCATCACCTCGTCCTGGAGTTGGGTTGTGTTCATCAGCTCAACATAAGGTGAGAAGTCACCCTGGAACCTCGTTGAGTAGAGGAAATTTTATGGTACGGTCGACGGCCACTTACCGTCACGGTAACGAAGATAATACCAGAACCTGGGAAGAAGTTCGGGTGATCCAAGCTTTGCCATACCGGGAATCTCCCTCGTTCAACGTCCGCGTATAAGCCCATCTCAGTATCGAACCAGAATGTGTCGTTGAACTGCAGAAAGATCTTGTTGTACCCCGCCTGCCTCTGTGTTAGAAAAGCGCCATTTGATCATTCAATGGGCACTCACCATTTCTATGCTATTGATAGCCTCACGTTTCCAGTCAGGGAGGGGAGGTTGGAAAACAACATCCGTGTTTTGCAGCACACCAACACTAAACGTGACCAGGGCATGATCTGCGGTAAGGTTGTACCCTCCTTGCGTCAGAACGGTCACTCCGTTCCGGTCATAGGAGATGGACGATACGGTCTGGTTGAAGAGGATCTGGTTCGTCTTCATGAAATCGACAGCTTCCGCTTGAACGATGTACGCAAAACCGCGCGGGTCGATGGACATCATACTAACATCCGAGTAACCTCCGGCCTCGGGTACATATGTGAAGTTGTTTTTCTACTATGGGTCAGGGACACCCCAGCCACGTAAAACGTTACGCATGTGCTTACCCAAGCAGAGGCCAGCCACGATGTTTGCGAGGGGGACTACGAAAAATGCCTCAATGGTATGGGGTTCGGTGGCGGCGAAGGGAACCCGGCTTACCTGCGCATCTAAATTCCGGTGTCAAGAGAGCGGATTAGTTCAAAGTGACAGCGACAGTGGGGAAACAAAACTTGCATTCCTGAAACAGGGGTAAGTCCGCATTTCAACCGAAGACGACAGGATACGTACGAAATCAACCTGGTAGTACTGGCAAGCCTCCTCTTGTGGGGTTCTCGGAGTGATGCCCAGGTAACTGTAAGCTGACCTGAGATCCATGTCGACTTTGTTATCCCGCAGCCGTTGCCCTGTTTCATAAGCCGTGAGAAGATCAAATACGCGAACGAAATTCGTTGACGTACCTGCTGCCACTGTAGCATTGGTAAACGCGACCATCGACGCGGCGAAGGACTGCGAGTAGTTGTTGGGCCCATTGTAATCGAAAAAGGCTGCCAACAAGCTGAGGGTTACGCGTAGAGATGACGCAAGTTATAAACACACATATGCTCCCATACAGATCGTTTTCCACCACACTCAAGTTGTGCTTCTGGGCCAACTCCCAGACAGGGTTTGCATTTCCATCACCATCTTGAGTTCCCTGGATCCAGTTTGCACCCATTTCGACGACGACCTGTCTACCCGTGACACCGAAAGGCTTCTGGATCATGCGTCCGCCGAATTCCGTCTTTGCATCCACGACCACGAAATCGTCGATACCCTGTTCGTGAAGCGTACGAGCTGCAATGATACCGGCCATACCGCCACCAAGGATGAGAACCTTGGTGTTATTTGGGGGAGCGCCTGCTTGGGTGAAGTTGGCCAAACTTTGAGCGCTGGTGATACCTTGGGCGACCGCGCCAGCAAGGAAGCTGAGCAGCACGGTCCCGATAGGGACCCTGAATAGAGACATGGCGGGGGAGGGAGGGCGAAAGGATCGGGACAGGGTACAGCGCAGCACTCTTTTTCTATGCCGGCCATTTTTATAAGTGATGGAAGCGACCCGGAAGCGACAGATGCAAACTACCCATATTACGCGAACATTTTGGAAAAGTGCCTCTGAATCGGCTCTCAGGCTATTCGCATGTTCCTCGCGGGTGTTGTGCGGGTCACTACAGAGGTTTAAGCTCGTATCAACGCGGAGGGGGTGCCTGCTTGACGCTGAATATTGCTTGATGCCATCACCGGAGAAGGCTTTTCGAGCCGTCGTATGGCCAGGCAAGTCATGAGTGGAACAGCCACTATGTATGAGGCTTGGGCGGGCGCTGTCATGTCACCGCGCACAATCCGAATCTGGACCCAATGGTTGCGTGGGCGGATACACACGAGAAACAAAATATACTAGCGTCAAAAAATCTGAGTGGGCGTGCCATCCAATCAATTTGGACTGTCGACGCATCCTCGCTGTCAGATTGTGTGAACGTGGACTAAATATATTAGGCAAAAACTACTCCATGACGGGCATCGGGACATGCCGGCACGAGACAGTCCTGTCGTTGGAGCTCGCCATCTTATCAGATTTCACGTACCCACGAACGCAGTCACACCTCGCCATGCCTACGACCTGCGAAGCATTGGAAGAGGCCATCCGTAAATCGTTCCAGGTGTCACATCTAGAAATCGAAGATCAGTCGAGTGGGTGTGGCGCAAGCTATGCCATCGTACTCGTAAGCGAAGTGCGTGTTGTCATTCTGTTCGACCCATGAAGGAGCGAACTCGTCTGTCTTACAGGATTTTGAAGGAAAACCTAGTCTCGCGAGGCACAGAATGGGTGCGTACACAGCTTCCTCGTTGCTGCTCTCATGCGGTCCTTACACTCTCTCAGTGAACGAAGCTCTGAAAGAGCAAATATCCCAAATGCACGCATTTTCCCAGGTAAGGCTGTTGCAGGCGCTCCTCTTACTTGGCTAGACCTCGCCACATCAGAAAACCTTCACTCCGAAACAGTACGAAGCGTATTTGGCAAAGGGTAGCTAAGCCCGTGTCGGATCCAGTGGTTTAAGCGGCGGAAAATCTTCAACGAATGGGGGCGGGGTCCTGCGAACGCTCTGGCGGCGATGCGGGGTCGAGATCTTACGGCGTGCCTGGTTTACTAGTTCAGCTGACTCGCTCATGAATATGCGCTCTGGCAGCTGTGGCGTATTGCCATGTGATCGTCGCCGTGAACAGGCCAGATATCTGAATTCGGAATTTCGGAACGCATTTCTAACCGCATCAGTGTCATTGAATTCAAGTCATGATATGGTGATCATAGTGAGTTCGACTCGTTGTCTGTGCGTGCGACGCGTTATTTCCAGGGGTCGCGATGACATTCACCGCCCACGAAAGCGAGCGATCACGACATTCTTTGAGAGAGAGGGTTACTTTTCGTCTACCCGTGCTGTGTGAGAATCAAAAAGGTGTGTTCTTATCTGAGGGCCTCGTCCGCACAACCAACCCACAATCAACTTTGTCGGGCTTTACGGGGTGAGTGAAAGTCAGATTAGGACACTCATGACCTGAAAGGCGCCAAGGTTACGCCGCCCTTCAAGCACTGGCGGCAGCGTATCCCAGACAAAAACTGAGCCCGCGGACTTTCAAGCAAAAAGAAATTTCAGGTACGTTCGGGAAGGCGGTTTCCTGGTGCGTGATAGGGGAATACTTTATCAGGGGACACAATGCCCTGCATGGAAGTCTGGGAGAACGAATATCCACTTGCAATGGTTCGTGTGCATCCGTAGGGTCGGCGCCTAAAAATGTTTGGAGGTCAAGAATTGCCGTGGGCACGTGTGTTCCAACCAGTGCTAGCGTTGTTCATATCTCGTTCAGTGTATCCTCCTGTGGATTGCTTGGCAGTCGAGCAGCATCATCATTGCGGTGTTACCTTGAAGCGTGGCTCAGAGCCCACGCAATCCCAGTTGGACTTCTTGAAACCCTGTCTCCTCAGGCGCCCACACTGCATTCCATTCTTCTTAAATGAGGTCGTAGTCCATCATGCGGCCTGTTCCTTACGACTGTTGATGTTTCACCTTGGCAGACCATCTACATCTCCGACGAAGTTCCGAACATGGCGGAGCGACCATGGAATGATCCCCTGTTTCATATTATTATATATTGGCCGCGAATATCATCGCATGCATGTGGGATATCAAACTTCAAGTAGCGTCAAGGTCCTGCAAACGCTGGATCCAGAGAATACCCAATAAATAGTGACCGCATCCTCAAAATCGATGTTGCATGCTCATATGGCCCAGAAATGAGACGAGGGGACTCGATGACGGGGAGGAACACCGCTTGAATACCCGCACCGCTGACAGTACGGGTAAATGTGCAAAATGTCTGCGAGTCTACCATGGCACACATCGCTGTGAGTTTGCACCGATGTATCCGTCTGTTGCCTCTTGAGGATGTCCATGCGCCATGACAGGACCCAAGGTTGTCCCTCTTCGAGGTACATGGATTGTTGCCAACTTTCGTCAGGTTCCACCTTCCTGAGGTAGCCACAGTCCTCAAAACGTTGCTTGGATCTCTTTCAGGGCACTGCCTGGCCACGAACGTCTGCGTATTCCGTGTGATACTGTAGCCACTGGATCCCCGAATGCCATTCCGGCTGGGACGCCACAGCGCTTATGTAAATATTTGTCCTCTCCGCATCGGCATTTTTACACCAAACAAGCCCATCAACGAGAGAGTGCACACGATCTTCCACGCGCGTTATTCCAGGTAGCTGTCCACGACATATTTCTGCAAGACAGAGACGTTTTGCACGAGGTCACCCGCCAAGATTTCGTGGACCTCTTCAAACCGCGTCCAGGGTGTTTTTTGGTGCCAGTAAATTGGCACCTATGTATGTAGCCATTCATCTTGTCGAAGAATTTGACTCGCTTTGGTGTCGTGAGTTCCCGCAGCGTCTAGCCTCGTACAAACCACCCCGGGAAACGGTCAGACTTAAGCTTACCGTCGTCTTGTTTAGTAGGGAAGACTGACTCATCGCTCGCCAACGTCGTTGAGGTACGCGTAGCACATGTGTGGCTTTTGGTACCACCGATGCATCGAGTTAGTGGTCTGCAACAGTCTCAAACCCGCACTACACGTCGATGCAGCTGGTTTCAATCCATATCCCCTCCCTTTGCATGGCTTGCAACTCTCGATGATCTTGTAGCCGTATCGCAACCTGACTTTCTTGTTCCTCCATCCTCATGAGCCTGATCATCTTTACACAGCTAACCTCAGTTCCACAGCGATGTAACAGTGGGGCGTGGCTTTTGCGGTGTTATCATCAAGTTGCGTCCTGTCTTCCGGTTTGTACCCAGCTTGTAGGATGCCTTTGTCTCTGTCGAGCACAGCTTCTACGGTTAATACCTTCTCCCTAGCGAGTCAATGCAAAGACCAGCTCGTGAGCAATTCTAAGTTATCACACACTCTCACTAGGTGTATGAACGAACAGAGTAACCCTTTATGTGACGTTCTTCCAATATATGACGAAAGGTGAGGCTATTCAACAGCCATGCCAAGAAGGTACATCCTCTCGACTCTGCGGGCGCTTGACATGAACACCTGATACACTGTTGGCTCTCCAAGCTTATGTAAAGTAACAGCATCTCCATTTCACTCATGCCCCGCGGTTGCAACTGCATCTCTGCTGGCCCAATCGTGTGCCACCGCACCATTATGAGCAGAAAAACTGCGCAGACGGATATTGTTGGCGCAAGAGAGCCTGTCTTCATCGTCTTTGTAGTAGGGTACAGGGCACCGCGAGATGTCATAGGTGTCTCGATATCCCGCGAAGTATGGCTCCGAATACCGGTCTCGGTATACTTTGAAGGAGGTCCACTTACATCATGGGCCATCGAGTTGTCGTATGGTAAATCCGAAATCGACGGGCTGCCAATGATGGTCCGGCTGGGCTTTACAGCACCGCAGCGATTCTATGCACATGTTTACAAATATATTAGTTGCGTCAGCAGGAAGAACGTGTCACATCCCAATACACTTCGCTCGTCTTCGTGCGAGTTGGGAAATGTACTTGCAGAACATAAATAAACTATGATGATAACAAGGGTTTCGCTTAGCCACAAAATGTACTCCATGAAACATGAACGGCACGCGTAAACACATTCAGCCTGGCTCCGGCATATCAATTTTTTGCCATCACTCCGTCGATCAATAATACTTGAAGTTGCGCCAATGCACAGATAGTCACAGACCAAACTTATATTTTCTGATTTGACACGTGCCGCATTACATTTACACCTGGTGACACTAATACTAACCACCTTATGACACGGTATCTTGTTCTTGACCGGATTGAACACTGCTTCCCAAGCAATATAAATCGGACCCGGGTGCTCCAGAGCCTGTACAGCAACACCCGAACCAGTCCCGTGCCCCACCCTAATGTTTGGCCAAACGGGCAGCGAAGATTTTGCATTAGGGTTGCAGATTAACCCTCTAACCGATGAACCCTTCTTGCGTCTTGCCTCGCCGCACGAAAACATAATCATCACGCCCCCTAGAGTAGGGGACGATGAACATCTCCTCACCCTTTTCAGTGACATCAGGATAGCGGCCTGGCTTTATCCTATACCCATTCCGTTTACATTGGCCCATGCTCGAGCTATGCTTCGAGAGGCAAAAAACGAGGCAGATGCCTTACTGAACGAGATACGTCACCTCAACACAGAGCACCCAGATAGCCATCCAAGGTTTGTTGGTGGCTGTCCTATCAGGTGTATCAGGGAAGTTCAGAATGATGGAACAGACATATTCATAGGGTACATCACAGTGCACAGGGGAATATACGCGGACGTGCTGGATGAGACTGAATGTCAAATTGTCACGGAAGAGAATAGCAGGAAGACCGTTGGTGACCCATCTATTAGATGGTCCATTCGATGTGAGTTATTCTAACAAATATGAAAAAGACAACTCACCAGGAATGAAGTTGTTCTGCTACCTAGCTACCATGGTCAAGGCATCATGACTGCTGTTATCAGCCGGGTGGTGCATGCGTGGATAGTTCCCAGGATGAACGGACAATACATCGTTGCGTTCACGTTTGCAGGTAATATTGGCAGTGAACGCGTTCTTCAGAAGAATGGATCCGTTAGAGTGGCGGTACTTGAAAAGCTAGTTAGAGGAGAGAAGATAAAGGTCAATCACATGGAATGGAGGACACAAAACGCTTAACTACTCAGAAGGGAAAAAGGGCGAGGATCTTGCGGTTAGTGAGTGGTTGGGTACCGCACTGTCCACAACTTGACATACGGTGCTTGTACGCGACAATCGCTCTCCAAATTTGGTGAATGTTTTGAAATAGCGTTACAACTTGACATAAATCGCAAGAACCTCCCCTTGAAATATTTTCTTGGGAGTAGATGGCAGGAATAACGAACAAGTTTCGAATAGCGCAATAGGATCCGTCGCTCCAACTGGCGGGAAACACCGTCGTAACCGCAATTGATTGAAGGTTCCATTCGAGAACTTTATGACCTCAAGAAGTGAAGCATACATATCATAGTCAGCACGACTGCCGATCGGCTTTTGCCGAAGTCACTTGTTTGTCGGATGCCTCATCGGTCGTCTCGAGAGTATCGTGGAGGAAAGTCCGAGTACTGGGGTAGGTGCCTTTCATTTCAGATCGTACACCACTGATCGTCTTGGGGTCACCATATTGTCACCGTTGCGCTGCCTGACTCACTTCTCTTCCGCTCTTCCGTCATATTCATGGGCTCAGTCATCTCTTCGTAGTGGAGCTTCTTAACAAGGCGACAGGTTATCACACGCACTCTCTGATTACAAGATGACGGCAAATGGAAGTTTGATCGGTTGAGCCACACTGCTGAGCATGAGGCGCGAGCGCGTGAATATCAGTTTCGATAGACTCGACGGACGCTGGACGTGGACAACTTGTACAGTCTTCGGTTCGTTAACCTATCAAGGACGTGAGGTATTCAGATATTCCAGGATCTCCATCAGTTTTTACCCTTTCCTTCGGCGGTCAGTTATATAACTGCAGGAGCAGAGTGCCGCTGAGAGGTAAGTACACTTTCCAGGAGCTCCACTACGTCGTTCTGTCATTAATTGTCGCCAGATGTCATGGGATTTTTGGCAGCAGCGATCCCATGAGTGGAGTATCTACCAACGAATTAGTCCACTAGGCGCTGGTGTGTCCTTCAGACGAGTGGAAGAAACAGTGAAGAAAGTTCGATTGCAGTGTTGTACAAAAACAAAACCGTATTGGATCACTCTGGTAATGCAACGTTACATGGTCCACGACTACCGTACAGCTGGGCACATTCCAAAGATGTCCACTGCAGGCTACACGTGTAGGATGGCGCATTTCGAACCGTGGCGTCATGTTGATGGGCATCGTGCCGGGTTATTAATACACGCAGCGATATTGGTCGCGGCTTTCTGGCCCTCCAGGTATGCACCATGCAAGAAACCTACATCCTACGTGGTTAGTGGATGGTCGTGGAAGTGGAGGTTCGACTAACCAAAGTATCGGAGGCTGGTACCTTCACCTGCAAACCAAAGGTGACCGTCTACTGGGGCACTCAGATTGTACGAGTGTTCAGGTACAAAGGATGCTCCCCAGTTAGAGTACGAGCCTCGGAACAAGGGATCTTTTACCCCAGAAGGGCATGAAGATAGCGATCGGATCGGGAGCGTTGGGATACATCCTGCGAAGAACTTCCATTACTTCTTGCTGCACTTGCGTTGTGGTTTTGTTCGAGTTGAGTTGCTCGAGATAGTTCGCATAATCACCCTGGACCTTGTGAGCCAAGGGAATGATGCAGCCATCGACAACTTACCGTCACGGTAACGAAAATGATCCCAGAGCCGGGGAAAATGCCCGGATGATCTAAACTCTGCCATACTGGATACTTTCCTTTTTGTTGGTCTGCATAAAGTGCTATCTCGGAGTCGAACCAGAATTTTTTCTCGAATTGCAAGAAGATCTTGGTGTACACCGGCTAGCTTTGGTGTCAGGAAGCATCCTCTGGTGATTGGATAAACTTGCCATTTCTATGCTGCTAATAGCCTCTCGTTTCCAATCAGGGAGCGCGGGTTCGAAAGTGACGTCGGTACCCTGCAGCACTCCGACGCTAAACGTCACCAATACATGATCTGCGGTGAGGGTGTATCCGCTTGTGTCGTTTGTCAGGTTTCTTGTCTGGACGGTCACTCCACTTTGATTGTATTGAATGGTCGTGACGGCCTGGTTGAAGAGGACTTGACTCGTATTGAGGAAGGTAGCAGCTTCCGCTTGGACGATACATGCCATGCCACGCGGGTCCACGGACAACATGTCCACATCCGAATAACCAACGTCCGAATCAAAAGTGTAGTTGTAATTCTATCCTCCATTAAGCACGAAAGGCACATATACATCAGTGCGTACTCACCCAAGCAGAGGCCAAAGATGACGTTTGCGAAGCATCCTATGAGAAGGGTCGGTATCTCTGCACTCATGACAAGTAACCCAGCTTACCTGTGCATCTAAATTCCGATTCCGAGGGAGGCAGTCAATTTACGAGGACAAAGTAAAGAAACGATCAAACTTGCATTCCTGCAGTGGGTATAAGTCCAAAAACAATTATCAAAGACGAAAGTACGCACATAATCAATCTGATACCACTCGCAAGCCTCCTCTTGCGGCGTCTTCGGAGCTACGCCCATATAATTGTATGCTGACCTAAGGTCCAGATCAGTTTTGTTTTGCTCCCATCGCTGTCCTATTTTATATTGAGGATATTATGAGAGCACTGAAATGGTCCCTCGCACCTGCAAGAACTCTGGCGTTGTCAAACGCGGTCAATGACTCGTTGAACGTCTTGGAGTAGTCGTTAGGTCCGTTGTAATCAAAAAACGCTACAGCAAAATAAGCACAACACAGAGATGGCGACCACGGACGGCGTAACCGCCCAACCTACTGATGTTCGTAAACAAATCACTCTCTACCATCGACAAGTTGTGCTTCTGCGCCAGCAGCCAGACCGGATTAGCGGGTCCACTGCCTGTTTGGGTTCCATGGATCCAGTTTGGGCCCTTCTCAACGACATATGATGACCCGTTGACACCGAATTGCTTTCGGGACATACGCCCTCCGAATATGCCCTTGGCTTCCACAATTACGAAGTCGTCGATGCCTTGTTCGTGGAGTGTACGGGCTGCTATGACGCCGGCCATACCACCGCCAAGGATGAGGACCTTAGTGTGACTTGGGGGTGCGCCGCCAATCTTGAGGTCAGCTGGACACACAGTGGCATTGGCGACTTGACCAACTGCGCTCGCAAGGAGGCTTAGGAAAACGGTTGCAACAGAGAGCCTGAACAAAGACATAATGAGGAAGGTAAGAGGGCACGCGATGGCACGCAGTACTGGTCTCTGTGTCGGCCACTTTATAGGTTCTGCAAGCGACAAGTCAGTAGGTTTACGAGATATCGGGTAGCTTAGACTCCTGGGGAATAATTCCTTGCTTTTCGGGTACCAACCTCACAGGTATTGGGGCCTTGAGCCTTGCGGATTGGCCATGACTCGGGGTGAGAGCCGGGCCGAGCAAAACACTAGGGTGCTTGCATGAGAAAGCTGCTTAGCGGGTGAAAGTATTGAATTGTATGCCGTATGCGACTTCCCATTGATAAAGCATGCCCCACGCTTGCCTTGCATGTGAACTCGAGCACACGCGAGTGTCGTTAGTTTCTTCTTGATCCTCCGCAAGGAATCATGGTCACGGTACCGCCACCAATATTGAAGTCAGCCTCCGACGAACCATGAACTGGTCTACCAAGGCCTCTCGGTCCGCATACCCATAGAACGCGTCCTATGGTTATCCACCATGAGATCGATGAAAAGCTCATACCTTCGTTCGCCGGCTAGCAAAGATTTTTAAGACGATGCTAATCAAGGTATGAGATGGCTGCCGATCGGTGTTGCAAGTACTACGCTAATTATAGAAGCTTCCCCGCACTGTCAAATATTGAATGAGCTTCCCCACATGCCACAAGAGGCTACACGACAGCTGCCACTTGCCAATCATAAGACTCATTGCAGAACAACCCCTCTTTGTGAGTTACAATGGAACAGCTTGTGTCCTGTCCCGATCGGCTCAGAATGTCAGAAGTGAGTTGCTCACAAGGCAGTGGAGCATTCTGTTGCGCTATTATTGTGGCTGACGTGCTGCCAGGTTACGTCTCTTCGTGAGCGTGGTCAAGCCGGCACGGTGGAATTTGGTCTGCCGGATCTGCTGGAATGCTGCGCTAGTATGGTTTATATACACCATACCACATTCAACTTACTCTATCCTATAAATGCTTAGCACGAGACGGCAGCACCCCTCTTCGGATGCCAGACTGCATAGGATGCTTATGACATGACGGGAAATGGGCCCGGCGATTAGGAGAACCAGCTGGCCCAGTCATCAGTTCAGTGCCCACATACTCCTTACCTCTGAGACAAATGCGGCCGTTGGCACTTGCAATACGTAGACGAGAAACAAGGGACTGTCGAGCAAAAATGATAGATTTGGTCGAGTTAGTGAACATGGCAGCGGTAGTACTGGGTGTCGTTGTAAGTTCGTGACTGTCAAGGACAACTTGTAAGTTGTCAGTTGACGCCCGCACGGCCTACTGCTTCACTTGCCTCGCAATAATGTTGACGTTGTAAAACGCCATTCAATCGTACTCACCCTCTGATTGCCGAAACTCTTCAGTTCTTCACTCTGCCGGTTCGTGGCAGGCTGAACGGTATCCTCGTCATTTTGCAGGTTGCAGGATCCACGCGCAACAGAAGCCAAAGACATCGACGCGACGAACTGGTTGTTACGGGTTACCAGTGAGTGTGGCTCGCCAAAGAGTAGTCTCTAAACCCATCGACGGAGCAATCCAACATTACCCAGCCTACCACATGCTCGCGACATTTTTTCCTGAAGCAGGAACGAGCTTATGGAGCTGTCGCTAGTGTCACGCTCACGAAGAAGCCAGCCCCTGGTCTGAAGCCCTCCTCAGAGAAGCAACAAACTCGGTATCCATGTCCGCCCTCTCAGACCTCAGGCGTCAATGCCTCCTTGACACATGCACGACACCTACTCCCACTGGATCATCCTTCCTTTTGCTTCCTCGCTAGAGTTCGAGCAGTGTCCGAACGCTTCTAGTGTGCTGTGCACTGGTATATTCATGGAGCACCTCAAGACTCGCTAGCTGGGTCGACCGCGTACAAGCACATGCTCAGTCCGGATGTAGCATTCGAGCTGTGGGTGGCGTCAAGAGGCGTGCGTAGTTTATAACTTGATGCAAAGGCCTTCCTCTTATGTAGCGCCGTTGGTGAACGGTTTACTGATGGCAGCCGGCCGTGACTGGCACCGAAGATCGCGGATACTGAGGGCATAGTAGCTTCATGTAGACATGCAGTGTCACATAGTAAGAGCACACCTGATCGCAATGTTTGTGTAGATACTTTGGAGAGATATCACCATGCAACTTCCGGCAGTAAACAACCCATCTCAGGTATTCAGCATGCAACTTTCAGACAAGTGAAAGCAATAGTCAAGCAAGTTCGATCGAGCATAGTGTTGTACAAAAACAATGCCATATGGAACTACCGCAGTAACGCAACGTTACAGAAATATTACAGGAGCTGCATGAGCAAATGCAGCGAACAGAATCCTCACCCACCGTACAGCTGAAAGAATTCCGGAGATGCGTATTGCAAGCTACTTGAATAGGACTGGGCATTTCAAACCGTAGCGTCATGTAGGTGGTGGGCATTGCGTCGAATTGTTGATACACGCAGCGATCTTTTTCGCCGCATCCTCGCCCTCCAGGTATGCACCATGCATGAAGCCTACATCCTACGTGGTTAGCGGATGGTCACGGAGGAGAGGGAAAGACCAACCGGAGTAGTAGAGACTGGTACCTTCACCTGCAAACCAAAGGTGACCCTTTACCGGTGCACGCAGGTCGTCTGAGGATTTCGGTACGAAGGGTGCTCCCCAGTTAGAGTACGAGCCGCGGAACAGGGGAGCTCTGCCCCAGATAGGTAAGAAGATAGCGATTGGATCGTCAAGTTTTTTGTTGGGATACATCCTCTGAAGAACCTCCATTACCTCCCGCTGCACTAACGTGTGGTTATGGAGTTGCTCGAGATATTTCGCGTAATCGCCCTAAACCTTATAAGCCGAAAGAATGGCACGGTCCACGACAACCTACCACAACGGTTGCAAAAATAACCTTAGAGCCGGGAAAAAAGTCCTTGTGATCCAAATTCTGCCATACCGGATATTTGCCTCTTTGCGGGTCAGCATAAAGTCCTATCTCAGTGTCGAACCAGAATTTTTCCTTGAACTGCAAGAAAATCTTGGTGTACACTCCCTAGCTTGGATATCAGGGAAATGTCCTCTGGTAGTTTGGCCATCTTACCATTTCTATGCTGTTAATAGCCTCCAGTTTCCAGTCGGGGAGCGGGGGCTCGAAGGCGACGTCGGTGCCTTGCAACACACCGGCGCTAAACGTGACCAGCGCATGATCGGCAGTGAGGGTGTATCCAGTTGTTCCGTGATGACTTCCTGTTGTCTGGATGGTTACTCCATTATCATTGTATTGAATGGTCGTGACAATCTGGTTGAAAAGGACCTGCTTCGAAAAGTCGAACGAGATTCTAGCTTCCTCTTGGACAATATATGCGATGCCGCGTTTGTCCACGGACAACCAGTCCTCATCCGAATAACCGACTTTAGGATCAAAAGTATAGTTGTAATTCTATTCCCCATTAGGCACCAGTGCATATAAATGTCAGTGCATACTCACCCAAGCAGAGGCCAACGATGACGTGCGCGAGGGATCCTATGAGAATGGTCAACACCTCCCGCATTCACGGCAGGTAACCCAACTTACTTGTGCATCTAAATTTCGACCCAAGGAAAAAGGAATCAGTTTAGAAGAACAAAGTAAAAGAAACAATAAAACTCGCATTCCTGCAGCAGGTGTAAGTGCAGAAATTTTATCCAAGGCAAGGACGTACGTAATCAATCTGATAGTACTCGCAAGCATTCTCTTCCGCTGTCTTTGGAACGATGCCCATTGTTTTGTATAGAGATCTAAGGTCCATATCAGTTTTGTTCTGTTTCCGTCGTTGTTCTATTTAATATGGTGAGGATACTATAAGAACACCGAAATATTCTCTCGCACCTGCAAGGTCCCTGGCTTTGTCAAAGTCGGTCATTGACTTTTTGAACGTCGCGGAGTAATTAGCAGATCCGTTGTAATTGAAATACGCTACCGCAAAATGAGCACGACACATGGAGATGGCAACGACGGACGGCATAAACACTCGACATACATATGTTCTCAAACAAATGACTTTGATTCATCTGCAATTTGTGCTTCTGCGCCAGCTCCCAGACAGGATTAGTACGATTCGTGATGTTTGATTTGGTTCCATGGATCCAGTTTGCACCCTTCTCAACGAAGACTTTGGATCCGTTAACGCCGAATTCCTCTCCGATCATACGCCCTCCGAATTTGTCGTTGGCTTCTACAATCAAGAAGTCGTTGATGCCCTGTATTTGGAGTGTACGAGCTGCTATGACGCCGGCCATACCACCACCAAGGATGAGGACCTTGGTGTGATTTGGGGTTGTACCAGCAAGGGTGAAGCTGGTTTGATATCCAGTGGCATTAGCAACCGCACTAGCGAGAAGGCTTAGGAAAACGGTTGCAGCAGAGATCCTAAGCTGGAGCATAGCAAGACAGAAATGAAGACACGAGACACGCATTGCTGGTCTCTGCGTTGGCCATTTTATAGGTTCTGTGAGTGACAATTACTGCCGCCTGGACTTGCATCGAGTAGCTCGCTGCTTGTTCGGGTCCCATCCTCGCAAGGTTTTGGAGCCTTGAGCTAGGTGTGTGTGCACGAGATAGCGTTTGGTGGAACAAAAAGAATTGTATTGCCGTATGCAACGCCTGGTTGGTAAACCACGCCCCAGCTGTCACGCACCCCCAGCTTGCCTCGCGTATGAGCTCGAGTGTACGTGAGTATGTCGTCAGTTTCTTCCAGATCCTCCCGCGGGCCCAGCTGTGAGATGAATCAACCCTTGCCAGTATCGAGCTCAGCCTCCGACGAACGATGACTTTTGGCCCACCAAGACCTTCTCGGTCAGCATACCTATAGACATTTCTCGTTAACCACCATGCGATCAAAAGAAACCAATGCCTACATGTGCGGACGAGCCAAAGACGATGCCAGTTAAGGGCTGCCGATCAACGTTGCAAAACGCTGCACTAACTATAGAAGCTTCCCCGCAAGCTGCCAAATAATGAATAAAACTTCCCCGCATGCCGTGAAAATGAGTGTCAGATGAGGCCACATGACGGTCGCCAATCATTAGACTGACATTGTAAGCATCCCCTTTTTTGAGTTACAATGGTTGGCTTTCATCCATCCCCGTTTGGTTCAGGGTGTCCAAGGTAAGTCACCCACGACCTGCGTCTGTGTCGTGCAGGCATTTAGTTGCGCTATTGTGGCTGACATGCTGCCAAGGGAAGTCTCTCGACAGCGAGAGCGGGGTTCCAAGCCGGCACGATGGAGATGAACCTGCCGGACATCCTGGAATGTTGCGTTATACAAGATTATACACTATACCAGATTCAACTTACTCTAGCCCGTAATTGCTTAGCGCCCCACGGTAGTCTTCCACCGGTGCACCACGCTCAGCATTCTAGGGTCCAGAGCTGAAAGTACAGCGAGCCGGCAGTCCCACCCTCCGGATACCAGATGCTGTGTGGGATGATCTTGTCATGATGGAATTTCACGGACCTCGTAGGCTCTGCTTCTGAGACGTAGTGTACGACTGTTGGCATTTACAGTAGAGTCTATCGGCAGCCACGTTCAGAAAATAATTTGGTATTAGATTGGTCGAGTTCGTGGCCGTCGGTTGTGGACGTGTACTTGTAAGTCGGTGACTGTCGAGGAATTGTCAGTTGACGTCTCCCGCAAGAATGTGGATGTTGCGCCATACGAATCGCTCTTTGTCGCGGAACCTTGGCATTCTGCCGCCATTCGGACGCCGTACGATATCCTCGTCGTCTTGCAGGTTGCAGGATGCACGCGCAACAGAAGCCAAGGCAGCTTCGGAAACACAAGACATTGACGCGATGGATCGCTTGTTGCGAGTTGTCAGTGAGTGTGGCCAACCATGAAGGAAGTAGTGATGGTCTCTAAACCCAACAAGGGGAGCGGTCCAACCCAGCCTACCACAGGTTCGCGACATTTTTTTCCCTGCGAAAACGAGCTTATTGACCCACTGCTAGTATCATGCCCACGAGGAAGCCGGGACCCTGGTCCAAAGCCCTTCTCAGTGATGCAACGAGCTCGGTATCCACGTCCGAAATCCCACCACCTCCGCCTTCTCAGGAGTCAATGCCTCCCAGACATATGTACGACACCTACTCCCAGATCGTCCTTCCCTTTGCTTCGTCCCCAGAGTTGTTCGAGCAGTATACGAACGCGTCTGGCGGGTTGCGCACTGGTATGCTCATGGAGCACCTTGACTCGCTTGCTGGGTCAATCGCGTATAAGCACATGCTCGGTCCGGGTGTGGAAACGTTGGGACGCGTGCAGGAGAGAGGGTTTTACATTGTCACGGCTTCCGTCGAGAGGTGGGTTCATGTTTATGGTCCGTTGCGCTAATTCATGGCGGGTAGGCTGGATATGCTCGCTTCCCTCTATCCAGTCAGAGATATTCGTCTTAGCGGTCAAGTGATATATACTGGTACAAGTTCTATGGAGGTCGCCGTCAAAATGGAAGCGCTCAATCCGGATGGAGGAGAGGAGACGCTGATGCTCGGTATATCAACATTTTCTTCGTCTTCCGTGCTAGACTTCACAAATCTGCGTACAGGTCGATTCTCTATGGTTTGCAGAGACGCCCGCACACGCAAGGCACATCCGGTTAACCCACTGACCATCAGTACTCCGGAGGAAAAGGCACTTTATCAGATGGGTGAAAGTTGGTCTTTGGTGATGCCTTTCTTGTCCATTCCGAGTGTTCATAACATGAAAAGGCTCGAAAAATCGGAGGAAACATGCTGCTCTTCAAGCACTTTCACGTGTCCCGCCTACCTCGGCTGAAGCAGCGGACCTGCACACGACGTATCTCAAGTGTGGCCAAGAAGATGATTCTTTGGTACGAAATGACAGGGTGTGGATGGGGGATACCTTGTTGGAGAAAACAATGCTGATGTTCCCCCAAGAACGCAAGTGAGTGTAGCCAAATGCATGAGTAGCAAAGGTTATCTGCTACCATGTCTACAGCGTTCACCAGAAAGTGTTTGGAGGTGAGTCGTTCCTATATACATTATAAGCGATCTCATCATGTATATTGTCAGGATATCTAATGCGCCTCGCATATGAAGTAAGGAGCACCGTCATTCCATGGTTTCCCTGACCTATGCACTTGTAATCCTAGCTTGGTTTTGCAAATGCCTGCTTCTTCATGCGTTCACACGTCACTTTCCATTCGTTGGACGGGATTTCATTTACGCAGCCCGTTCCCATCGGATCAATTCTGCGCCTGCAGTCACAAATCCTTCATACGAGCCCACCGGGAGAACTCCCAGCGACTGTGGTGCGTCGACTAGTGTGGCTTTTCACTCAAGCATACTGACTGCGTTCTGTATGCGTAGCACGTCCGCGTCATCGCTAGCGTGGTCGACGTACAGACAGGGCACGAAGAGACTACAAATGATTTCCGGTTCACGTGGGCCCGAGACGATGGCAAGTCAACGTCGAGGATTATTGTTCCAAAAACGTACCAAGGTAAAGTCTTTGAGTGTTTGTTGTACTCGTACTCTGAATGATGGCGTTGGCTGCACGTAGAGGCGATGTTGTGGCTGGAGGGTAAAAGAGCACTTGAGATGGGTGCGCAGATTAGGGGCAGGAGGATTCGGGCACCAGAGGGAGACCAGCGATGATGCAGAGAGTTGGAATTTGGCATTAGGTAGCATTAGTAAGGAAGTACCTGTTGTTTACGTGGGCTGTACACGGAGAGGTTCCAAACAAAAGCTTTGCTGACAAGAACGCATCGTGGCGTTATTTGGTGATCCGCTGGGGTGAGAAAACACGACGCTTCCAGTATGACAGCGCTTCACGTTCGACGACGGCGGCCACTTACTCCAGAACGGCGCAACAGCTGTTGTCTGCGGTGTGCCATGCGCAGTACGTTCAGCACTACTAGTTCGGACGCACGATGCTACTAGAAGTCTTATCGCTGTCCGGGCATCGGGATTCCTTGTGTAAGCGGGCGCCAATGGTGCTCCCTCGGGCTCTAATAATGCAAGGTGCGTGAAAAGCCCGAATTCCACATGGTAATTTCCCTTGTGAACCGACCATGAACCAACCTGGTATCAGCCCGACGTCGCCATCTAAGGAGGTGATCGCGAAAAAGGACGAAGCGCTCCTCGCTGAGCTCGGTTACAAGCAAGAGTTCAAACGTGCATTCACGCCCTTGGAGGTGAGAGAGGATTCGTTTATATTTTGCAGAAGCGTCCAGCTTTGGGGATCATTCCGATTAATGACGAGCACAAGGTATTCGGCGTGTCGTTCAGCATCATTGGCCTCCTTCCGTCAATCGCGTAGATTCTTGTCAGATTCCCTTCGCGTTTCTCTTACTGCAACTGCGGCAAACGTGTATGCCGAAAACCCCACAGATCTGTCCTCTTCTATGCTTTGCCCAACGGTGGTGCTTCTGCCATGGTGTGGGGAGTACGTCCGCATTCTCGTAATCGATAATACAGCATACTCATCGTTCTCACTCTCGTAGTGGGCTGTAGGAAGTCTCTTCATTCTTACCGTTGGTTTATCCATGGCGGAGTTGGGTTCCGCAGCACCTACATCGGGAGGCGTAAGTTGTTTCATGATACACAGCCTAACCGAGATGAGGCGACATGTATTAACGACCACGCGGCCCAGCTCTATTATTGGGCCCATTCCCTCTCGTCTCCTCGCTGGCGGAATTTACTCTCTTGGATCGTTGGCTGTGTGTCTAGTTTTTATATCAATGACGTGTCACTCATTTTCTTATCGATAGATGCGAATACGGTGGGTTCGATTGCGTCGCTCGGTAAGTTACGCCCCCGATTATCCCTGGAGGCGTTCGCACTGGCTTACTATAGTTGTACCATTCGACACATCCTGGTTCCTCTTGGGGATGATAACAAGCCTCAATTGACTGGGGCTGCGCTGTTCAAGTTGCCGCTGCTGCAACCATCGGTTCAGGGCAAACATTTGTCGCTACTAATGCCCAGCTCGTGTATGTCATGTTATTTGTTCTACTACTCGTGATGCTGATCGCTGATATCATCAGCGGTATTTATATGGCGATACTCCTCTCGCATGCTATGGTGTGCTGTCTTGGAACCGCTGTCCTTGCGAGACTACAATCGGTATATGTTGTGATCAATATCCTGTCAGTACTATCGTCGTTTCGTGTGTGGCCTCGACTCGCAATAGTGCTAACTTCAATTGTTGAAGACTTTGCATTGTGGTTATTATCGTACTTCCGGCTGCGACGCCAAAAGAATATATCAACAGTGCTAGTTATGCCCTCGGAAACTTCACGAACTGTATGTATCCCCCTTTCTTCTTTCTTTCGGTTTGTAAGGAGAACGAGTCTAACCTTTACTAGTGAATGGCTGGCCAGATGGCTATGCCTTTATCCTCTCACTCGTCGCACCACTTTGGACGATATGTGCGTATACGCCGTGTAATGCACTGTCTTCGACTAATGGTACCACGTTCGCAAGGTTCGTTTGATTCTGCTGTACACATTAGCGAGGAAGCCTCAAATGCGGCTACTGCCGTGCCATGGGCAATTGTACGTATGTCTCTTTCTCCAACTCCGTGAAGCATGCTAAGCACTCGATGTCGATAGGTCAATTCCATCACTATTTCTAGTATCCTAGGAATGGGTGTGTATAAACCAGTCATCATGATAATGTGCCTGACATGCGGGCTGCCCATTCAGCCATCAACATTGCCCTTGCTTTCTGCATGGGCACAGATATTGAATATTTGCTCGACAACCCCATCGGACAACCGATGGCCCAGATTTTTTTCGATAGCTTTGGGGAGAAGGCTACGCTGGCATTGTGGTCGTTTGTAGTTATTGCACAGTACGCACGTCCACGATTTTAATTTCTCTACTTGACTTACCGTCCTCCCCAGGTACATGATGGGATCTAGCATGGTAAAACTTCGCCTCCGTATTGGGTAGCGATCGAATTTTAACACACTTCTTACCAGCTACTCGCTGCCTCCCGCCAAACCTTCGCATTTGCTCGTGACGGTGCTCTTCCACTTTCGAATATCCTCTATCGCATGAATAGCTTTACTGGCACGCCCGTCAACACGGTCTGGTTTGTCGTCCTTATGGCAGCTCTGTTGGGTTTGCTCGCATTTGCTGGCCCGGCGGCCATCAACGCCATCTTTACCATGTCGATTACGGCGCTCTACGTTGCATATACGATACCCATATTTGCCCGGTTCGCATTTGACAATGACTTTAAACCGGGACCTTTCAATCTTGGCTTTTTCGTGAGTCCCCGTTGTGATGGAATGCCTGTGGATTTGTCATACGCAGTAACTGATGGCGATCGGTCTTTTCTAGAGTTTGCCGATAGGCATCACAGCGATAGCGGTCATGTCTTTCATGATCGTCATTTTCTCCTTCCCTTCGACGCCTACCACTGATGCTGCAAACATGAATTACTCAGTTGTCGTCCTCGGTGGCGTATTGCTGCTGTCTCTTGCATGGTACTACTTTCCGGTGTATGGAGGCGTACATTGGTTTACAGGACCCGTGCCCAACATCGACGTCGATAGAGTTGATGAGACACATCATGAGGAATCTACGTTCGTGGAGAAAAAGGCGGAGGGAGCCGTGAGCGTGGTGAGGGTATAAAGCGACTCGGGCAAGACCTATTCCCAAGTGGCAGTATGTCTCTAGTGAGGTCTATACGAACACATATGCTTTAGACCTTTGTACTTTGGTTGTTAAAATACCTGAAATCGTGCGAGTCTGATATAAAACCAGACGTCCTCTCTGGTTTAGTCGGCCCTGGTTCAGTTTAGGTTCTTTCGTGGTCTGACCATTCGAACAGAAACCCTTCGATCCCTTGGGACAAAGCCCAAGAATGATTTCGAGCTGAGTTGCCAGTGAGGTGGACTGGCACCAGCTGCTGCTTTTGGATGACCTGAAGCAGGGAGTGCTCGATTCCCACGCGTAGACTCATCCTCACGGATTGATAGGACATCAAGGCAAATTTTGAACGTTTTACGGTGCCTCGTACCTGACTGTGAAAACGACGAAACACACTTTCATGCACGAGCAATGTCCGTCTGTAAAATTCTTCTGCTACTGACACAGGGTTCGATCAGCAGAGAGGCCCGTGCAGATGAGGTACATAGTGAGTGAAACAGAGATTGTGTTGCCTCATGTTCTGGATAAGCCTGGATAACAACCAAATAACAGGTGTCTACATGGAGCGCCCGCTGAGTCTAGAATATGTACCGTTTGACACCGCTGCTGAATGACCTCGAAACTGTCATTCACGTCCCACCACTGTACCTCTCCCTTCTACGACCTTTGACCAGCGACCAAGCACCAGTCGTCGGTTTACCTTTGGTCCCATACTCAGATATTGCCTCGTGAAGCATCATTCTGTTGGCTCGTATACCCAGAGAGTATGTCGGATTACTGATGATTGTTCACGAACTAAACTTTGCCTCGACTCGTTAAGAAGATGAAGCTATTGCACGTAGAAGTTGTGGTCGACCGTGAAAAGCATATGGAATTGGCCAAATCTGAATATGATGTCCTGAAGGAGCTTGACGACGAGGCCACAAGTTATGCCATATTATCACATCGTTGGGGAGAGGAGGTCACGTTTAAAGAGATGATTGGACTCATGAAGATGGAGACGCGGAAGAAGGACGAGGTCAGGAAGTGCTATGGCTATCAAAAGATCATCAAGAGCTGCGAGCAAGCTTTGAAGGATGGCTACAAGTGGCTGTGGATCGATACCTGCTGCATCGACAAACGGAGCAGTTCAGAGCTACCGGAAGCCATTAACTCGATGTATCGGTGGTACCAAAATGCACAAGTGTGCTATGCGTACCTCAGCGATGTCGACGAGTTAGCCGTCCTCGCTGAACGAGATTACAGAAAGTTTGGCCAGTCCAGTAGTTGGCCGGAGTGGTTCATGCGAGGCTGGACACTGCAGGAACTCATCACACCGAAGCAAGTCGAATTCTTCAACCAAGACTGGACGCATATTGGCAGCAAGCGGCTCCTTGCACCCACATTGGAGGTTATCACGGGAATTCCGCGCGAGGTTTTGAGGGATGGTCTGGTTTCCAAGCGTCTCAGTGTTGCCCAAATCATGTCGTGGGCAGCCAGACGGAAGACAACGCGCGTCGAAGATCGGGCATACTCATTAATGGGGTTGTTCGGAGTCAACATGCCGATGGTGTACGGAGAGGGGAAGAAGGCATTCCAAAGGCTACAGTTGGAAATAATCCGTGTATCCAGCGATCACAGCATATTCGCGTGGCGTCCACTGATGCCGCGGACGGGCGGTGTCCTTGCAGAGGACCCAAGTGACTTTCGGTATGGTGGAAGGATCAGGAAAATAGAACCCGATGAATTTGTCGGCAGACTAATGGAGTACATCGAATCCAACAAACTCGGCGACCCACGGCGCATTGGCGTCCTCAGATATGACGCACGGACACATCGGCGCGAACTTGCGGTACTTTGTGACGCTGTGCACTCGCAACAATTTCGTGTCAGCAATGCGGGCATCCAAGTATGCCTACCCGTTATTCCCCTTCCCGACTCTCCGTCTCATTTCAAGGCTACATTGGCATGTGCCTACGTCTGGGGTCTGGTCACCATCGATTTAGTATTCTCTGGATCCAGCTTTGATAGGGTACCCGATATCGACACGATTCCCAGGACACATCCGGAGTTCAAGACTCTGTACGGCCTCGTTCTTACGGCCTTCCTAAGACCCCTGGACAATGGTACATGTAACCTAGGAAAGACCTTGGCCGTGTGCTTTATCTCGTTACTCGAATCCTTCCATATGCTTTGCATACAAACCTGCCGTTACCTACCAGTGACATTCCCCTGAGGCCTTGTGCTGATGCATTTTCTCCGTGTCTGCGACGCCTACCACCGAATGGCAAACATGAATTAGTCTATCATCATTCTTAGTACCGTACTGCTGTCTCTTGCCATGCTACGCAATACTTCCTGGCGTGCGGCGGCGTACAATGATTGACAGCACCCGTGTCCTATCTCGACATGGAGGTTGAAGAGAAATAAGGAAGTACGTAGGACGCACGAGTCTGTTGCGGGGTATTCCTGGTGGTAGCATGGCTCTAGTCATCGTCACCCATCGGTGTGATACTTTTGGTTGTGCATACATAAACCAATGTACACGGTTCCACGAGCATTGTTATGCGGCATTCCTGAGAAGATCGATACTGCTCCAATGTATCCCATTGTGAGGGAAGTGTGTCTCGGACCGTGGCATGTTGGACGAATACGGCCCTAGTACCACGGCCATGATCGACTCCCCAATTTCGAACTTACCATCCAGCGATAGCGATGGCTTGGTGAGTATGGTATACATAAATTAATAGGCCCGGACTCCTCCAAAGCGTGCCAAGGTCGCGCTTTATGGGGTACCACAAATGCGGAGTGTGCTCTGCTTTATGCTCTGGATGGGTGGGAAAGAATCCATGGCGAAGTGCTCGCCAGGTTTAGAATACTTTTGGCTGCCGAATATTGATGTAAATAACTTCGAAACTGGCGCTCACGTCCATTCGGCACTGTACCTCCACCTTGCAAGACTTGTTGGTCATTAGCAACTAGTATTAGTTTTCTGTCTATCTTTCGTCTCGCACTCGCCGAGGATCACGCAAAAGAATATTCGAACGTCTAGAGAGTATGTGTGATAACTTGTTGACATGTTAAGCTTTGCGTTGACTCATTAGGAGGATGAAACTATTGAACGTAGAAGCTGTGCTCGGCAGAGACAAAGGTACCCACCCAACCGGACGCAAAACCGAGATCCTAAGGGAGCTTGATGATAAGACCACAAGTTATGCCATATTGTCACATCGCTGGGGAACTGAGGTTAGCTACGAAGAGATAACTGGGCTGTTGAAGATGGCAGAAGAAGATAGGGAAGAGATTAGACAGCGCTACGGCTACCAAAAGATCATCAAGAGCCGTGAGCTGGCTATGAAGGATGGCTACGAGTGGGTATGGATCGATACCTGTTGCATTGACAAGCGAAGCAGTTCAGAGCTATCGGAGGCCATCAACTCGATGTACCAGTGGTACCAGAACGCACAGGTCTGCTATGCGTACCTCAACGATGTTGACGCGTCAGTCTTTCCTACTGAACTAAATAGCAAGTTTAGCAAGTCCAACGGTTGGCCAGAGTGGTTTGTGCGGGGCTGGACATTGCAGGAACTCATCGCACCCAAGCGAGTTGAGTTCTTCAGCAAGAACTGGGAGCCCATAGGAAACAAACGATACCTTGCACCCACGTTGGGAATAATTACAGGTATTCCACGTGAAGTTTTGACGGGTGGCCTGGCTGCGAAGCGTGTCAGCGTTGCACAAATCATGTCCTGGGCCTCGAACCGGAAGACGACGCGCGTGGAAGATCGGGCATACTTTTTGATGGGATTGTTTGGAGTAAACATGCCCATGTTGTATGGCGAGGGGAAAAAGGCGTTTCGGCGGCTACAGCTAGAAATTATCCGGGAATCCAGCGATCACAGTATATTCGCGTGGTCGTCAAGACGGCCAGGCGGTGTCCTGGCAGAAGGTCCGGACGACTTTGGGCATTGTCGCAACTTGAGAAAGTTGGAACCCGATGAATTCGTCGAGACACTTATAAGGGAGTACATCGACCAGAACAACCTCAGCAGCCGCCAGCGGCGCATTGACATCCTCGGAAGCAACAGACATGCCCATCAGCGCAAGCTTGCGGCGTTGCGCGACGCAGTGAACTCCCAACAGTTTCGCACATTTACTGTCAGCAATGCGGGTATCCAAGTATTCCTGCCCGTCGTCCCCTCTCGTGAATCTCCATCTCATCTCAGGGCTATATTGGCATGTACCTCCGATTTTGGTCTGGATGTCATTGATTTAGTACCCTCCGGATCCTGCTTTGGTAGGACTGTTGGCGCTAAGGACCCTCCCAGTGCATATCCAGAGCTCAAGACGCTCTATCTTACTCATCATCAAGATGCCAATGAGACGCTTCGCGAGTTCACACTCGATGACATGAATGCCTCGTACTGTGGATTCACCCGCCGTGGCACCCACCCACGCGAGTTCACAGGTGAAACTGTCACACTTTCACCCCTCACAGAAGACCTCATTATCATAGTTTACGCCAACGACGATCACAGATGCCGCTTTGCGGTTGGCCTCGGATACTACCTCGGCCAAGGATGGGTGCACATTGTCTATGATGATTTCTCTACGTCCCGAGAGGTCAACACGCAATGGTCAGACTTCGCTAGCGCGACGTATAATCGGATGTGGAGGGCACGTGCAGAACATGCTCGGAATCTGCCCAAACACAAATACGACTATGGGTGCCGCCACGACCACTTCATTAAGCATGCACACCTTCCCCGATCAATCTGGGCCGCGAGGGTGATCTGGGGCAGGTGGGAGATGGACAATCTCAAGGTTGTGATTGATATTGACCAATGTCCTGGTTGCTGTGATGGTCCACACGGATGGACAGTCACACGTGTTGGTACTTCTCCCCTGTGTGTGTGCGGACTTAACCGTTTGTGTTACCATAGAACGATTGTGGTGGCCTGGAAACGCCGGGTCTTATGAACGTGGCTCGCCAGTTATATAAGTTAAACCTGGATGGATGGCCGGCACCGCTTCACGAGTGTTCCAGCCCTGGCATTGTGGTAAGCCATGTCACGTACCTTATGCTTGTGCTGAGCCGGATACAACCAGCTGGGTGATTATGGTGACTACTCCAATGGGGATTTCGAACGATCTGGAAATATATTTGAGGATATGAGGACCCTTGATATCGACTCCAGGGACCCAGCTTATCGCCCTGTAGTGTCCCATGTATCCGGCTATGAATCAACGTGGAAATCCACGGACAATCAGGATGATCTCGCCGTGGCATTTTGTGACACGGACAAACACCTAGCCCTGCGTCGGCCGAAGGGCTTCTGGCTCCCTGCAAATGAAGATTTTGCATTGCTACTGAAAACCCTGTCCATCCGTCTTACAGGGAAATATTTGGTAATAACAATCATACAATGCTCTGATTTCTATCGAGTCGATGATGATGGAGAACAAAGCGATTCAGGAGATGGCAAGTATTTTGTAAATGATTGTGCACCACTCACCTTTTGAATTTGAGTTATCAGACCCGGTATCGGACTGCAGTAGCCACTCCAGGGAACCAGAGATTTTGACTCCGCTATGCGCCATCGCAAGCCCACAGGTTTGGCGAAGAGAACTTCCATGTATGCAGAGAAGGGAGCAATTTAGACGTATTCGGTAAGTCCATAGGGTCACTGTGTGGTGATAGCTGATACTATGTTTCGGAATGTAGGGAACATTTTTATGCCCTCGTGAATATGGTATCTTGTCACATCACAATTAGGGTTTTCCTGTGCTGATCACACTATCTACAGTGTCACAAGATCGCGGTGCGTTGGACAAATATGTGGGGAACATAAATATTCCCTTACGATGGCTACAGAATGGGCGGAAGAGAGGTGGGACGATCAAATCTTTCTCTGACCTTTTCGGTCTCAAATATCTGAGAACTTATGTGTGTGTCCATCTGCTCAATGCCTCGTCTCGCTCATCCCCTCTATTGAATGTAGGTCGGCAAGATAACGTTCTTTGAAAGGCTCCCCACCATGATGGAAACCGATTTGCTCAGTAGTCCCCCTATAGCCACTGCGGGAGGTCAGCTTGCCACACTGTATAAGTTCATAAATCACTGAACTTACATTGCAGCTTTGGAGGATGGTTTGCTGGCGCGCCGACCAAGATTGTCAAGTGTCAATTGGGCCATGACGAGTAGCCTCTTTAGGCGCAGCCCCCGATCCAAAGCTGCGCATGATCTACGCCTTGAAGTTGTGTTACCTCTGTTGCGCAGGCGGTGCCAAAACTTTTGTGCAAAGGAGGATGTGCAGCATCGCTATGGTGGTGAATTGCAAAAAGTGGTGTCTGAGTTCAAGTTCATATCATGCTCTTTGAGTGTTGGCGTAAGAGGCTAGAAAGTGTCTCACCCAATTCTAACTCCAAAAAGCTACTCGATCACATAAAGAACACCTTCGTAAATACGTACTGCGAGCATGAGGGCATGTGAGTGCACTTTTCACTTTGAATTACTTCCTCTTACTACCATTCTTCGTGTCTTTGCACCAGACCTGTAACAGGTCGACTCAGGGGAAGCTATCTTGATTACGATAGGTCAGTGCCGCATCTGCTAAGACTCAGTATTCCATGTCCTTGATGTCATATGTAGGCAATTTGACACTCTTGCCAAGGTTCACGAGATTGAGGCACTCCAAGTGCAGCTCGATGCAACAGAGAACGAGGAGGAACAACGAGCACTGGAAGAGGATATCACAGGAAGGGCAAGGATAGCACCAACTTATTGCCGTCCAACGCTCACATGGCTCATTTGTGAACAGATCCTGTGGCTTTGTTGGTGTGGAATTTGTGCAGAAGTGGACGAACTGTTACCAAAGGCAGGCCAACTCCTTTGTCTCTATATATCCCATTTGACCTTGTTTAGGTTGTGGGTTACATTCGGGGAGAAGGGGATGTGGAGGTAAGTGGCATTACGTGCCTGAATGCCACTGTAACTGCCTTAGCAGGGCTCACGGGAGATTTACCGGGTCATGAACCAGACAGGGCATATAGACCCAGATGATAATCAAGCTCACTTGCGGCGGTAAGGAACATCATTCAGCATATGGCATCAATATGAATTGTTGAATATATTTTGTCCCAGGATCATGCTTGATGCAAGAGCAGGCGTATCGAAACATCAATTATTACTTGCCGCTCGTGCTGCAGACCAAGCCAAGTGGTCAGGTGCAACTGGGGTCAGCACTATCGCGAACACCCAGGGGCCCACTCCGAGTACGAGTGCTCCAACTCCCTCCACACCAATGATCTAGTAAACACGGGTCTTGATGACCGCCACCTTTGCTTCGTCTATACAAATTACGCTCGCTGATGATTTCAATAGAAATGTTGTATGTACTCAACAAATACTGGCTAGTTCCTTGATGTAATGAATCTTGGCCAAGACGAGCCAAAGGGGTGATTGAAAGTACCTTCGCCGTCGCACCGTGTATTACCACTATACCGTCGGCCAAATGATTCACGCATCATAGCATGACAAGTGTACTTAGCGCCAACAATGGTACGTTGGGTCGGCGGAGACATCATCAGTGCAACTGTGAAACGTAAATCGTACTAATAGGTAAAATATCCAGGTCGAGCACCTGCCAGGTGGGAAATACTTCCGGCTGCCGAATAACCTCAACCTTGGCGCTCAAGACCTACACTGATCAACACTGGACCTCACTCCTGTAGAACCTGTGACCAGTAACCAGTATCAGTTCTCCGTTTACTGTTTGTGCTACAATCCAACTCCACCGCGTGGATGAACACTCTGTAGGCTTGGACGCTCAGAAAAGTACGTTTGATAACTCGACGACCTGATCTCTGCATTGACTAGTTAGGAAGATGAGGCTATTGAACGTAGAAGCCGTGCTGAAACGCGAAAATGTCCAACAGGCCGAGTCTGAACATGATATTCTAGAAATGCTTGATGACGGGACCACAAGTTATGCTATACTATCGCATCGCTGGGGAGTCGAGGTTACTTACAAGGAGATGATTGGGCTGATGAAGATGGAGGAGTCAAAGAGGGACGAAGTCAGGAAGCGCTACGGCTATCAAAAGATCATCAAGAGCTGCGAGCTAGCTAAGAAGGATGGCTACAAGTGGTTGTGGATTGATACCTGCTGCATTGACAAGCGGAGCAGTGCAGAGTTGTCGGAGACCATTAACTCGATGTATCGGTGGTACCAGAACGCACAGATCTGCTATACCTACCTCAATGACGTCGACAAGCCAGCCTTCCCTATCAAACAAGATGGAGAGAAGTTTGCCAAGTCAAATGGTTGGCCGGAGTGGTATATGCGAGGCTGGACACTGCAGGAGCTCATTGCCCCGAAGCGGGTCGAATTCTTCAACAAGGAGTGGGTCCATATCGGCAACAAGCAGCGCTTTGCACCTACAATAGAAGGAATCACGGGAATTCCATGCGATGTTTTGAAGGGTGGCCTGGTCGGGAAGCGTCTCAGTGTCGCAGATATTATGTTGTGGGCAGCCAGACGGGTGACGACGCGCATCGAAGACCGGGCGTACTCGCTGATGGGGTTATTTGGAGTGAACATGCCCATGTTGTACGGTGAGGGGAACAAGGCATTTCGGCGTCTACAGCTAGAAATCATTAGGGAAACCGGCGATCACAGCATATTCGCATGGAATGCACGAATGCCGCGGACAGGCAGTGTCCTGGCCGAGGATCCGAGCGACTTTCTGGGTTATGGCTACATCCAGAAGGTGGAACCCGACGAGTTCGTCGACAAACTAGCGAAGTACGTGGAGAAGGGTCTCGGCACCCCACAGGGCAGTGATATTCTCGGAAGGAACAGACGGGCACATCAGCGCAAGTTGGCTGCACTTCGTGATGCTGCGTACTCCCAACAGTTTCATACGTTCACTATCAGCAATACGGGTATCCAAGTATTCCTGCCCGTCATTCCTCACCCCGAGTCTCCGTTACATTTCAGGGCTATATTAGCATGTACCTATGGTTCGCGTCTAGTTACCATGGATTTGGTATCCACTAGAACAAGCCTCGACAGAATAGCAGATATGCGCACAACTTTCACAACATGTCCTGAATTCAAGACTCTCCATCTCACGCATCACCAAGATGTCAACGAGAAGTGCCGCGAGTTTACACTTGACGACAAGCATGCCTCGCACTATGGATTCACCCGCCGCGGCACCTACCCGCACGAGTTCAGGGGAAATGCGGTCACACTCTCCTCCCTCACAGATGGTCTCGTTGTCATAGTCTATGCCAACAAGGATACTAGATCCCGCTTTGCTATTGGCCTCGGATACTACCTTGGCCAAGGATGGGTGCACATTGTCTGTGACGAACGTTTCCCAGCACAAGATGAAGAAAGTACAAACTTTGGCTTTCGGGCCTATGATCAAATGTGGAATGCACGTGTGGAACATGCTCAGAGTATGCCCAAACATGAAGGCGACACGTATGAGCATCACGAGGACCATTTCACCAAGCATGCTCACCTTCCCCGATCAATATGGGCTGCGAGGGTCGTCTGGGGTAGGTGGGACATAGGCAATTTCAAGGTTATGGTCGATGTCGAGCAGTGTCCCGGTTGCTGTGACGGGCCATGCAGATGGACGACTATAGATGTCGGTACCTTCTCAACCTTCTCACCCCATATGCTTGCAAAGCTAACCGTATGTGTTATCATAGAATGATCGTGACGACCTTGGTGTTCCGGGGCTTATGAGGACGATTCGGGGTTCGTACTGGCTGGCACTGGACGGGCGGGGGGCCCTCTTTGACGAGTGTTCTGGTCAACAGGTGGTGGTGAGTTATGCAATGTGTCCTTACGTTGGTCCCGCACCTCATACATACTGACAGCTTGGTGATTATGGAGACTATTCCGATGGCATTTTTACAAGCACCGGCAATATATTAAGGATATGCGGACGCTTGGTATTGATCCCGATGCCGCAGCTTATTGCTCTATGGTCTTCCGCATATCTGGCAATGAACGGCTACTGGCTCGCATGCACAATCAAGATGATCTCGCTGTGGCACACCACATTGGGTATACACACCTAGCCCTGCATCAACCAAAGGGCATCTCGCTTCCTGCCAACGAACAGTTTGGGCAGTTACTGAAAACTTTGTCTATCCGTCATGCAGGAAAACATTTAGTGATAACCGTCATACAATGCTCAGATTTCTATACCGTTGATAACGACGGTAAACGCAGGGATCCAGGAGATGGTGTGTGTTCTGCAAATGATCGTGTACGGTTCACGCTCTGACATTCAACTATCAGGATTGGTATCGGCCAGTGTTGATCGCTCCGCCGAGGCAGGGACATTGACTCCACTGTACGCCATCGCATCTCCACAAGTTTGGCGGCGACACCTGGCTTGCGTACAGAGAAGGGAGCAATTCAAAAGTATTAGGTAAGTACACGGGCTGATATTGTGCGCTGTTGCCGATTGCCATGTCTCGGGATGCAGAGAGCACTTTTATGCCCTCATGAATATGGTACCTGCTCTTTTTGTTGTTTGGGTTGGTCTCTGCCGCTCACACTGTCGACAGCATCAACCTACAGGAACCGAAGCGAATCACAAGTCTGTCGTGCGTTGGAAAACCGTCAAACACATACGCAAACTTATGAGGCTGACAGAATAAATGGAAGAGGGATGAAGCCATCGGGTTCTTCTCCGACTTGTTCATTCTCAAGTATCTCAGAAATTATGTGTGTATACGCCTTTTCAATGGCTCGTCCCGCTCACTCCCTCCATTGGATGCAGATGGGCGAGATAACGCTCTTTGAAAGGCTTCCCTCGATGATCGAAACCGTTTCACTCAGTGAAGGTTCTGTAGGCACTGGAGAAGGTGGGCTTGCCAACTAAGTATGTTCACCGGGAAATTTACATCGCAGCCTTAGACGATAGCTTACTTGCACACCCGCCAAAGCTCATGTACACCAACTGGGTAATGATGTATAACCTATTTATAGGAAGACAACAACCCAATGCGGAGGGTCTGCATCCTGAAGTCGCATTACCTCTGTGGCGCAGCCGTTACCAAAATCTTTGTGCAGAGCACGATGCGCCACGTCGGTATGCTGATGAAAAGGAAAAAGTGGCGTATGAAGTCAAGTCGATGTTGCAAACTCTGTGTTCTGGCGTAAGCATCGCCACTGACTGGAAATAGTTGAGGCTAATATTACCCGCGAAAAGCTACCCGATCACATAGAAAAGACCCTCTGGAATGCATACCGTGAACATGCGTCCTCGTGAGTGCTTTTTGGATGATAAATCATTTCCAGTTATACAATTTGTTGTGTCCTAGCACCAGGGTAACATGTCAAGCGAGCAACATTGACTACGACAGGTCGGTACTGTATCCCCTAACATTTCTCAGTCTACATCTTACATGCCATATGTAGACAACTCGATATTCCTTCCATGGTTCAAGAGATAAAGACGCTTCAAGCAAAACTAGATGAAACAGAGGATGAGGATGAACAACGAGCACTGGAGGAGGACATCACAGGAAAGGCAAGGACAGCATCAAGTAGTTACCTTTCGATGCTCAATATGGTCCATCCACGAATAGATCCTGTGGCTCTGTTGGTGTGGGATCTGTGCAGAAGTAGACGAACTGCTACCAAAGGCAAGACAATTCCTGCATCTCCATGGATGTCATTTGACATAGTTCAGGTTGTGGATTGCGTTCGAAGAGAAGGAAATATGGAGGTAAGTGGAATCACGCACCCGAACGTCATAATCACTGTCAGCAGGGTTTCCGGGAGATACACTTGGCTACGATTTCCGCAATGTCGGCAGAGCCTGGTTTAGAAGATGATCAAGGTCACTTGCAGCGGTAGGTAGCATCATTGGTATTTCCTTATGAACCACCGAACACGTATTGCTCTAGCATCATGCTTGATGCCGGAGCCAAAACATCCAAATATGAGTTGTTACTTGCCGCTCGAGGTGCAGAGCAAGCCAAGTGGACAGGTACGAATAGGGGCACCCCTGCTATTGACAACCATGGGACCACTCCGAGTGCAAGCTCTCGAACACCTCCCACCTCAGCGGTTTAGCACATGGGGGTATGTCCTTAACCTCATCGACGGTGCCCATGATTCTGATAGGTAAGGACATGGCTGACGCTTATGCGCTGATTCCTCTAAACCTTATATGATCGTTTCCTACGTCCTCAGACTGATTCCTAGAATTCCGGACAATGGTACATGTAACCTAGGAAAGATGAGGACATTGATTATGTGCTCCATTTCATATCTTTTGTTGTTCCTTAAGGCTCCACATACAGCATTACTGTTAACCAACAAGAAGATCTTTGGGTCCTTGTTCTGATGCATTCCGCAGTTCTGTGTACCACTGTAACTGATAAACGCCCATGGACAGTTTTTATTTTTCAATGGCGATAACGTTCATGACTTTCATGTCCTTTCTCTTTCCGTGCGACCCCTCCCGCCGCCGATCTAGCAGCGTGCCGCTGCCTCTTGCGTGCTACGCATGGTACGGCAGCACACATTAAGTCGAGACCCCAAGAGGTATGTAGCATGGGTTTCATCATTAGATGCTAGCTCTATTTCCAAGTGGGAGCAGGGCCCCAGCGATAGCTAGATGTGGTGGAGACGTGTGCTTTAGAAGGCTATTCAATTGGGCAAGATATATGTACATAAACATAAGTATCTCTGCTCCACGAGCACCGGCACGACGTGTCCAGGAAGATCGATGCTGCTTTATGCATCCATAATATAGTTCAATGGAACACTTCCAGGACCTCTGAAATAACATCTCCAGGAACATCGATACCGGCAGTACATAGCGAACTCAAGAGGAGTCATGCTCAATTGATTCTGTTGGTATCACACACGAAACGCAAACAAACCTATGTGGACATTACAGATCAAATGAACCTGGTTCAGGTTGTATCCCGGCCTGTTGCTGAGGTCCCCTAGCCGTGTATGTGTATCTTTGGGATGGCAACGAGTGCAAGCATCATAGTCAGTTGACCAAAACAAAGTACCCAAACGAATTTAGATCTTATCCGGGCTTGTCCGTTTGAAGACCTGAGTTGCAGGGTATCCTGGTTGATGGAAGGACTTTCCACAGAGAAACGAGAGCAATCACATTCATATACGAGGACTGAGGAGGGTACAGTACCGACTGTGAGTTCGGGTCTGTAAATGAATGCTGTGTAAGAGAATGACAACCGTCTATACATGAAGAGGATGATGCTTGGAAGTCAGACGTCACGATTGCGGTCAACCCACTTGAGGACATTCGTCGGGAGCACGATACGCCAGTATATCCACTTGGACCATGCGTGAAATTCGCACCTTTCGTGTAGTTCCCCTTACGAATCATGACAAACCCTCGACAAACCATCCAAATTTCGATGAAACATACTAGTGTATGTCTTTCATCCCAATGCATCCTGTTCGTCGCTGCAAGTGCAACTAGTTCGTCGTCACTCCTGAAGGTTATACCGGTTTGCTTCATCCGTCGTGCGATGCTGAGAACTGAGATTGTTCCAGAACCATCGTCGTTCCTGGTGCCTGTGAAGTGGAACACGTCTGAGAGAACCAACAATGCCTGTAAGAGCTACAACTCACCCGTTCCATACCAAAAGAACCAGGGGAATCACAGTGAGTATAGTACCGGAATTCTGCGTGTAGCACTGTATCGACTGGAGTTCGACTGCTGTGTCGTTCAAGGTCAGAAAGTTATAGCGTGGACCCCGTGTTGACGCGGAGATTTTACCAGACGAGATCCGAGAATGGTGTGAACCTGCACGCTGCACCCGTATCCTCAACTTTGTCTTCGACCACTTGGCAGCAACCCTGGAACCGCCGGGAAATGAATGTTTAGAAGAAGTAGGCAAAGCTTTCCAGAACAGAGGCAGACGAGTAGACAGGAGTCTTGGCCAGAGACCAGTGCGATGGACGAGAGCCTGGAAACAGGCGGTTTGTCCATTGGGTACGCGACACGCTTCACAGCAACCCGCCAGCCGACCAAATTAGTGACTTCAGCTTCGTGCTCGGGCGTGGACGACGCCTGGATCGGACTAATTGTAGCCCATCGTCTTGCAATGGACTACCGAGCCCTCTATGACGGAGGCCGGGAGCTCAGCGCTCAGCTCGAAGCAGCCATCAGGTATCTTGAAGATGGCTTAGTTTTAGGCCCATTTTAGTAAACTGACCACTCGAACTGATGGAACGTGCACTGAAACAAGCACATTTCTCCGTCACGTTGCAGATCGGGTACGTGCATCTCTAGCGTCTCCGGTAGCTGACTCGTAAACGGCTTGATAATGCCATGAACATGCACAGGTACGTGCGTCTATGTGATCCATGGGGCTCATGGCCCATATGACACGAGTATAAATCAGGTTTCTGGGAAGCATACCTCAGCAGCACTCGGAACCTTGGAGTATATGTGCGGGGGTGGGGATTACATATCCAGTTGTCGATGGAGCATATGGCCAGCGCTATGTTCCATGGTATGCATTCAGTAATTCAAGACAGCGATGGGCCATCCACAGCCTAGTCCATTTTTGACCTAGAGCCTATCTTTTTAGCATTTACTTATGTGCTTCTCACGAATCACCACCGCCGATATTGATAGTGCCCGCTTCGCCCAAGATGTGTAACACAATACTTGGTATTACTCGGCTTATCGTGAACTCCGAACATGTAGCCGCATGAGTTTGCGAACGTGAGTGGCATGCATAAAGACAGTAGGACGACACCCAGACTAGCTCCCTTCGACGCGGCGTTTCGAGTTGTCTGGTGTTATGCAGCCGCCGTGGTATCGACGGCCCATTACAAGGGAATGTCACTACTGTAGTGGTTGTTACGTTTCGTCTTGTGGCATGCCTCGTTGCTGTCTCACGTCACAGTGATGCGTTTGTGCATTGGACCATGGCATGTTCTTCCGGCTAGTAGACAAATACGCTGGTAGATGCAGTACTTTGCCATCGGGGTTACTGTCATGCTATAAATATGATAGACTCCTCGATTTAGTGACATACATACATAGATGGGGCTACAGAAGTACTGCAATCGGAGTGTCGCTGCCACCGCCATAAGTACTCTTGTATGCTGTCATCATTTGAAAGATCGGCACCTCGTAGAATACTGCAACATGCCGGGTGTGAACACTGCTTTTGCCGATGATGAGTGTCTGTGTAACTCTTCGGTCTATGCGGCTGCGCTGGCCCATGGTCGGGTCAGCAGAGATGCCATAGTGACTGCTGTGAATGTGCAGGTAGTGAATGAAACGGAAACCCTGAAATGTCTTACAGCGCAGCGCATATTGCCTCAAGTCGTCGATGAGCTGGGCAACAAATGACCACGTCGAACGCCCGCAGAGTACATAGTACACGCTTTTCTACATGGTTGCCGAATAACCTCGTAACTGGCGCTCACATCTAACACTTGTATTTCACCCTTGAGACCTGTGAGGAGCAACCGGCAGCAGTCATCCAGGTTCTTTCCGTTCGAGACTCAAAACTCACCACGTGGAAGGATACCCAGTAGGCAAGTATGTAGGATATCTTGCTGACAAGCTGAACTGCGGATTGACTCGCTCGAGTCGCTAGGAAGATGAAACTATTGAACGTAGAAGTTGTGCTGAACCGTGAGAAGGATATCCAACAGGTCAAGTCTGAAGATGGTATTCTAGAGGAGCTTGATGATGAAACCACAAGTTATGCCATCCTATCACATCGCTGGGGAGTTGAGGTCACTTACAAAGAGATGATTGGGTTTATGAAGATGGAGGAATGGAAGAGGGACGAGGTCAGGAAGCGTTACGGCTACCAGAAGATCATCAAGAGCTGTGAGCAAGCGAAGGAGGATGGTTACCAGTGGTTGTGGATCGACACTTGCTGCATCGACAAACGGAGCAGTGCGGAGCTGTCGGAGGCCATTAACGCGATGTATCGGTGGTATCAAAATGCACAGGTCTGCTATGCATACCTCAACGACGTCAACGAGTCGGTCTTCCCTACTGAACCCGATCCTAGCAAGTTTCGCCAGTCCAATGGCTGGCCGGAGTGGTTCTCGCGAGGCTGGACACTTCAGGAGCTCATTGCTCCGAAGGAAGTCGAATTCTTTAACAAAGACTGGGTGCCTATTGGCAACAAGCAACACCTTGCTCCAGTGTTGAAGTACATCACGGAAATTCCGCTCGGAGTTCTGACGGATGGTCTGACCGGGAAGCGTCTGAGCGTCGCACATATCATGTCGTGGGCAGCCAGACGGAAGACGACGCGCGTAGAGGACCGGGCATATTCGCTGATGGGGCTTTTTGGAGTGAACATGCCCATGTTGTATGGCGAGGGGAAAAAGGCATTTCGTCGTCTACAATTGGAAATCATCAAGGAAACAGGCGATCAGAGTATATTTGCATGGAATGCACGGATGCCGCGGACTGGCAGCGTGCTGGCCGAGGATCCGAGCGACTTTCGGGATTGTGGCCACCTCCGGAAGGTGGAACCTGACAAATTCGTCGACAGGCTAATAGAGGAGTACACCAACAACCCACAGGGTGTTGACGTCAGACACGACCCACAGACGCACTGGAACAAATTGGTTGCACTTCGTGATGCTGCGTACTCTCAACAGTTTGGTACATTCATTGTCAGCAATGCAGGCATCCAAGTGTGCCTGCCCGCCATCCCCCTGCCCGACTCCCCGTCTCATTTCAGGGCCACATTGGCATGTACCCGTTATGATGAACTGGCGACCGTCGATTTGGTATCCTCTGGATCAAGCTTTGACAGGATACCGCGTGTTGACTCGACTTCCACAACATGTCCAGAGTTTAAGACTATCTATCTCACTCATCACCAGGACGTCAACGAGAAGCGCCGCGAGTTTACACTTGACGACAAGCATGCCTCGTTTCATGGATTCACCCGCTGCGGCACTTACCCGCACAAGTTCAGGGGAAATGCGGTCACACTCTTGTCCCTCACAGATGGTCTCATTGTCATAGTTTATGCCAACAACGACGCTAGATCTCGCTTTGCAGTTGGCCTCGGATATTACCTTGACCAAGGATGGGTGCACGTCGTCTATGACAGACACTTCCCAACTGCAGACGAGGATTGGACAGGCTTTGGCAGGAGAGCATATGATCGAATGTGGAAGGCACGCGCAAAACATGCTCAGAGTATGCCTAAACGCGAACATGCCCACAACAACGACCACTTCACTAAGCATGCTCACCTTCCCCGATCAATCTGGGCTGCAAGGGTCGTCTGGGGTAGGTGGGAGAGGGGCAATTTCAAGGTTGTGGTCGACGTCGAGCAATGCCCTGGTTGCTGTGAGGGGCCATGTAGATGGACGACTACAGATGTCGGTACTTCCTCGCTCCATCTGCGTGCAAAGCTAACCATATGTGTTACCTTAGAATGATCGCGGCGGTCTTGCTATGCCAGGGCTTATGAAGACGGTTGGGGGTGAGTACTCGCTAAAACTGGACGGGTGGAAGGCCCGGTTTGAAAAGTGTTCTGGTCAACGGCTGGCGGTGAGTCATCCAATGCATTCTTGTGTTGGCTTTGCACTTCATAAAGACAGCTGGGGGATTACGGCGACTATTCCGATGGCGTTCTTATCCGAACTGGCAATATATTTGAGGATATGCGGACCCTTGACATTGATCCCGAGGACGCTGCTTATTTCCCCGTGGTCTCCCGTGTATCTGGCTGGGAGTGGCGAATGCATTATATGCGTAATCAGGGTAATGTCGCTGTGGCACATGGAGCTACTGCGACTACGTACCTGGCACTGCATCAACCAATGGGCGTCTCACTTCCTGCCAACGACGATATTGTGTTACTACTGAAAACTTTGTCTACCCGTCTTGTAGGAAAACATTTAGTGACAACTGTCATAGAATGTTCAGATTTCTATACTGTTGATCACGTGGGTAACCGCAGGGATTCAGAAAACGGTGAGCGTTCTGCAAAAGATCGCACACGACTCACGTTTTGACCAGAGTCAGCTCTGGTATCGGACAGTGTTGGTCCCTCCACCGAGGCAGGGATGTTGACTCCACTATGCACCATCGCATCCCCACAAGTTTGGCGACGGCACCCGGCTTGCAAGCGGAGAAAAGGCCAATTCGGGAGGATTCGGTAAACACGTGGGATGATATTGTGAGCTATTACTGATGCATGTCTCGGGGTGCAGGGAGCACTTTTATGCCCTCATGAATATGGTACCCACTCTTTTCTCTCTCTGGGTTGGCCTGTGCCACTCACACTGTCGGCAGTGTCAACGTACAGGAACCGAAGCGCATCGCAAGTTTGTCGTGCGTTGGTCAATTGTCAAACACGTACGCAAACCTATGAGGCTGACAGAATAGATGGAAGAAAGACGGAACCATCGAGTTCTTCTCTGACCTGTTCGGTCTCAAGTATCTCAGAAATTACGTTTGTATTCATCTTTTAAATGCGTCGTCCCACTCTCACCCTCCATTGAATGTAGATTGGCGAGATAACGCTCTTCGAAAGGCTTCCCTCAATGATCGGTACCAGTTCACTCGGTGGGAGTTTTGTAGGCACTACGGTAAGGTGAGCTTGCCACTCTCAGTATGCTCATCCCGGAAACTTACATCGCTGCCTCAGAGGATAGCTTATCAGCACACCCGCCAGAGCTGACGTACATCAAATGGGTGATGACGTGTAACCTATTTAAGGGAAGAGATCAATCCAGTGCAGAACAGGACCTGCGCCTTGAAGTTGTGTTACCCTTGTTGTGCAGGCGTTGCCAAGATCTTTGTGCAGAGCGTGATGCGCCAGGTAGGTATGCTGACGAAAAGGGAAAAGTGGTACGTGAGGTCAAGTCGATATTGCAAACTCTGGGCTCCGGCGTAAGCGCTACTACTAGTAGGATGTAGTTGGGGCTAATGTTACCCACGAAAGCTACTCGAGCACATAACGATCGCCTTCCTGAATGCATATCGTGAACACGAGTCCCAGTCAGTACTTCTTTGATCTCAACTCATTTCTTTTTTCCATGATTCATTGTATCCTAGCACCAGGGCAACACGTCAAGCGAGTAATATCGATTATGACAGGTCGGCACCGTATCTCCTAGTGTTTAGTAGTCCACGTCTTAAATACCATATGTAGGTGGCTCAATACGCCTTCTATTGTTCAACGGATAGGGGCGCTCCAAGCAAAACTCGATGTTACGAAGGATGGGGATGAACAGCGCGCACTGGAGGAGGACGTCACAGGAAAGGCAAGGGCAGTATCAAGCTGCTATATTCCGATGCTCACGACGGTTTATTCATTAATAGATCCTGTGGCTCTGTTGGTGTGGGATCTGCGCAGAAGTAGACGAACTGTTACCAAAGGCGAGCCCACTCTTTCGTCTCCATAGATGTCATATGACATGGTTCAGGTTGTGAATTACATTCGGAGAGAAGGAGAGATGAAGGTAAGTGGCATTACAAGCCTGAACGTAGTCGTAATCACTGTTTGCAGGGTTTACTGGAGGTGTACGCGGCTATGAAGCCCATGATAGATGCGGACCCTGAAGATGATCAAGCTCACTTGCGGCGGTAGGCGACAACATTTGGCGTATGGCAACATTATGAATCACTGAGTATACATTGTTCTAGCATCATGCATGATGCTGGAGCAGGCACATCGAAATATCAGTTGTTGCTTGCTGCTCGAGCTGCAGAGCAAGCCAAGTGGTCAGGTGTGAATAGGAGCACCGCCTTCGTAGAAAATGGAGGCACCATTCTGAGTACAAGCTCTCAAGCCCCCTCCACACCAGTGGTTTAGCCAACACGGGTATGTCCTTAATCTCATCAATGACGATCGTGATGTCAATAGGCCGACACGTATTGACTCATTCCTCCAAGTGACCGGTCACCTTGGACGTCCATTACCTACGTCCTCAGGTGGACTCTAGAACTCCGGACAATCGTACATGTCATCTGTGAAAGATGATGACCGTTGCTATGCGTCTCCTCTTGTGTCTTTTATTGTTCCGTAGGCTTCACATACAAACATGCTGTTAACCGCCAGTGAGATCCCCGAGTCCTGTTCTGATACATTAGACGTCTCTTGTGTGCAGTACTGCTTTCCATTAAGTAACTGATGAATACCAATGGATGTTTTTTTATTTTATTTTATTTTAATTTTATTTACAGTTTGCCAATAGGCATCAGCAATAGCGCCGATGACTGTCATGTTCGTCGTTTTCCCATCCGTGCGACGCATACCACCGTGACTCACTCAAGCAGCGCGCAGTCATTTTTCATCGTACGTACAGCTCCCCAATGTTCGGCAACTCGCTGGGGTCCCCTTGCCAAAACGCGTTTAAGCATATCTTCGGGGTGGCAACGTGTATCACTTACCGCTACTGTGGGTCAACAACTGGAAGTTTTAGGGTCAGTTAACCCAAACAAGGAGGTACCGATGTGAATTTAGAGTCTCACTTGTGCCCGTACATTCGAAGACTTAGTCCTTGTTCATGGAAGGACTTTCCATGCAGGTATTCATGTTCACTTGAGAGGATCGAAAAGAGCACATACCATACACGGTGGTCGGCGATCGCTACAGTGACAACCATCAATACACGAAGTGCACGATGCCTGGAAGTCAGACACCATAAATATTGCGGTCAACCCAATTGAGGAAATTCGTCAGGAGCATGATACGCCAGTATGTATATCCATTCGGATTATTAGAGTCAGATTCGCACCTCACGTGTGGTACCCCTTACGAATCACTACAAACAGTGTGAACCACCGACAAATCATCTGGAATTCGGTGAAACATGCTAGTGTATGCCTCTGACCCGATAAAACCGGATCTTCACTGTAAATGCAAGTAGTTCAACGTTACTTCCTGAAGGTCATACCGGGTTTGCTTCATCCGTCGTGCGATGCTGAGAATTGAGATTGTTCCAGAAGCATCGTCGTGGGCTTGGTGCCTGTGACGTGGAACATGTCCGAGAGAACTAACTATGCCTATAAGAGCTACAATCCACCTGTTCCATACTGAAAGAACCAGGGAAATCGTAGTGTCCGGAGATAAGTATAGCACCAGAATTTTCCATGTAGCGTTGTATCGACTGCAGTGTAGTTCAACGTCAATCAAGGACTAGTGCTTCATAGGGACCCACAAAAGGTCAAGCTGCGTTTCCTTTCTCGTACTTGACTCTGTGCGTTCTTTCCATGCTAGTTTGCCAGCACGTGGTTGGGTCAGCAGTCACGTCGTGGCGAGTGTGACTGTGCAAGTAATAGACGAAGCGGAGATGTGTGTCACATTATTGCCTGGTGTTGTCAATGAGGTAGGCAGCAGGTGCGTCCATATCGAACGCCTGCCGAGTTTAGAATGAGACGTGTTTTGTTCGCCTGACTTGTGAACAGCCTCCCAGCTGGTGCTCACATCCAAATACCTACGTCCCTAACCTGTGACCAGCAACTAACACTTTTCTTTTGTTTGAAACTCGAAGCTTACCACGTAGAAGGATACCCTGTAGGCTTGAACACCCACAAAGTATGTGTGATAACTCGCTGAGGAGCTGTACTCTTTATTGACCTGTCAAGAAGATGAAGTTATTGAACGTAGAAGCTGTGCTCTGCTGTGAGAAGGATATTCAGCAGGCCGAATCTGAATATGATGTCCTAGTGGAGGTTGATTGTGAAACCACAAGTTATGCCATACTATCACATCAATGGGGTGCTGAGGTCACTTACAAAGAGATGATTCGACTCACGAAGATGGAGGAGCGGAAGAGGGACGAGGTCAGGAAGCGCGATGGCTATCAAAAGATCATCAAGAGCTGTGAGCCAGCTAAGAAGGATGACTACAAGTGCTTATGAATCGATACTTGCTGCATCGACAAACGGAGCAGTGCAGAGCTGTCGAAGGCTATTAACGCGATGTATCGATGGTACCAAAGCGCACGGGTGTGCTATGCGTACCTCAATGACGTCGACAAGTCAACCATGCCTACAGAACAAAATGGCAGAAATTTTGACCAATCCAATGGTTGGCCAGAGTGGTTCACGCGGGGTTGGACACTGCAGGAACTTATCGCCCCCAAGCAAGTCAAATTTTTCAACAAGGACTGGGTGCCCGTTGGCACCAAGCAACATGTTGCTCCTGTGTTGATGGACATCACAGGGATTCCTTGCGAAGTTTTGACGGGTAGCCTGGCCGGTAAGCGTCTGAGTGTCGCACAAATCATGTCGAGGGCAGCCGGACAGGTGACGACGCGCGAGGAAGACCGGGCATACTCGTTAATGGGGTTGGCGTGGAGGTTTACCAGACGACATTAAACGCGAGGCCCTCTAAGAATGGTGTGAACCTGCATGCTGCACCCGTATACTCAAACTGTGTCTTCAACCGTTCATCAACAACCCTGGAACAGCCGGGGAATGAATGCCTAGAAGCAATACTCGATGTTCTGTCTTCGTCGGTAAGGTATCGGATGTCCTTGCGCATTTGTTCCACTGAGGTTCCATTTACGATGCCTGTAGCAACATAGTCGAAACAGAGGGAGAGAGGATGCCACGAACGCGCTCAATTGCAGCTGCTGGACCAGGCAAGTATGATGCGGGCGATACAGAGATAGTCAAAGCTTTTCTAGAACCGAGGCAGACGAGTAGACAGGAGTCCCAGTCGGGGAGCGGTGGGATAGACGAAAGTCGTGAAACTGGGCGGTTTTTCCACCGGGGTAGGCGATACGCTTTTCAGAGATCCGCCAGCCGACGAAATTAATGACTTCAGCTTCATGCTCGGGTATGGACGATGCCTAGATCAGAGTAATTGTTGTCCACCTTCTGGAAAATGTAAAGGACTACTGAACCCTCCATGAGGGAGGCCAGGAACTTAGCTTGAAGCAGCAGCCAATACCTTGAAGATGGGCTGACCTAGGTCCATTAGTAGTGTTACCGCTCGAACAGAAACCGTCCTTAACGAAGGGGCCACATTTCTTTCTGAGACTCCTCGAGGCAAAGCATGTCGAGAGGGGGCTGGATACTCAATGGCACTCGTCGAGCTGTCGTCGCTTGCTTTAGACAATCCACAACTCACAAGACAGGAGGGTGATCCAGTTGGCAGCTCGATTCCCACGCATAGACCAAGCTGTCGTGGGGACACCACCACTTATGCAGCGCACTCAAGGTTGGAATTCATGGAAATCTTCATGTATGGTACGCCGCATGTGGGTGAAACAATGCAAAGTGCACTGAAACATGCACATGTCTCTGTCGGGTCGCAGATCGGGTACGTGCATCTCTAGCATCTCCGGCAGCTGCCTTGAAGCATGCACAGGTACGTGCATCTACTGGGTAAATGTGATTATGGGGCTCATGGCCCATATGACACGAGTAAAAAATCAGGTTTCTGCGAAGTATACCTCAGCAGCACTTGGAACCTTGGAGTATGTGTGCGGGGAGGTTGCATATCCAGTCGTCGACGGAGCATGCTGCCATGTTATGCTCCATGGTATGCATCCAGTCATTGTAAGACAACGATGGCCCATACGCTGCCTAGCACATTTTCGACCCAGAGCTACATTTTTGACGCGTACTTTTCACGAGTCACCACCGCCGATATGGATAATGACTTAATGACGTTCCCTTGGAATGCGTCATCGATGCCACGCCGACTGTATAACGCCAGACAACTCCAAACGCCGCGTCGAAGAGAGCAAGCCTGAGCGTAGTAGCTACAATGTCACTGTAACCATTATCATACATTTCTATCCATGTATTCTCTACAACCACCTTCCAACTCACTCACACCACTTCAGGATGTTGATCTGTCAATGTCCTTCCTTTGTGGGTACTTCTGCATCTGCTGGTTGACACCAGACTGGCCAGAATTGACCACATACTTCGATGCAGAGATCATAGGTAGCTGACATGGTTTTCTAACACAGAAATGGGGTGCCAGTGACCAGGATGACATGGTGCATTGGTGGCAGTTCCCTGCTTTCTGCCATATTAGGAACAAACTCAAACAGCCTTGCTTGACAATGCCTGATCACGACTGGGATACTTTATTCATGTGATGGAAAGAGAGGTTTTTGGTACCTGATCACAAAGTGAATGACATTAATGGTGTAGATTTTGCTGGTAAGAACACACTTTGAGTGAACCTCCATTCATGCTCATGATATCTGATGCCATCATGGTTGTCCATTCTTTACAGGTTTTTACTACATTTGTGTGGAATTCAACTTACAATCTTCTGTGTCCACTACCCTACATCCTACTGTGGTCCTTGAAGACAGTGAGACCATTGTGTCAACATTGCTGCGAGACTCGAGTGTGCAGAGTGCTGGCCTTGGATCACCCAATGGTCCATGTTTTCCCCTGCCAGCTGCCATGATGAGTGGATTCTACTACCATGAAAAATCAGAACTGTGAGTTGCATTCTCTTGGCATACTAAAAAAAGATTGTTGATTTTGAACAATTGCAGATACCAACAATTATCTCTCAGCCATGTTCCAGAAGCCTTTAGTTTGACATTCAAGTTCTGCTGAAGTTGGATTGGGATATGCACTGGCATAGGTAACGTAGTAACAATGACAAGAATATGCTATGCAGACAGAACGTGAGCTGTACAAGTACTTATTTTTCACTCTACATAGTGTGTTCCCCACTCATGTGTTTAATATGCGATCATCACCAATGAGTCTTAGTTTGAATTCTCATGGTCTGTGACTGCAGAGAGACTTAGCTGGAATTCTGGCATTCATTACATAATATCAAGGGGTAATACTGTGAAGTCAATTTGAGCTGGTCCTTGGTTGTTCTATGGCACACTCCTCCCATGTCACACCTGAGCCTGCAGAGGGTGTCCATGGTTTATTCATAACTTAGTACTGTATTGCATGATAACCTAGTGATCTTGGAATCATACACAAGGGCAAACAAATTAGTCAGCTAGGTTTAAAGGTCCTTCAAATTCTAACTCCACATTGTCACTCCTTGACTTCCCAACTCCACCATGATTATGTTGGTAATTACCCTACTCAGTTGATGACAATGACAACAATGACAACAATGTTGCTGGGGATGACAGCTTCCTGTATGTAACATCCCACCCACTGTTATTCCATTATTAACTACCCTTCTTGCCTGTGGCTGTAACTATATCAGTAACCCTACCCAGCCTCCATTGATGACAATGATGACAATGACATCGTCAGGGATGATGGCTTCTTCCTGTATGTAACATCCTACCACCCTTGTCCTGTTATTAACTATGCCTCTTGCCATCCAAGGTGCAGGAGTCATACTGCATGCATTTTTTCTTTCAACTCTGGTAATGTCAACCCAATCTCACCCAACCACTGATGAACTTGTATTTATTCAGACATCACTTCCCCTCTGTCACATGCACAACTCCCAATGCATTTATTGTCCTGTTCCTCTTCCCACCACCTGCTGTTGAAGCCTTACTTGCCTGCAATATTTTGGATCATATGATGGTAGTGTCATCCAACTAATAATGGTTGACCTTGGGTTGACCTTTGTCTAGGGAACAGACTTTGCTGCTCTGTCACCCATGTTGAGTAAGAATGGATGGGGCTATGTATTTCAATATGATAAATGAAGGATGGTGGGCATGTTCAGCTTAATGTGTTATACAATTGGTTTCAAGTGCTTTGTAGTAATGTGATACAAATACAAATTGCATTTCACCAGAATAAAATGGAGTGGACACCTTGCATGATATCAGAATACCATTCTATCCTTGTAACACATTGAGGAGTCATTGGTGTGGATTGGAGCCCTCTGGTGAGGGGGTTCCTTTCCAGTGGCCAAATTGGGACTGACTTGTAAGTGATACGCCATATCATATTTTCGCCTAACCGACGAGGTCTCCTTCACGCGTGCGGACTCTCCTTTTCCCCTTTCTCGTTTTCTTTCCCTTTTCCCTTGTACATGAGACGCGTCATTCGACGCTTACTCAATTATGTTCCCCTTTTAGACTCTCTACGATACGCCGTTCCCTTATACGGCTTCCCCTTCCCTCGATCGGTCTTCTCCGATCGAATTGCCTCGACGCCTATCATTTCATATTCTCCGCGTCGAGTCACTTTCCCTTTTTAGATTACAATGGGATACGCGCGACGCGTCTCTCTCACGAGCGCGAAGCTATATCCCCTTTCTTGGACTCGTTTCCTTTCCTAGGGAATACCCTATGCCCTCCGACTCATCTCGAGTCATCCCCTCTAGATTAGGACGTGTCGTTGCGCGAATGCGCATACGACACCAAACAATCTCGAGGTGTATATATACCCGTAGGGACATGGATGTATTCCTTAGCTTTTTAGCTACCTTGCAACCAGGCTACTTTCTCTGATAACCGCTACCTTCAGAACTGCGAGCTTGGCCATAGGGAGGGTAAAACTATTAAGCCTCCGAGGTCAACCCGGGCGAATCGCAAGAGCAACGACGCATTCACTTGCCTCGTCGCCAACACTAGTCGACTCGGCTGGTGAGATTCCCTGCGCGTAACAAAAGCTAAAAAGCTTTCCGTCTAGCGACGTTAACGCAACTCTCGAGAACTTCGACTGCCTTGTCGAAGTCTTCCTAGGTCGACAATCGTCCCTAGCGAAGTCTCGAGTTCTCCTACCCTGAAGAGGTAGCATCGATCGACTACTCTCTTCCCCTTCTACGAGGAACATCCTTGCGGTGGTCCCGCTGGCCCTCTAGAAGGTTTCTTTATCGGACACTCGGAACACCTGTGGGCATTACCCCAGCCGTTGTCCAACCTACCCCAATCATCATCCACCTCCTGTCACCAAAGTGTCTTCACACCTAGGCGACAACTCCCCCGATCCTCAGAGACCACCCTCTGTATCAGGATCGACCACTTCTAAATTCCGACCCCCGGTTCCCAAGAAGAAAGACAAGCAGAAGGAGCGACCCTCCGAAACATCTGCCCTACCTCTTCGACGCGAACCTTCCACTTCTTCATCCCGATTCCACCCTTACGCCGCGGAGGCGTCTCCCCATTCCCCGAAACACACCTCACCGGTAGCGGAAGCCGTAGCTCTTACTCGAAAGGCTAGCGGCGCTACTCAAAGAGGCACCCCTTCGTTCCTGGAGAATCCTTACGGAGTCTTTACGACTGCCTTAGGATTGGGAACACCCCTACCTGCGGAACAAGAACCGCAAATCTCGCCTAAACGAGAAGAAGAAGAGTCTTCGTCGTTGGGAGGCGATTTTCTGGATTCTCATCAAGAAATCCACCCCGCATATCAAGATATCGAAATGGACGAACCATTTGCTGGTCAGGCGGACGTACCCGTCACCGCGCTGGTGGACTGGTACCGCGACCAATTCAAGAGCAAAGTGGACTTCGCCATTCCCTCAAAACCGAAAGACCCTATAGGCCCTGGAGGAGGTCCCGAGGAGAAAGGAAAGGGACACGACTCTTACTCTGGGGAGGGTCACAAGGAACTGAACCTAAATCGACCACGAGAGTACGATGGAAACCATGCTACTTACGACGCGTGGTTAACCTCCATCAAAACCTATCTGGGTATAAACTCTCACGTGTATCGAACCGCGGAGCAAAAAATTGGCTTCACCTTGTCGTTCATGACAAAGGGTTCCGCCCAGGCCTGGGCTGAGAACTATGCCAACAAAAACCTTATGCTCGACGCAGTTTGGATCACGGACACCTGGTCGGGGTTCCTTTCCAAACTCGACCTTATGTTCAAGGTTGGGGATGTCTCGCAGATGGCCCTACTCAAACTCTCCTCGATTCAACAAGGGTCTAGAACCCTCGAGGAGTACATCACGGACTTCCTCAACGCTATGAACAAAGCTAAGTTGTCGGAGACGAGCCCTGAGGCCGGAGTATTCTTCGGAAGAGGCCTCAGACCAGAGCTGAACGAGTGGATCCTTAAAACCAATTCCTGCCCGACAACACCGGCAGAATGGATCTCCTCGGCCTCAGCCGCTCAAACCGCTCTCGCGCAACTTAGGCTTTTTACGGGTCGACAAACCAAAGAAGACCAACGCATCCTGGGACAACATACTACGAGGTCCCATTACAACAACAACACTAATCGAGATCCTTACGCAATGGACGTAGATCGCCGACAAAATTCTGGTGGACCGCCCAAGAGGTCCTGGAACCAGAAAAGCAATCAACGCTCACGGATCAGAGAGATTACGTGTTGGGGATGCAACGAGGTTGGTCACCGAAGATCCGAATGCCCAAAAGAGGGGCAATCATCAAATCGAGACGATCGGCGGAGGAAGATCCACCAATTACTCGAAGAACTTCAAGAAGAAGAAGAAGCCGAGACTGGTGCCGTCAAGACGATTGAGCACAGAGTCTCGCACAACAACCCTTCGGGTTTTCAATGAGCTCTCCCGTAGCTGCGCAGGGCAGAGCTAAGAACTTTACCATCTCTTCTACAGGTACTTGGACTGATAGGACTACTTCTGTAGCCAATACGGACTTTGAGCAATCGATCCATGTTTCGAACACCTCATTGTTCGGGTCCATGTACCTGGTAGACCGAGAAGACGCAGTCATCAAAGCGGTGATTGACAGTGGCGCCGAGGTCAATGTCATTCACCCTCGTATCGTCGAACGATACAACCTCAAACGAACTCGAGTCAAGCATCCTTGGACGGCGAGAAGTTTCGAAGGACCGAGCCGACAGAAAATCACTCACATCTGCACTTTCAATGCACGGATTTTCCACAAGCTCGTCAAAATCCACGCCTTCGAAATGGAACTCAAATCTCGCGAGGACGTCCTGCTAGGGATGCCTTTCCTGGCCGAGTACAACCCTATCTTCGACTGGAAGAAGAGAAAAATGATTGGGTTCGGAGACCCTTGTCTCGCCCAACTCACCCTATCATCCGACGAAGAAGACTACGACGATGAAGACTTTGTTACGCTCCGGAAAACTTCGATCTCAACTCAACTCGAAGCGGCTCTTCAGAAAGAAGAGGTCGCCCTTCCGCTGCGCTACAAGAAATTCGCCAAGGTCTTCTCTGAAGAAGATACCCCTCTTCCCCCTCGAAGACCACATCTGGATCATGAGATCCACCTTGCCGACGACTTCAAGCCGAAGAAATCACCCATCTACCCACTTTCCCGAGAAGAGCTCGAGGCTCTCGACGAGTTCTTAGAGGAAAACTTAAACGCTGGGAAGATCCGAAAATCCAAGTCTCCCCAGGCGTCTCCGGTATTCTTCGTGGGCAAGAAGGACGGCAAGAAGCGGTTAGTACAAGACTACCGCGAATTAAACAAATATACCGTGAAGGATTCCTACCCTCTACCGGACGTGAAATCCCTTCTCGACCAGCTGGCCGAGTCCTCCTACTTCGCGAAATTCGACATTCGCTGGGGATTTACGAACATCCGGGTAAAGGAAGGAGATGAATGGAAAGGAGCATTCATCACCCCTCGCGGGCTCTTCGAACCTACCGTCATGTTCTTTGGGCAATGCAATTCGCCTCCAACCTTCCAGAGGTATATGGAGACCGTCTTTGCCGACATGATGTACTCGAAGAAACTCGTCATCTTCATGGATGACGTCACAATCCACGCAAAAACGAAGGCCGAGCTCTATCAGCGAGTCGAGGAGTTCTTGTCGATCGCCCTCAAAGAGGAACTGAGACTGAAGATCTCGAAGTGTGTCTTCGAGACGACCGAAGTCGAATTCCTGGGCTTCCTTATTCGACAAGGAGAAATCAAACCATCGGAGACGAAGTTGGCAGCCATCCGCGAATGGAAACCCCCTAACAACCTCCACGAACTACGCCAGTTCCTGGGGTTCTGCAACTTCTACCGACAATTCATCCCCTCCTTCTCGCAAATCGCTCGCCCTCTCCACCAACTCTCGAAGAAGAACGTCCCGTTCAAGTGGGACTTGGAGCAAGCTGACGCCTTCTGTCGGCTTAAACAAGCGCTGTGCTCCCAGCCCGTACTCCGACTTCCCGACTTCTCGAAACCCTTCACTCTCTTCACCGATGGATCCGCTGTGGGAACTGGAGCTGTCCTCTGCCAAGAATTCGAGGACGGAGAGCTCCATCCCTGCGCCTATCTCTCGAAGTCACTCGTCGGAGCCGAACAAAACTACCAGGTGTATGACCTGGAACTCCTGGCCATCGTTAGAGCCTTCGAGGAGTGGAGACACTACCTCATCTCCCCAGTTGCTCCCACCACGGTGTACACCGATCACCAAAACCTTACCTACTATCGGTCACCACAGCAACTGTCCCGAAGGCAGACTCGATGGGCCGCTTTCCTGCAAGACTTTCCTATTCAGCTCGCGCACAAACCGGGAAAGTTAATGACTATTCCCGACTCCCTTTCTCGCCGCCCCGACTACTCCACCGACCCTTCCCCAACGACTACCGTTCTCCCGGATTCGTTGTGGCTCGAGGGGGGGGTGAAACTCCCGTTTTCCACCAAAAATTCCCCTTCTCCCCCTTCCAAACCGACTCTACCTGCGCCAAAGCTGAAGGAAACTGGAAAGAAAGGAGCAGCCCCACTTACACCTGCGAAACAACAGGCTCAGAAGAAGAGCCACATCCCTCCGTCGTCCCCTCCTTCCCCCAAAACGTCTACTCCCGTCGACAAATCTCCCAACACCGTTCGACGACTAGACCGAGGAGTCTTCGCAGTATCCAGCGAACTCTTCAACAAAATAAAGGAGACGACGCCGAAGGACAACACTCTGGCGAAACAAGACGCCATTACCGAGGAGGACGATCAAACGAAGCGACGAGACGGTCGACTTTACGTTCCTCCCTCCCTCCGACGCGAGTACCTCCGGGACAATCATGATCTAGCCGCTGCTGGACATCCTGGAGTGAAAGCAATGATGTGGAAGATGAAAAATGAAGTGTGGTGGCCTGGAATGTGGAAGCAGGTTCGAGAGTACGTGAAGGGATGCCCTGGCTGTCAAGCCAACAAGGTCATCACTCACCCTCTCAACCCTCCCGTCACGCCGAACGACGTGTCGAAAAACCCCTTCCCGTTCAAGCAAATATCCATGGACTTCATCACCGATCTTCCGGAGTCAGAAGGATACGACTCCATCCTCACCATCGTGGATCAAGGACTTACGAAAGGAGTGGTCTTGATCCCCTGCAAGAAGACATGCGACTCGGTCGGGCTGGCCGACCTCTTCCTCCAATACGTGTACCCTCGATATGGCATTCCCGACGCCGTCATATCGGACAGGGGACCACAATTCGCATCCGCATTCACCACCAAACTCTACGAGGCGCTAGGCGTACAACAAAAACTTTCCACGGCCTACCACCCTCAAACCAATGGTGAAAGCGAACGCGTTAATCAAGAGGTCGAGACCTACCTTCGGATGTATTGCGACGCCAAACCGGAAGAATGGGCTCGGTACTTACCTCAAGCCGAGTTCGCGCACAATTCCAGGGTCCATTCCGTCCATCAGCAGACCCCTTACTCGCTGATCTACGGATATGACCCAGCGCCCTATCCTTCTCTGTCGAAATCATCTGATGCGCCCACGGTCGATGATCGAATGCAACAACTCGCCGCGAATAGGGATTCAGCAATTCTCTCTCACAAGGCTGCGCAACAAGTCATGCGAGATAGAAGCAAAGGAACGTACACTCCCCCGAAAGAAGGACAGCTGGTCTGGTTGGACGCAGCTACCCTTAAAAGGGACGTTCCTAGCGCCAAGCTGGCACCCCGACGCGTTGGCCCATTTGAAATTACGAAAGTAATTTCCCCCGTGGCAGTTCGACTCAAGATCCCTGAAACGTGGAAAATACACCCGGTTTTCCACACGTCTCGGATCTACCCTTTCGAAGAAAACGACGAATATGGAAGGGCCGAACCGCCACCTCTCCCCGATCTCATCGACGACTTACCCGAATGGGAAGTCGAAAACATACTCAAACATCGCGTCGCCGGATCACGAAGGAAGACAAAGGGTCGCGGAAAAGGACGCGTCTCTGCGCCCTCGACGATGGCCAAACAACAAACCTACCAATACCTGGTTAAATGGACCGGATATGGGCATTCCTCAAATACATGGGAACCCGAAGAAAACCTATATAACGCCCTCGATATCCTCCATTCCTACCAGAAACGCCATCGTCTCCCGCTTTCCAATGTCTCATGAACACAACTCTGAACACTTCTCCTTCGACGACCACGTCGCCTTTTCCGATGACTACGACTTCGGCCCTTCGCCATCCCAAACCCGTTTATCGTCCCTATCTTCCGAATCACCAACCGACCCCATGCTCAGGGGTCTTCAGGAATACTGGTCCGGGCATGCCTCCGATAGCCCAGGACCCGTTCCGAACTCCCACTCCTCATTCACGATCCGTTCGCTCTCCCGTACCAAGGGAAAGCGAAAGGCCCGAATCCTTAAAACCTCCCCCTACCCCTCTGCACTATCACTCCCACGCAAGACCCCCACTCTCGGAGCCTATCGCGCTTGCAACTCCCCTGCCAACTCCTCCCCTGTCTCCCAAACCCCTGATCCAGAGACAACCTCTTCCGACTCGACCTCTGACTCACCCGCTGCAACTGTCGCCCCCAAACTTACCGAGCGACAGACAGCAAACGAGGTCGACTCCCCCAGTGAGGCCAAGACAAGCTTGGTACCCACGCCGGAACAGCTCCTCCGTGTTCTGCGGGTGCTCGAGAACTTCGAGCACTGGGACTCACTTGGCTGGCGAGCAGGCGAACATCATGAACGCCTACGGATGTTGTCTCAGATCTACCGAGGTTCAGAATTCATAGCCTCCCGTGTCCCTCAAATCTTCGACGTCTCTAAAGGAATCCAAGGCAATGTGGCCCGCAAGGCCGACATGGACCTGTACAATGGAGACCATATCGACGACGTCGCGGACATTCAGAAGGCTACTGTGAACCTCGTACACTCTATGTTTGGAGAAGACCTTTGGCAGTCCTTTCGAGACTTTCGCCCCCTCTCTGCTCAAGCCGTTGACCCGGCACTCGCTTTCAACAGCGATAAGTGCAAGGGCCGACAATCTCCTCGAGTTGAACCTTCTTTCCAAGAAAAACAAACGGAAACTCCTATCTTCAGCGGATTACGTCCGCCATCGTGGACGTTCAGCAGGCCAAACAGTCCTGAACCGCGAAGATTGGACCAAGGAAGAACTCGAATGGCTTGTACAGATGGCGACGAATGGGAATGCACTAGCGTTGAAGCGTCTTCAACCAGCGAGGAGACGATCGAGGTCCCCGATGATTTGGCCGGCTCCCCACGAGAACGAGGCGTCAAGGTTCTCCTCGACCATACCGCCTCTCTCCTTACCGAACGATCCATTGGGAACCAGGTCAACTATGACGACTGGCGGAACTTCCTTCACTCCGCCTACTTTAATACAGGAGCTCGAATATTTAATCTCCCGTTCGCAGTAAACTCTCGCAACGCTTTCCCCAAGCCCACCGAGGAAGTTTCGTCCTTCATCGTTCTACCTTACGATGATGACCTCCCCAGGATCATCTCCGGACGTAAACCCCTCGATTGGAGCCATCCTCTATGGGAAATGCGCTGCTACGACTGCCATCGGTGCGGGCACCTCCTATGTCGTCACGGCCGAGGTTCCAAATGGACCATTCCGGGAACCGTCCTCCCTCGACTCTACCCCCGCCGAAGGCGCCGCTCCCCCACGAACCCGTCGGTTACGCGAGGGGGCCCCCTCTAATTCCTTCCTCCCGACAATCGCGGTCGAGCTCCCGACCTTAAATCGAGCTCCCCCGGCAGCTCTTACCCGTCTCTCCGGTGTTTCGACCTTGAGAGGGGGGTAATGATACGCCATATCATATTTTCGCCTAACCGACGAGGTCTCCTTCACGCGTGCGGACTCTCCTTTTCCCCTTTCTCGTTTTCTTTCCCTTTTCCCTTGTACATGAGACGCGTCATTCGACGCTTACTCAATTATGTTCCCCTTTTAGACTCTCTACGATACGCCGTTCCCTTATACGGCTTCCCCTTCCCTCGATCGGTCTTCTCCGATCGAATTGCCTCGACGCCTATCATTTCATATTCTCCGCGTCGAGTCACTTTCCCTTTTTAGATTACAATGGGATACGCGCGACGCGTCTCTCTCACGAGCGCGAAGCTATATCCCCTTTCTTGGACTCGTTTCCTTTCCTAGGGAATACCCTATGCCCTCCGACTCATCTCGAGTCATCCCCTCTAGATTAGGACGTGTCGTTGCGCGAATGCGCATATGACACCAAACAATCTCGAGGTGTATATATACCCATAGGGACATGGATGTATTCCTTAGCTTTTTAGCTACCTTGCAACCAGGCTACTTTCTCTGATAACCGCTACCTTCAGAACTGCGAGCTTGGCCATAGGGAGGGTAAAACTATTAAGCCTCCGAGGTCAACCCGGGCGAATCGCAAGAGCAACGACGCATTCACTTGCCTCGTCGCCAACACTAGTCGACTCGGCTGGTGAGATTCCCTGCGCGTAACAGTAAGTGTCTTGCAATGGATATCACATGCATTGTAACCCCTACATTGGGGGGGAGCTTTCCTATTGTGTGTGAAAATTTAAATGATGTTGGAACTGCCTTGCAATGGATATCACATGCATTGTAACCCCCGCATGGGGGGAGAGATTTCTAATCAGGTGCACACATTTAGACATTCTTGGAACTGCCTTGGAATCCTATGGAAAGCTGGACAGTTGTGCTTCATTTGCAAAGCAGCAATCCACATTTGGCAACTGCCACTTGAGAGACTTTGGACACTGCAAAGCCAAAAGTCGATTAATTGAAGTCAGACTGCCACATGTACATATACAAATTCAAAAAATAAACTACAGTCATAGATTTTTGATGTAACAGAAGTGATTTGTATTATGTGCATATACCAATCATGCAATTGCTATGCAGGCACCCTACACATTTACAGTTGACAGTTAACTTCATCTTCATCAGCTGACTCATCTTCAGAAGAAAATTGAACAATCAGTGAGGGACCAGCATCAACTTCATCATTGAGTCCTTCCAGTTCATCAGCAAGCAAAGCATCCATCACATGTATGTGCTCAGCCTCTGGTATAAAGGGAGTTTATGAGTGCACAAGTGAATGTTAGAATGATAGGGCAGAGCAGGATACATATGAAGGCCCAGCCCATTTGTGACACCACCCATGTAACCATCAGTCTCATGCAGGTTGCAAAGGCCCAGAAGAAGGTCCAATTCAGCATCAGGTGCTGGATCTTCATTTTCCAATGCCACAAGTAGTGCAGGAGCTTCGGCATGCTGTCGCACCAGGTCAAGCAGGCCATGGTAGACAGTCCATGCAGAAGAGCATCTGACAGGAGGTCAACCAAGCTGGTCATAGCATGATTCAATAAGGTCATTGAGGGCTGCTGGAAGAAGGTCAAAAATGACATGGTTTTGGGTGATGTAGAGTTGTTCAACATAATCAATGGCTCCTGGCACAACCATTACCTAGGAGAAAGATGGAAAAACTATTCAATATGGGGACAACATGGAAATAACTACCTTAAAGTCCAGTGCTCCATAATCTTCTGCACAATGATAAATGAGCTTGGGACATGACATACATACTTCCCACCATGGATCTGTCATGTGGGAAAGGGTGGACTCCTCAGAGGGACAGGGTGGCAGTCATCCCATCACTAACCTAGTCATCACATTTATGAAGGATGGACTATCATGGAAAGGTATCAATTGAGTAAACAACTCCTACACAGGGACAATAAACATCTTGCAGAGCAAGAATATAGAGACATACCAAAATGACTATTCTGAATGCCCACATGTCCCCTTCTGTAGATGGAGTATAGTCATCTAGGAGCTCTGGAGCCAACCAGGAATACAACCCTCCACGAGGATTAACAACAGTCATGCTGAAGGTAGGTTTTTGGAAAGTGGAGAGACTGAAGTCACTAAGTAGCATTTGACAATCGCTTGACACCAGTACATTTACCTATCAAATGGATTCGTCAACCACAGGCACAGCCAATGACCATACTTACATCTTTCAGGTCTCCATGGAATACTGGCCCCAGCAAATGTCTATGGAGGTAGTGCAGTCTGCTCGCAATGTCCATGAACTAAAAGGTGCATGTCAAGTGGTAGTATGGGCAATGTGGTTTGTTCAACTCACCAACGGTCGAGGTAGCTCAACCACTTGGGAATCTTGCAGTGTGTCACCTTGCATCTCATGGGTATGATGAGGAAGACGTTAGCGTTATTATCCAGGCACACAATCAAGCTTGCTGAATTTGTATATTTACATGCAGCAGTTTGACTCAGTTAATCGACTTTTGGCTTTGCGGTGTCCGAAGTCTCTCAAGTGGCAGTTGCCAAATGCAGATTGCCGCTTCGCAAATGAAGCGCGACCGTCCGGCTTTCCATAGAATCCAGCCCACGTGCCTTGTAACGACATTGTAATTATTTTTGGGCATAGTTACAATTTAATTGAGACGCCGGCTGCAAATTGCGGCCTTGCAACCGCTTGCAAGCAATCGGAATCCGAAAATGGTTTTTCCGACACATCTGTCTCTCTGAGGCTCCTCGAGACAAAACACGTCAAGAGGTAAGAAAAAGGAAGACTCGTTGCTAATCCAGTCAGCCCGATTCCCACGCGGACCATTCCGTCACAGTAGCTACCCAACTATCATGGGGTCTGTGCAGCACACTCAAGACCGGAATTCGTTGAAATGTTCGTGCCATATCACGCGGTCTCGATGGTACGCCTAGGCGTACGTGGGTGACGCACTGATACAAGCACATCTCTCCGTCACGAGTATGTGCATCTCTAGTGTCCCCGGTAGCTCACTTGTAAGTGGCTCGATCACGCCGTGACGCACAGACAAGTACGAGGGTCAACTAGGTAATTGTGAGTGATTACGGGCCAATATCACGAGAATAAAAATCAGGTTTTACCTTAGCAGCACTCGGACCCTTGGAGCATATGTGCGGAGAGGGCATATTCAATCGTTGACCGAGGATGTCGCCGGTATTACGCGCTATGGTAACAGTTATTGCAGGACAACGATGACTGTGCATAGACTAGTCCATTTTCGACCCAGAGCCTATCTATTCGACACCCGCCCCTCGCTAGTCACCGCTGCTCATATTGATAATGACATCCCCTTGGGAATAAAGTTGTCGATACCACAGCGACTGCACAACGCTGGCCAACTTAAGCTGTCGCCCCAAGGGGAGCTAGGGCGTCGTCGTACTGCTGTGTTTATCCATGCCACTCGCGTTCGTGGATTTGTGCAGTTGAGCTCATGATGATCACTCCCAAGTTTTACACCATTCTTAGGCACGGTAAGAACACGTCTCCGAGCAACATTGCGGTGGTTATTACGTTTCGTCTTTGATCTATCCGCTGACCTCGCGACCCATGGTCCTTGGCGTGTCTCGTTGCCCTCTCACGTCGCAATAACGCATTTGTGCAGTGGGCCATGGCATGTTCTTCCCGCTAGTAGACAAATACGCTGGTAGATGCTGTACCTTTCCAGTTACCGCCACGCTGTAAACTCCATGACAATGATAGAGTCCTCGATTTGGCGGTGTCATACATACATAGATGGGGCTCCTACAGAAGTACTGCAATTGGAATGTCGCTGCCGCTGCCATACGTACACTTGTACGCCGTCATCCAAAGATCGGTACTTCATGGAATTCCGCAAGAGGTCAGGGCTAACGCCGACGATGATTATCTGCGTAACCCTTGTGCCAATGCCGGTGCCCTGGCGCACGGTCGGTTCAGCGGAGATGCCATATGGACTGTGATCGTTCAAGTAAGTAATGGATGAAACGGAGATCCTGAAACGTCTCTAGCGCAGCACGTATTGCGTCGTGTCTGGGCAACAAATGTCCCCGTGGAACGTTGAACGCCCGCGGAGTTCAGAGTACATGCTGTGGTTGCCGAATAGCCTCGCAACTGGCGCTCACATCTAACACTTGCATTTCTCCCTCGAGACCTGTAAGGAGCAATCAGCATTAGTCTTCCAGGTCCTTTTTGTTCGAGACTCGAAACTCACCACGTGGAAGGATACCCTGTAGGCGCAGACACCCAGAAGGTACGTGTGATATCTTGCTGACAAGCCGAATTGCAGATTGACTTGTTAGGAAGATGAAGGTATTGAACGTGGAAGTTGTGCTGAACCGCGAAAAGGGTATCCAACAGGCCGAATCTGAACAGGATATCCTAAAGAAGCTTGATGACAGGACCGAAAGTTATGCCATACTATCACATCGTTGGGGAGTCGAGGTCACTTACGAAGAGATGATTGGGTTCATGACGATGGAGGAACGGAAGAGGGACGAAGTCAGGAATCGCTATGGCTATGAAAAGATCATAAAGGGCTGTGAGCAAGCGAAGGAGGATGGCTACGAGTGGTTGTGGATCGATACCTGCTGCATCGACAAGCGAAGCAGTGCGGAGCTCTCGGAGGCCATTAACGCGATGTATCGGTGGTACCAAAACGCAGAGGTGTGCTATGCATACCTCAACGACGTTGACAAGGCGGTCTTCCCTACTGAACCCGATCCTAGCAAGTTTGACCAGTCCAACGGTTGGCCGGAGTGGTTCTCACGGGGCTGGACACTGCAGGAACTCATCGCCCCCAAGCAAGTCAAATTCTTCAACAAGGACTGGGTGCCCATCGGCAACAAGCAACACCTTGCTCCTGTGTTGACGGACATCACGGAAATTCCACGCAATGTTTTGACGGGTGGCCTGGCCGGTAAGCGTCTCAGTGTCGCACAGATCATGTCATGGGCAGCTGAACGGAAGACGGAACGCGTGGAGGACCGGGCATACTCGCTGATGGGGTTGTTTGGAGTGAACATGCCAATGTTGTACGGAGAGGGGGAAAGCGCGTTTCGTCGTCTGCAGCTGGAAATCATTAAAGAAACCAGCGATCACAGCATATTCGCATGGGAGCCACGGATGCCGCGGACAGGCAGCGTCCTGGCCGAGGATCCGAGCGACTTTTGGGGTTGTGGCTACATCCGGAAGGTGGAACCCGACGACTTTGGCGACAAACTGGCGGAGTACATCGAATGGAAGGAACTTGGCAACCCCTGGCACATCCAGCGTAACGACAGGAGGATCTCGACCAACCCACTACACTGGTGCAGACTTGCATGGCTGAGGTGGCGTGCCCGTTCGCTCAGCCAGCAACTTCGTACGTTCACTGTCAGCAATGCAGGGATCCAAGTCTGCCTGCCCGTCATTCCCCTTCCCGACTCTCCATCTCATTGTAGGGCTATACTGGCATGTACCCGTATTTTTGATTTTGGTCTGGCCACCGTCGATTTGGTATCCTCTGGATCTAGCTTTGACAGAATACGAGAAATTGACTCGACCTTCACAACATATCCAGAGTTCAAGACTCTCCATCTCACTCATCATCAAGACGTCAACGAGAAGCGCCGCGAGTTTACACTTGACGACAAACATGCCTCGCACCATGGATTCATTCGCTGCGGCACCTACCCACGCGAGCTCAGGGGAAATGCGGTCGCACTCTCATCCCTCACAGATGGTCTCGTTGTCATAGTCTATGCCAACAAGGATGCCAGATCTCGCTTCGCAGTTGGACTCGGATATTACCTTGGCCAAGGATGGGTGCATGTCGTCTGTGACGAACCCTCCTCAGCACAAGACGACGACTGGACAGTCTTTGGTGACAGAGCATATGATCGAATGTGGGAGGCACGCGCAAAACACGCCCAGAGTATGCCCAAACGCAAACGTGTCCACCACAGCGACCACTTCACTAAGCATCTCCACCTTCCCCGATCAATCTGGGCTGCAAGGGTCGTCTGGGGTAGGTGGGACATAGGCAATTTCAAGGTTATGGTCGACGTCGAGCAATGTCCTGGTTGTTGTGATGGGCCATGCGAATGGACGACTACGGATGTCGGTACCTTCTCACCCCATATGCAAGCAACGCTAACCATATGTGTTACTGTAGGGTGATTGCGGCGACATAGGTGTTCCGGGGCTTATGAAGACGGTTCGGGGTTCGCACTCGTTGAGACTGGACGGCTGGGAGGCCCGCTTTGAAAAGTGTTCTGGCCAACGGGTGGCGGTGAGTCATCCAATGCATTTTTGCGTTGGTCTTGCACCTCATGAAGAAAGCTGGGTGATTACGGTGACTATTCCGGTGGCGTTCTTATCCGAACTGGCAATATATTCGAGGATATGCGAACCCACGGCATCGATTCAGAACACTCAACTTATTGCCCCGTGGCCTCTCGCGTAGACGGTAGATGGCGATGGCGTAATCAGGATAATGTCACTGTAGCATGGCATGCTATTGGGGATAGGCACCTGGCGCTGCGTCAGCCAAAGGGGATCTCACTCCCTGCCAACGACAGTACCGTACTGCTACTGAAAGCCTTGTCGATCCGTCTTGCAGGAAAGCATTTAGTGACAACCATCATACAATGCTCGGAGTTCTATGAAGTTGATAAAGACGGTAAACGAAGTGATTCAGGAGATGGTGAGTGTTCTGCAAATAATTGTGCGCAGCTTGCGTTTTGACACCGAGTGTCAGACTTGGTGTTGGACAGTGCTGAGTCCTCCACCGAGGCAGGGATATTGACTCCACTATACACCATCGCAACTCCACAAGTTTGGCGACAACACCTGGCTTGCGTACAACGAAGGGAACGATTCAAGAGCATTCGGTAAGCACGTGGGATGATATTGCGTGCTGTTGCTGATGCATGTCTATGCAGAGAGCACTTTTATGCGCTCGTGAACATGGTACCCGCTCTTTTCTCTCTCTGGGTTGGCCCGTGCCATTCACGCTGTCCGCAGCGTCAGCTTGCAGGAGCAGAAGCGCATCGCGAATCTGCCGTGCGTTGGTCAATTGTCAAACACGTACGCAAACTTATGAGGTTGACAGAATAAACGGGAGAGAGGTGGAGCCATCAAGTTCTTCTCGGACCTGTGCGGTCTCAAGTATCTCAGAAACTATGTGTGTGTTCATCATTCCGATGCCTCGTCCCACTCACTCCCTTCGTGGAACATAGATTGGCGAGATAACGCTCTTCGAAAGGCTTCCCTCGATGATCGAAACCGATTCACTCAGTGAGAGTTCTGTAGGCACTGCAGAAGGTGGGCCTGCCACACCAAGTATGTTCATCCCGGAAACTCACATCACAGCCTTAGAGGATAGCTTACTAGCACACCCGCCAAAGCTGACGTGCACTAATTGGGTGATGATATGTAATCTATTCAACAGAAGACAGCAATCCAATGCAGATGAGGACTCGCGTCTTGATGTTGTGTTGCCTCTGTTGCGCAGGCGTTGCCAAAACCTTTGTGCAGAGCATGATGCGCCTCGTCAGTACGCTGATGAAAAGAAAAAAGTAGTGCGTGAGGTCGAGTCGATATCGCAAACTTTGGGTTCTAACGTAAGCGTTACTACTGGCAAATGAGGGTCGAGGCTAATTCTACCCACGAAAAGCTACTCAAGTACATCGCGAATACCTTCTTCAAGACATACTTGGAACATAAGTACCCGTGAGCGCTTTTTTGATGTCAAGTATTTCCAAGATGTACGATTCGTTCTATCCTAGCACCGAGCCAACACCTCAAGCGAGCCATATTGATTATGACAGGTCGGCACTATATCTCCCAGCGTTCAGCAGTTCACGTCTTAACTGCCATATGTAGGGAACTCGACACTCCTTCCATGTTTCGAGAGATAGAGGCACTCCAAGCAAAACTCAATGAAACGGTGGATGAGGATGAACAACGAGCACTGGAGGAGGACGTCACTGGAAAGGTAAGGACAGCATCCGGTTGTTACCTTTCGATGCTCAGGATGGTCCATTCGTTATAAGATCCTGTGGCTCTGTTGGTGTGGGATCTGTACAGAAGTAGACGAACTGTTACCAAAGGCAAGCCAACTCCTTCGTCTCCATGGATGTCATCTGACATGGTTCAGGTTGTGGATTACATTCGGAGAGAAGGAAATATGGAGGTAAGTGGCACCACTCACTTGAACGTAGTTGTAATCCCCGTCTGCAGGGTTTGGATCACATGCACTCGGTTATACTTTTTACAACGGGCACGGACCCAGGTGACAATCAAACTCACTTGCAGCGGTAGGCAACATTATTTGGCGTATGGAAACGTCATGAATCACTGAGTATATATTGTTCTAGGATTATGCGTGATGCTGGAGCAGGCACGTCGAAACATCAGTTGTTACTTGTCGCTCGAGACGCAGACCAAGCCAAGTGGTCAGGTACGAATAGGGGCGCCGTCGCCGTAGAAAACGAAGGCACCATTCCGAGTACGAGCTCTCAAACACCTCCCACACCAGTGGTTTAGCAAACATGGCTATATCCTTAATCCCATCGACGGTGATTATGATGCTGATAGGTAAGATGTGGCTGACACGTGCGCATTCATTCCTCAAAATCTTACATGATCGTTTCTTACGTCCTCAGATTTATTATGCACTTTATCTTGTATCGTTCCATAGGCCCCACATACAACGTTGCTGTTAACCAATAATAAGATCCTTGGGTCCGTGTTCTGATGCATCGTGTAGTTGTGTGTGCTGCAGTAACTCCCCCATGGACAGTTAATTTTGGCATTTTTCCAATGGGTATCACCATAATGGTGTTCATGACTTTCATGTTCATCGCTTTCCCCTTCCGTGGGACGCCAATATCGTGAATCACGTTGTAGACCTCCCGAACTGACTCTTTCCTTGCGACACCTACCACCGACACCGCCCACATGAATTGGTCCCAGCCCCATCACATTTAATGGCATACTGCTGCTATCCCTCGCATGGTATGTATACATCCCGGTGTACGGTGACGTGCATTGGCTCACACGATCCGTACTTACCATGGGTGCCGAGACTCAAGAGAATTGACGAGGTATGTGGACGCACGATAGCTCCTGTCCCTCGAAGGAAAAGCAGATTGTGTGAGTGTAGTGAGGGTGTAAGTATTTGGGGCGAGTGCTATGCGCAAGCAGCAGGATGGCTCCAGTGATGACAAGACGCGATGGAATACATGCACGTTCCTTCGCCAGGCGCTCGCGTTGGGAATCTCTGTGGTCTGGTGAGTATAATATACATAAACTTTGCTGTACGAAGACCGTGATGTGATGGTTCCGGGAAGATCAACATTGTTCCACGCGTGCCCAATAGAAATAATTCAGTCAAGTTCCTCCAAATCCTCCAAATTGACACCCTCGGGGAGATCGAAACCAGCAGCATGGAGTAAGGTGGCGAACTTAAGAGAAATCGCACTCAATTGAACTGCTAGTACTACATGCGAAATGGAAAACGACATACCTGGACCTTACAGATCGAGCGGATCTGGTTCAGGTCGTATCCCGGTCTGTCGCTGAGGTCCCCTAGACACAACACATTAAGAGTATCTTCGGAATGGCAGCCGGCGTCACTTACAGCTGTTGTGGTACATGGGATCTGCAACTGCAAGCACCATAGTTAACCCAGACAAAGGATTGATGTGGATTAACCTCACTTGGACCTGCACGTTCGAAGAGGTGAGTTGCAGGGTATCCCTGTTCATGGAAGGACTTTCTACCAGAGAAACACGAATGTTCATATCCATACACGAGGACTAAGAAGGACAAGGTATCGTACCTGGTGATCGCTACAGCAGACAACGGTGAACCCAACTGTGAGCTCAGGACTATAAATGGCGGAAATGTTGGCGACAAGCTGTGTCACTTCCGGGGTGCCGATGCTGTACAAGAAAGTGACACTCGTCTATATGTGAAGTGAGCAATGCTTAAACGCCAGACACCTACAATTGTGCTAAACCCAGTTGAGGAGGTTCGTCGGAAACGTGATATGCAAGCATATCTGCCTGGATCATGAGAACAATGTTTGCACCTCTCTCACGAAGTTCCTCTTGACGAGGCATCACCAGCAGCGTAAACCATCAACGAGCTCATTTGGAGAAAAGGTACATAACATACTGGTATATGCCTTTGATCCCAATAAACCTTGTTCTTCACCAGCAAAGACAACTAGCTCGACGTTAGTCCTAAAGGTTATGCCTGTTTGTCTTATCCGTCGTGCGATGTTGAGAATCGAGATGGTGCCCGAACCGTCATCGTTGCCGCCCGGTGCCTGTGAAGTGGAGCATATTTAGGAGAACCGACGATACCTGTAAGAATGACAACTCACCCGCTCCAAACCGAAAGAACCGCGGGAATCATAATGCCCAGAGATAAGTACAGTATCGAAACTCTCCGTCTTAGCGTCATATCGACTGCAGTTCAACGTCAGATAGTTATAGCGTGAACCAGGTATTGACGTGGGGATTTACCAAACGATGTTGGGTGCGAAGCCCTCTGAGAATGGCATGAAGCTGCACGCTGCACCTGCATCCTCAAATTGTGTCTTCAACCACTTGGCAGCGATTCTAGAACCATGATGGAATGAGTGTCTAGAAGCAATACCCGATGTTCCGTCTTCGTTCGTAAGGTATCGGATGACCTTGTGCATCTGTTCCCACAATGCCTGCAACGAGAGCATCGAAACGGAGAGAAACGAGGATGTTGCGAACCCGCTCAATCGCAGTCTCTGGAACGGGAAGGTACGACACAGGCGATGCAGTAGGCAAAGCTCTCCAGAACCGGGGCAAACGAGTGGACAGGATATGTGCAAGGCCCTGGTCAGCGGCCGCGACAACACCGGAGTTCGAGGTGCGATAGACGAGAGAAACTGGAGCAGGCTTTCCGCCTTCAAACAAGATGGTTTGCCCGTCGGGGTACGCAATACGCTTGTCAGAGACCAGCCAGTCGACGAAATTGGCGACTTCAGCTCCGTACTCGAGAGTCCGGAGGGAATTGTCAATGGATGATTCCTGTATCCAGAATAGCTGCTGCGGTCCGTTCTCTGGCAAATACAAAGGAACTACTGAGCCCTTGGCAACGGAGTTCGGGAGCAGTTCAAGGCAAGCGAAGTCGGATATCTCGAAGACGGACTGCTGTCCAAATATTCCATAGAAGTTATCTGCAAGACAGGGTGGAAAGTTGGGGCGAACTTCCGACGCATGTAGAATGGCGAGCAGGGCGACAGGTGTCGCTAGGTTCAGAATCATCCTGGTGGTAGCTGTAATTGTCTGACTCGGATGCGTGGCCACATACTGCGTACTACCATAACAGCAAATTTAAGTACAAGCATTTCACTTCTTGACTGTCAAATCAGCAGTTTCTATCCACTTCTTTGGCACCCCCTTCGACAGCAAAAAATCCACTACCGCTTTGGTTTGCTTCCCCTGCACCAACACTTCTGATCTCGTTGGTTTGCCAGGTAAGGGCGACACTGTAGCCACCATTATGACTAAGAAGTGAAACCACAGTCGAGAGCCGGACACACATACCTCCAGTGGAACCTGCACAGATACGCCTCAATTCCTCTGCCATCACTTCGGCTTCCAGCAAGAATGGCTCAAACCCAGATATGAGCGTATTCGCCCTTCTACCCTGTCTCGTCTTGACTACCACAGAGATAGGTTTCAACTGTCCCTTCCTATTTAGACATGTCACATCAACCCTTAAGCAGTATAACTGACAGTACGTACCTCAGAAGAGGTTCCTGACCCTCCGTTCATATCCCGAACTAGTCCTGCATCTTCTCTGACAACCTCTGTACCAACTCCTCGCGCTTCAAAAATTCCAGACTATCACCACTCTCATTCCTTCCAGCAACTGTACTGAGTAATACTTCATCCTGACCGACATTGACATATGCCTGATCGTGCGCATTGACCAACTGGCGAGTAGTGACATACTTGATCAGTGTCGCCTTCAGATCTGCATATGTATACAAAGCTGAGGAACTGCGATAAGATCAGCGATCAGTCCGACTTAGCTTCCCTAGTGATCACTTACTCAAACCGCCCCTCTGTGAAGAACCTTGCTGACCCGCTTGGTGTGTGTGGTTTCCACAGTTCCTTGATCTCCATTGCCTGCACTTTCGCCCTCTCCTCTTCATCTCTCTTCTCCCGTTTCTCTTCCTTGAGTTGTTTATCACGGAGAGACACGTACGGGGTGTGAGATAGGACTTCAGAATGGGACGCAGACACACTCATCACGAGAGGTTCCGGTTTCATGTCCTTGATCGTCAAGATACCCTGCTTGTCCAATATTTTTAGGAAAGCAGCCAAAGACTTGTAGGTGGAATGTTTAATGTCTATCGGTGGATATTCCGACGTGTAGCCATCGTTTCCTGATGGAGTTGAAGAGCTATCCGTCCCAGGTACATTTCTGCGGACAAATGCTGGTCGGTAAGGTAGGACGTAGGACGAGTAGAACGTGCCCGCGGGTATCGGGAATGATGAGGTTGGTATGGATTTGAGGGTACCACGTACTGCCTGCAATACAGCATTGCGTAAAATGGAGGATACCTCTGTTCTGTTCGAGCCACATCACAACAGGGATTCGAGTGAAACTCACTTTCTCTTGTGAGCTGAGGTACTGGTCGAGGTTGTTGCACCAAAGGCCCAGGTACTGGGTCCACAGGAGGCTTTATACTTTCAACTTCCTGAACTTCCGCACTCGGCTTGCCTTGTTCACCAGCAGCACTTGTCCCAGCTATTTCTCCCTCGCTTTCCTTGCTCTCGCCAACTTCTTGTATCTCGACTATCCCTGGGGGATCCGCCTTACTTCCCATAGCAAATAAGTAGTCCTTCCAGCTATGCAATAGGTGCACCGCTTTCCCCTTCCCTCCAACTTTTAGTTTGTCGAGATCCACTGCCAGACGTCCGACTACCAATGGTGGTCCACGCGTGGTAGGGGAGTCCGTGATGTATTGTGCGATAGCCACCAGTTGCAGTGGTACTACTGTCTGTGACGAAGGAATCTGGACAGCTGTGGAAATTACGCGTGCGTGTGCGAAGAGGTGCATAATACACACTTACTTACCTCCAGGTATCATGAGATCAGCCCCTCCCACTAGGACAGGTATGACTGAAGCCGGAGTTGTGATACAAGGAAGTAAGTCATACTTCTTCCATAGCGTGTATACTAGTACCACGGTTGGCGAACGCGACATGTCAGACGCAGGGTATCCGAACACGGAAAACATACCCGTAGGAATAAGATCGTCTGCACCTTTTCCATGACTGAACCAGAGGGGATCTCCATCGGGTGACCAGTATGCGACCTGAAAGGGGAATCAGAAAATAGATCAAGCCACATGCCAGACTCGAAGCAATGTGCATACACCCTGTTCATTCGTATTTGTTGAAAACTTCTGTGATATGAGTCCTTCTGGGACTAAAATGTCCCCGATTTCCGGAGGTACATTGTACACCACTATGACGCGCTGTTTGAGCATGTGCCTGTCGGAGCCATGAAGTGGTGCTCTGGTGGCATCGAGTTGGTGTGCTACTCTGGGACTAGGCCGTAACGTGTGACTTACCAGTCGTCTTCAGATTAGACAAGGGTTTCTTAAACATCGTATGCGGGCGTTGCTGAAGCAGAGTTCTTAGATTGTGGGACAAGGGATGACGCAATGGCGATCGATGAGTCTCACGTACATGCACACTGTACATCAGATGTCCTTGCGCATCCGCTCCACTGAGATTCCATTTACGACGCCTGTAGCGAGAGCGTCAAAACGGAGGGGAGAGAGGATGTCGTGAACCTACTCAATTGCGGGTGCTTGAAACGGGCAAGTACGATGCGGTTGACACAGGGATAGGCAAAGCTTTCCAGAACCGAGGTAGACGAGTAGACAGGAGACTTGGCCAGGGACCGGTGCGATAGACAAGAGTCTGGAAACAGGGCAGTTTGTCCATCGGGGTACGCGATACGCTTTTCAGAAACCCGCCAGCCAATGAAATTAGTGACTTCAGCTTCGTACTCGGGTATTTGTCGATGGACGACGCCCTGGATCAGACTATTTGTTGGAGAACTTAACTCGATGCGGCAGTCAGATAACTTAAAGATGGGCTTGCGGCTTGCCCAGCTCAGTTTGGGCCCATTAGTAGTTTGATCACTCGAACAGAAACCGTCCTTAACAGAGGGACCGTCTGTCTCTCTCTGAGGCTCCTCGAAACAAAGCCCAGGAAGGGCGTCAGACTGGAGAGTAAGAAAAGAAAGACCGTTGTTAGTCCAGTCAGCTCGATTCCCACGCGTAGACTGTCTGCAACGGTGATAAAGCTGCCCAACTATCGTGGGGACACCGCTCAAGGCTGGAATTCTTCTCTCGGTGGTACGCCTTTGGTATGCGTACTTGGGTCCAAACATGCGCTGAAACAAGCATTTCTCCGTCACGTCGCAGATCGGGTACGTGCATCTCTAGCGTCTCCGGTAGCTGACTCGTAAAGCGGCTTGACAATGCCATGACAGGTACATACGTCTACTAGGTAAATGTGATCATGGGACTCATAGCCCATATAACGCGAGCATAAATCAGCCCTCTGACCCTTGGAGCATATGTATGTGTAGTGAGATGCATACCCAATCATCGACAGAGCGTGTCGCCAGCGTTATGCCCTATGGTATGCACTCATGGCCCACACACGGACTACTCCATTGTCGACCCAGAGCCTACCTATTCGATACCCGCCCCTCGCTAGTCACCGCTGCTCATATTGATGATGACACCCCCTTTGGAATAAAGTTGTCGATACCCCAGCGACTGCACAACGCTGGCCAACTTAAACTGTCGCCCCCAAGGGGAGCTAGGACGTCGTACTGCTGTGTTTACCCATGCTACTCGCGTTCGTGGATTCGTGCGGTTAAGCTCATGATGATTACTCTCAAGTTTTACACCGTTCTTGGGCAAAGTAAGAACACGTCTCCAAGCAACATTGTAGTGGTTATTACGTTTCGTCTTTGACCTATTCACTGACCTCGCGACCCGTGATCCTTGGCATGTCTTGCTGCTGTCTCACGTCGCAGTAATGCGTCCGTGCATTGGGCCATGGCATGTTCTTCCCGCTAGTAGACAAATACGTTGGTAGATGCAGTACTTTGCCATCGGGGTTACTGCCATGCTGTGAACTCCACGACAATGATAGATTCCTCGATTGTGTCATACATGCATAGACAAGGCTCCTACAGTAGTACTTCAATCAGAGTGTCGCTTCCACCGCCATAAGTACACTTCTATGCTGACATCCAAAGATCGGCACTTCATGGAATACCACGAGAGGTCAGGTGCGAACACCTCTTGCGCCGATGATGATTGTCTGCGTAACTCTTCTGCCTATGCTGGTGTGCTGGCGCACGGTTGGGTCGGCGGAGATGCCGTATGGGCTGTGATTGTGCAAGTAATGGGTGAAACGGAGACCCTGACATGTCTTGCAGCCCAGCACATACTATTGCCTCGTGTTCTCGATGAGCTGGGTAACAAATGTCCCCGTCGAACGCCCGCAGAGTTCAGAGCACACGCTTTTCTACATGGTTGCCGAATAACCTCGCAACTGGCGCTCACATCTAACACTTGTATTTCTCCCTTAAGACCTGTGAGGAGCAACCAGCATCAGTATTTCGTCTTCCATTCGACCTACACTCGAAGCTCACCACGTGAAAGTGTACCCTGTAGGCGCAGACACCCAGAAGGTACGTGTGACATCTTGCTGACAAGCTGAACTGAGGATTGACCCGTTAGAAAGATGAAGCTATTGAACGTAGAAGTTGTGCTGAATCGCGAAAAGGGTATCCAAGAGGCCGAATCTGAACAGGATATCCTAAAGGAGCTTGATGACGAGACCGAAAGTTATGCCATACTATCACATCGTTGGGGAGTCGAGGTCACTTACGAAGAGATGATTGGGTTCATGATGATGGAGGAGCGGAAGAGGGGCGAAGCCAGGAAGCACTACGGCTATCAAAAGATCATGAAGAGCTGTGAGCAAGCGAAGGAGGACGGCTACAAGTGGTTGTGGATCGATACCTGCTGTATCGACAAACGGAGCAGTGCGGAGCTCTCGGAGGCCATTAACGCGATGTATCGGTGGTACCAAAACGCACAGGTGTGCTATGCATACCTCAACGATGTCGACGAGTCGGTCTTCCCTACTGAACCCGATTCTAGCAAGTTCGGCCAGTCCAATGGCTGGCCGGAGTGGTTCATGCGAGGCTGGACATTGCAGGAACTCATCGCACCGAAGCAAGTCAAATTCTTCAACAAAGACTGGGTGCCTATTGGCAACAAGCAGTGCCTTGCACCGACATTGGCGGGCATCACAGGCATTCCACGCGAGGTTTTGACGCATGGCATGATCGAGCAGCGTCTTTGTGTCGCACAAATCATGTCGTGGGCAGCCCAACGGAAGACGAAACGCATGGAGGACCGGGCATACTCGCTGATGGGGTTGTTTGGAGTGAACATGCCAATGTTGTACGGAGAGGGGAAGAACGCGTTTCGTCGTCTGCAGCTGGAAATCATCAAGGAAACCAGCGATCACAGCATATTCGCATGGGGTACGGTTCCATGGAATTCATGGATGCCGCGGACAGGCCGTGTCCTGGCCGAGGATCCAAGGGACTTTCGGGGTTGTGGCCGCATGAGGAAGGTGGCACCCAACAAATTCGTCGACAGGCTAATAAAGCAGTACATCGGCAACCCACTGCGCATCGACATCCTCGAAAACGATGCACGGACACGTCAGCGCAAACTGGTCGCACTTCTTGACGCTGCACACTCTGTACAGTTTCGTACGTTTACTGTCAGCAATGCCGGTATCCAAGTATGGCTGCCTGTCGTCCCCCTTCCCGACTCGCCGTCTCATTTCAGGGCTATACTACCATGTACCCGTGATGGTGATCTGGCCACCATCGATTTGGTGTCTTCTGGAACGAACTTTGACAGGATACCAGGCACTGACTCGGCCTTCACAACACATCCAGAGTTCAAGACTCTCCATCTCACTCATCACCAAGTTGTCGATGAGAAGCGTCGCAAGCTTATACTTGACGACAAGCATGCCTCCTACTACGGATTCACCCGCTGCGGCACCTACCCGCGCGAGTTCAGGGGAAATGCGGTCACACACTCGTTCCTTACGGATGGTCTTATTGTCACAGTCTATGCTAACAACGATGCCAGATCTCGTTTTGCAGTTGGCCTCGGACACTACCTTGGCCAAGGATGGGTGCACGTTGTCTGTGACAAACACTCCTCATCTCAAGGGGAGGACTGGACAGACTTTGGCAGGAGAGCATATGATCGAATGTGGGAGGGACATGCAGAACATACTCACAGCATGCCCAAACATGAACATGTGAACCGTGACGACCACTTCACTAAGCATGCCCATCTTCCCCAATCAATCTGGGCTGCAAGAGTCGTCTGGGGTAGGTGGGAGATAGACGATTTCAAGGTTATGGTCGACGTCGAGCAATGTCCTGGTTGCTGTGACGGGCCATGGAAATGGACAACTACAGATGTCGGTACCTTCTCACACCATATGCATGCAACCCTAACCATATGTGTTACTGTAGAATGATTGCAACGACATTGGCGTTCCAGGGCTTATGAAGACGGTTCGGGGTTCGTACTCGCTGGAACTGGACGGTTGGGAGGCCCGCTTTGACAAGTGTTCTGGTCAACGGATTGCGGTGAGTCATCCAATGCATTCTTGTGTTGGTTTTGCGCCTCATGGAGACAGCTGGGGGATTACGGTGACTATTCCGATGGCGTTCTTATCCGAACTGGCAATATATTTGAAGATATGCGAACCTTCGGCATGGATCCCAAGGACACAACTTATTCCCCTGTAGTCTCCCGCGTATCTGGCTGGGAATTGCAAATGCTTGACATGCGTAATCAGGGCAATGTCGCTGTGGCACGCAGTGCTATTGGGAATAGGCACCTGGCGCTGCGTCAGCCAAAGGGCATCTCACTTCCTGCCAACGACAGTACCGTACTGCTACTGAAAGCCTTGGCTATCCGTCTTGCAGGAAAGCATTTAGTGACGACGGTCATACAGTGCTCCGAGTTCTATGAAGCTGATGAAGACGGTAAACGAAGTGGTTCAGGAGATGGTGAGTGTTCTGCAAATAATTGTGCACAGCTTACGTTTTGACACCGAGTGTCAGACTTGGTGTTGGACAGTGCTGAGTCCTCCACCGAGACAGGGATATTGACTCCACTATACACCATCGCAACCCCACAAGTTTGGCGACGGCACCTGGCTTGCGCCCAACGAAGGGAACGATTCAAGAGCATTCGGTAAGCACGCGGGATGATATTGCGTGCTATTGCTGATGCATGTCATGCAGGGAGCACTTTTATGCGCTCGTGAACATGGTACCCGCTCTTTTCTCTCTCTGGGTTGCCCCGTGCCATTCACACTGTCCGCAGCGTCAGCTTGCAGGAACAGAAGCGCATCGCGAGTCTGCCGTGCGTTGGTCAATTGTCAAACACGTACGCAAACTTATGAGGCTGACAGAATAAACGGGAGAGAGGTGGAGCCATCAAGTTCTTCTCGGACCTGTGCGGTCTCAAGTATCTCAGAAATTACGTGTGTTCATCATTTCGATGCCTCGTCCCACTCACTCCCTTGATGGAGCGTAGATTGGCGAGATAACGCTCTTCGAAAGGCTTCCCTCGATGATCGAAACCGATTCACTCGGTGAGGGTCCTGTAGTCACTGCGGAAGGTGGCCCGCCACACCAAGTATGTTCATCCCGGAAACTCACATCGCGGCCTTAGAGGATAGCTTACTAGCACACCCGCCGAAGTTGATGTGCACCAATTGGGTGATGATATGTAATTTATCCAACAGAAGACAGCAATCTGATGCAGATGGGGACTCGCGTCTTGAAGTTGTGTTGCCCCTGTTGCGCAGGCGTTGCCAATACCTTTGTGCAGGGCATGATGCGCCTCGTCACTATGCTGATGAAAAGAAAAAAATGGCATGTGAGGTCGAGTCGATATCGCAAACTTTGGGCTCTAGCGTAAGAGTTATTACTGGCAAATGAGGGTCGAGGCTAATTCTACCCACGAAAAGCTACTCAAGTACATAGCGGATACCTTCTTTAAGACATACTTGGAACATGAGCACCCGTGAGCGCTTTTTTGATGTCAAGTATGTCCAAGATGTACGATTCGTTCTATCCTAGCGCCCGGCCAGCACCTCAAGCGAGCAACATTGATTATGACAGGTCGGCACTATATCTCCTAACGTTCAGCAGTTCACGTCTTAACTGCCATATGTAGGCAACTCGACACTCCTTCCATCTTTCGAGATATAAAGGCACTCCAAGCAAAACTCAATGAAACGGAGGATGAGGATGAACAACGAGCACTGGAGGAGGACGTCACAGGAAAGGTAGGGACAGCATCCGGTTGTTACTTTTTGACGCTCAGGATGGTCCATTCATGAATAGATCCTGTGGCTCTGTTGGTGTGGGATCTGTGCAGAAGTAGACGAACTGTTACCAAAGGCAAGCCAACTCCTTCGTCTCCATGGATGTCATTTGACATGGTTCAGGTTGTGGATTACAATCGGAGAGAAGGTAATATGACGGTAAGTGGCACCATTCGCCTGAAGGTCTTGATCACCGTCAGCAGGGCTTCCGGGAGATGTACTGGGTTATAGCTGCTGCAATGCGTGCAGACCATGGGTTAGAAGACGATGAAGCTCACTTGCAGCGGTAGGTAACATCATTGACATTCCGCTATGAATTACCGAATATGTATTGCTCTAGCATCATGCTTGATGCAAGAGCCAAAATATCCAAACATGAGTTGTTACTTGCCGCTCGAGATGCCGAGCAAGCCAAGTGGTCAGGTACGAATATGGGTACCCCTGCTATAGACACGCAAGGGACCACTCCGTGTGCAAGCTCCCAAACACCTCCCACCTCAGTGGTTTAGCGCATGAGGGTATGCCCTCACATAACCTCGTCGACGGTGCCCATGATGCTGATAGGTAGGATGTGGCTGATGCTTATGCGCTGATTCCTCTAAACCTTACATGATCGTTTCCTACGTCCCCAGACCGATCCCTAGAATTCCGGACAATGGCACACGCAACCTAGGAAAGATGGGGACATTGATTATGCGCTCTACCTTGTATCTTTTGTCGTTCCATAGGCTCCACATGCAACGTTGCTGTTAACCAACAATAAGATTCTTGGGTCTGTGTTAGCATCGTGTAGTTCTGTGTGCTGCGGTAACTCGACCATGGACGGTTAATATTTTTAATTTTGGCATTTGTCCAGTGAGCATCACCGCTATAGTGTTCACGACATTCATGTTCATGACTTTCTCCACCCGTGCGACGCCTAATATCGTGAATCACGCTGTAGAGCTCCCTGACTGAGCACTGAGTCCTCCGGTGCTGATACATGGAACATGCTTTGTGTGAAATTCTGTCTGCATACTTAGTAGCTAAAGAACGTCCACGAACGGTTGTTTTCCGGTAAGCGTCACAGCGATAGTGTGCTTGACTTTCATGATCATCGTTTCTCTTTCCTTGCGACACCTACCATTGACACTGCAGGCGCGAATTGGTTCCAGCCACCGTCATTCTTAATAGCGTACTGCTGCCATCCCTCGCATGGTATGTACTACATCCCGGTGTACGGTGACGTGCATTGGCTCACAGGATCCCTACTTACCATGGGTGCCTAGATTCAAGAGGATTGACGAGGTGCGTGGACGCACGATAGCTCCTGTCCCTCGAGGGAAAAGCGGATTTTGTGAGTGTAACGAGGGTGTAAGCATTTGGGGCGAGTGCCATTCGCCAGCAGTAGGATGGCTCCAGTGACGACAAGACGCGATGGAATACATGCGCGTTCCTTCGTCAGGTGCTCGCGTTGGGAGTCTCTGCGGTCTGGTGAGTATAGTATACATAAACTTTGCTGTACGAAGACCGTAATGTGATGGTTCCGGGAAGATCAACATTGTTCCACGCGTGCCCAATAGAAATAATTCAGTCAAGCTCCTCCAAATTGGCACCCTCGGGGAGACCGAAACCAGCAGCATGGAGTAAGGTGGCGAACTTAAGAGAAATCGCACTTAATTGAACTGCTAGCACTACATGCGAAATGGAAAACGACATACCTGGACCTTACAGATCGAGCGGACCTGGTTCAGGTCGTATCCGGGTCTGTCGCTGAGGTCCCCTAGCCATAACACATTAGGAGTATCTTCGGAATGGCAACCGGCGTCACGTACCACTGTTGTGGTACATAGGATCTGCAACTGAAAGCACCATAGTTAACCCAGAAAAAGGATTGATGTGGATTAATCTCACTTGGACCCGCACGTTCGAAGAGATGAGTTGCAGGGTATCCATGTTCATGGAAGGACTTTCCACCGGAGAAACGCGAATGCTCATATCCATATACGAGAATTAAGAACTTGGACAAGGTATCTTACCTGGTGATCGCTACAGCAGACAACGGTGAACCCAACTGTGAGTTCAGGGATGTAAATAGCAGAAATGTTGGCGACAAGCTGTGTCACTTCTGGGGTGCCGATGCTGTACAAGAAAGTGAGTGAAGTGAGCAATGCTTGAACGTTCGACACCCACAATTGTGCTAAACCTAGTTGAGGACGTTCGTCGGGAACATGATATGCAAGCATATCTGCCTGGATCATGAGAACAATGTTTGCACCTCTTTCACGAAGTTCCTCTTGACGAGGCACCACCAGCAGCGTAAACCATCAACGAGCTCATTTGGAGGGAAAGGTACATAACATACTGGCATACGCCTTTGATCCCAATAAACCTTGTTCTTCACCAGCAAAGACAACTAGCTCGACGTTAGTCCTAAAAGTTATGCCAGTTTGTCTTATCCGTCGTGCGATGTTGAGAATCGAGATTGTACCTGAACCGTCATCGTTTCCGCCCGGTGCCTGTGAAGTGAAGTATGCTTGAGAGAGTGGACATCACTTGCAAAGTGACAACCCACCCGTTCCAAACCGAAAAGGATGTCACGAACCCGCTCAATTGCAGTCTCTGGAACGGGAAGGTACGACATAGGCGATGCAGAGATAGGCAAAACTTTCTAGAACCGGGGCAAACGCGTGGACAAGATATGTGCAGCGCCCTGGTCAGCGGCCGCGACAACACCGGAGTTCGCGGTGCGATAGACGAGAGAAGCTGTGGCAGACTTCTCGCCTTCAAACAGGATGGTTTGCCTGTCAGGGTACGCAACACACTTCTCAGAGACTAACCAGTTGATGAAATCAGCGACTTCAGCTTCGTACTCTGGAGTCCGGAAGGAATTGTCGATAGTTGATTCTTGTATCCAGACTAGCTGCTGCGGTCCATCCTCCGGCAAGTACAAAGGGACTACTGAGCTCTTGTCGACGGAGATCTGGAGCAGCTCAGGTCGGATATCTTGAAGACAGACTGCTGGCCGAATATTCGCAAGACAGGGTGGAAAGTTGGGGCGAACTTCCGATGCGTGCAGAATGGCGAGCAGAGCGACAGCGTCACTGGGTTCAGAATCATCCCGGTGGTGAAGTTTAAGTACAAGCATTTCACTTCTTGACTGTCAAGTCGGCACTTTCTATCCACTTATTGTCACAAACAGTGTGAATCACCGACAAATCATCTGTAATTCGGTGAAACATGCTAGCGTATGCCCTTGAACCTGTTCTTCACTACAAATGCAATTAGTTCGACGTTACTCCTAAAGGTCATACCGGTTTGCTTTATCTGTCGTGCGATGCTGAGAATTGAGATTGTCCCAGAGGCATGTCGTTGGGCCTGGTGCCTATGAAGTGGAACATGTCTGAGAGAACCGGCAATGCCTGTAAGAGCTATAATTCACCTGTTCCATACCGAAAGAACCAGGGGAATCATAGTGAGTATAGTACTGGAATTCTCCATGTAGGACTGTATCGACTGCAGTGTAGTTCAACGTTAGAAAGTTATATCGTGGACCACATGTTGACGCGGAGGTTTACTAGACGACATTGGATGCAAGGCCCTATAAGAATGATGTGAACCTGCACGCTGCACACGTATACTCAAACTGTGTCTTCAACCGTTCATCAACAACCCTGGAACGGCCGGGGAATGAATGCCTAGAAGTAATACCTGATGTTCTGTCTTCGTCGGTAAGGTATCGGATGTCCTTGCGCATTTATTCCATTTAGGTTCCATTTAAGATGCCTGCACGACATAGTCGAAACAGAGGGGAGAGAAGATGTCACGAACCCGTTCAATTGCAGCCGCTGGAACAGGCAAATGTGATGTGGGCGATACAGAGATAGGCAAAGCTTTCCAGAACCGAGGCAGACGAGTAAACAGGAGTCCTAGTCAGGGACCGGTACGATAGACGAGAGCCATGAAACAGGGCGGTTTTTCCATCGGGGTAGGTGATACGCTTTTCAGAGACTCGCCAACTGACGAAATTAGTGACTTCAGCTTCATGCTCGGGTACGGACGATGCCTGGATCAGAGTAATTGTTGTCTACCCTCTGGAAAATGTAAAGAATTACTGAACCCCCTATGACGGAGGCCAGGAACTTAGCTCGAAGCAGCAGCCAAATACCTTGAAGATGGGCTGGCCTAGGCCCATTAGTAGTGTGAGCACTCGAACAGAAACCGTACTTGACAGAGGGACCCATCTGTCTCTCTCTGAGGCTCCTCGAGACGAGAGGATGGCTCGTTGCTAATCCAGTCAGCTCGACTCCCACGCGCAGACCATTCCGTCACAGCAACTAGCTGCCCAACACCCGGACTGTACAGCATACTCAAGACTCGTGCCATATCACGCGATCTCGATGGTACGCCTAGGCGTACGTGGGTGAAATACTCCACACATGCACTGATACAAGCACATCTCTCCGTCACGAGTATGTGCATCTCTAGCGTCCCTGGTAGCTCACTCGTAAGCAGCTCGATCATGCCATGACGCACGGACAGGTACGAGGGTCAACTAGGCAATTGTGAGTGATTACGCGCCAATAACATGAGAATAAAAATCAGGTTTTACCTTAGCAGCACTCGAACCCTTGGAGCATATGTGCGGAGAGAGCATATCCAATCGTTGACGGAGGATGTCGCCGGTATTAATCCAGTCATTGCAAGACAACGATGACCCATGCACAGACTAGTCTATTTTCGACCCAGAGCCTACCTATTCGATACCCGCCCCTCGCTAGTCACCACTGCTCATATTGATCCCTTGCGAACAAAGTCGTCGACACTACAATGACCGCACAACACTGGCCAACTTAAACTGTCGCGCCAAAGGGAGCTGGGGCGTCGTACTGCTGTGTTTATCCATAGCACTCGCGTTCGCAACTTCGTCTACATGTTTGGAGCCTCGTGACGCCTACTCTCGAGTAATACGAAGCACCATATAGGGGAGTTTTGCGCATGTCCTTGGGCGAAGTGGGAACAACTGTCTTCAAGCAGAAATGTAGTGCTCTTTGATCTATTCACTGATCTCGCGACCTGTGATCTTTGGCATGTCTCGTTGCTGTCTCATTTCACAATAATGGATCCCATGTATGTGATGTGTACCTTGGGCCATGGGCCCATGGGATGTTCAACCCGCTAGTAGACGAATGCGCTGGTACATACAGTTCCCTTGCACGGGGGTTAATGCCACGCTGCAAACCCCACGACAAGTGATAGACTCCTCGATTTTAGTGGTGTTATACATACAAAGATGAGGCTCCTACAGAAGTACGGCAATCAGAGTGTCGCTGCCGGCGCCATACAAACACTTGCATGCTGTTATCAAAGATCGGCACTTTATGGGATACCGCAAGGAGGTCACTTCCTGCGCCAACGATGGTTGTCTGTGTAATTCTTCTGCCTGCTGCGCTGAAGCGCTGACCCATGGTTGGGTCAGCAAGAGACGCCATACAGACTGTGATTGTGCAGGTAATGGGTGAAACGGAGGCGCTGAAATGTCTTATAGCGCAGCACATATTGCCTCGTGTTCTCGATGAGCTGGGACAACAAATGACCACGTCAAACGCCCGCGGAGTTCAGAGTACCCGCTTTTCTACATGGCTGCCGAATAACCTTGCAACTGGCGCTCACATCCAACACCTGTATTTCTCCCTTAAGACCTGTGACGAACAACCAGCATCAGTTTTTCGTCTTCCTTTCGTCCTACGCTCGAACCTCGCCACGCGAAAGAATACCGTGTAGGCCGAATTAGATGCTCAGCAAGTATGTGTGATAACTCGTTCACAAGCTGTGCTCCAGACTAACTCGTGAGGAAGATGAAGTTGTTGAACGTAGAAGTTGTGCTGAACCGCGAAAAGGGTATCCAACAGGCCGAGTCTGAACAGGATAGGATCCTAAAGGAGCTTGATGATGGGACCACAAGTTATGCCATACTTTCACATCGTTGGGGACTGGGAGTCGAGGTCACTTATGAAGAGATGATTGGGCTTCATGACGTTGGAGGACCTGGAAGCGGGACGAAGTCCAGAAGCGCTATGGCTATCAAAAGATTATAAAGTGCTGTGAGCAAGCCATGAAGGATGGCTACAAGTGGATGTGGATCGATACCTGCTGCATCGACAAACGGAGCAGTTCAGAGCTGTCGGAGGCCATTAACGCAATGTATCGGTGGTACCAAAACGCACAGGTGTGCTATGCGTATCCTCAACGACTGTCGATGGGTCAGGTCTTCCCTACTGAAACGTGATGGTACAGCAAGCTTAGCCAAGTCCAGCGGTTGGCCGGAGTGGTTCATGCGGGGATGGACACTGCAAGAACTCATCGCGCCGGAGCAAGTGGAATTCTTCAACGAGGACTGGGTACTCATCGGCAACAAGCAGCGCCTTGCACCCACATTGCAGCGCATCACAGGAATTCCACGCAGTGTTTTGACGCGTGGTCTGACCGGGAAGCGTCTCAGTGTCGCACAAATCATGTCGTGGGCAGCTGAACGGAAGACGGAACGCGAGGAAGACCGGGCATACTCGCTGATGGGGTTGTTCGGCGTGCACATGCCGATGTTGTACGGGGAAGGGAAGAACGCGTTTCAAAGGCTGCAACTGGAAATCATCCGCATATCCGGCGATCACAGCATATTCGCGTGGAGTACAGCTCCATGGAATCCATGGATGGCGCGGACAGGCAGTGTCCTGGCCGAGGATCCGAGTGATTTTGAGGATCGTGGCACCCTGAGGATCACGAAGGTGGCACCCGACGACTTTGGCGACAAACTGGTGGAGTACATCGACAAGAGCAAACTCGGCAAGTCACAGCGCTTTGACCTCCTCGGAAGGAGCAGACGGGCACATCGGCGCAAACTGGCTGCGCTTCGTGAAGCTGCGCGCTCTCAACAGTTTGGTACCTTCACTGTCAGCAATACGGGTATCCAAGTATGCCTGCCCGTCATTCCCCTTCCCGACTCTCCGTCTCGTTTCAGGGCTATACTACCGTGCACCAGTCTTTCCGGGTTGGCTACCGTCGATCTGGTATCCTCTGGATCCAGCTTCGACAGGATAGCAGCTACTGACTCGACTTTCCTAACATATCCAGAGTTCAAGACTCTCCATCTCACTCATCATCAAGACGTCAACGAGAAGCGCCGCAAGTTTTCACTTGACGACAAGCATGCATCGTACTATGGATTCAGCCGCTGCGGTGCCCACCCTCACAAGTTCTGGGGAAATGCGGTCACACTCTCGTCCCTCACAGATGCTCTCGTTGTCATAGTCTATGCCAACAGCGATACCAGATCTCGCTTCGCAGTTGGCCTCGGATACTACCGTAGCCAAGGATGGGTGCACGTTGTCTGTGACGGACACTCCCCAACAAAAGACGACGACTGGACAAGGTTTGGGAGGAGCGCATATGATCAAATGTGGAAGGGACGTGTAAAACATGCTCAGAGTATGCCCAAACAAGAACACGACACGTATGTGCACCGTGACGACCACTTCACTAAGCATGTACACCTTCCCCGATCAATCTGGGCTGCAAGGGTCGTCTGGGGTAGGTGGGAGATGGACAATTTCAAGGTTATGGTCGACGTCGAGCAATGTCCTGGTTGCTGTGATGGGCCATGCAGGTGGACGGTTACAGATGTTAGTACTTTCTCGCCCCATATGCATGCAAAGCTAACCATATGTGTTACCTTAGAATGATTGTGGCGACGTTGATATGCCGGGGCTGATGAAGACGGTTCCGGGTCCGTACCTTCTGGGGATGGACGGGTGGGAGGCCCGCTTTGACAAGTGGTCTGGTCAACTGATTGGGGTGAGTCATGCGATGCATTCCTACACTAACCCTGCACCTCATATAAACAGCTCGGTGATTACGGTGACTATTCCGATGGCGTTCTTACACGAACTGGCAGTATATTTGAAGATATGCGAACCCTCGGTATTGTTTCCGAGGACACAACTTATTCCCCCGTAGTCTCCCGCGTATCTGGCTGGGAATGGCGAATGCGTGACATGCGTAATCAGGATAATGTCACTGTAGCAATGGCATGCTATTGGGGATAGGCACCTGGCGCTGCGTCAGCCAAAGGGGATCTCACTCCCTGCCAACGACAGTACCGGTACTGCTACTGAAAGCCTTGTCGATCCGTCTTGCAGGAAAGCATTTAGTGACGACGGTCATACAGTGCTCGGAGTTCTATGAAGTTGATAAAGACAGCAAACGAAGTGATTCAGGAAATGGTGAGTGTACTGCGAATGATCGTGTACGGCTCACGTTTTGACATAGTGTCAGACTTGGTATCGGACAGCTGTTGAGCCCTCCATCGAGGCAGGGATGTTGACTCCACTATACACCATCGCAACTCCACAAGTTTGGCGACGACACCTGGCTTGCGCACAACGAAGGGAACGATTCAAGAGCATTCGGTAAGTGCGTGGAATGATATTGTGTGCTATTACTATGCATGTCTCGGGGTGCAGGGAGCACTTTTATGCCCTCGTGAATATGGTACCGCTCTTTTCTCTCTCTGGCTTGGCCTGTGCCACTCAGGCTGTCCGCAGCATCAGCTTGTAGGAACCGAAGCGCATCGCAAGTCTGTCGTGCGTTGGTCAATTGTCAACACGTATCCGAATTTATGAGGCTGACAGAATAAACGGAAGAGAGATAGAGCCATCAAGTTCTTTTCCGACCTGTTCGGTCTCAAGTATCTCAGAAATTACGTGTGTATTCATCTCTTCAATGCCTCGTCCTGCCCACACACTCCATTGAATGTAGATCGGCGAGATAACGCTCTTCGAAAGGCTTCCCTCGATGATCGAAATCGACTCGCTTAGTGAGAGTTCTGTAGGCACTGCGGAAGGTGAGCCTGCTACACTTAAGCATGTTCATCCCGGAAACTCACATCGCAGCCATAGAGGATAGCTTACTAGCACACCCGCCAAAGCTGACGTGCACCAATTGGGTGATGATATGTAATCTATTCAACAGAAGACAGCAATCCAATGCAGACGAGGACTCACGTCTTGAAGTTGTGTTGCCTCTGTTGCGCAGGCGTTGCCAAAATCTTTGTGCAGAGCATGATGCGCCTCGTCAGTACGCTGATGAAAAGAAAAAAGTAGTGCGTGAGGTCGAGTCGATATCGCAAACTTTGGGTTCTAACGTAAGCGTTACTACTGACAAATGAGGGTCGAGGCTAATTCTACCCATGAAAAGCTGCTCAAGTACATAGCGATTACCTTCTTCAAGACATACTGGGAACATGAGCACCCGTGAGCGCTTTTTTGGTGTCAAGTATTTCCAAGATGTACGATTCGTTCTATCCTAGCGCCGAGTCAACACCTCAAGCGAGCAATATCGATTATGACAGGTCGGCACTGTATCTCCTAACTTTCAGCAGTTCACGTCTTAACTGCCATATGTAGGCAACTCGACACTCCTTCCATGGTTCAAGAGATAGAGGCACTCCAAGCAAAACTCAATGAAACGGAGGATGAGGATGAACAACGAGCACTGGAGGAGGACGTCACAGGAAAGGTAAGGACAGCATCCGGTTGTTACCTTTCGATGCTCAGGATGGTCCATTCGTTGATAGATCCTGTGGCTCTCTTGGTGTGGGATCTGTGCAGAAGTAGACGAACTGTTACCAAAGGCAAGCTAACTCTTTCATCTCCATAGACGTTATCTGACATGGTTCAGGTTGTGGATTACCTGCAGAGAGAAGCTGATATGGGTGTAAGTGGCACCACTCGCCTGAACATAGTTGTAATCGCCGTCTGCAGAGTTTGTACAACGTGTCCTCGGCTATATTTTCCACAATGGGTGCAGACCCAGGTGATGACCAAACTCACTTGCAGCGGTAGGCAACATCATTTGGCATATGGGAACGTTATGAATCACTGAGTATACACTGTTCTAGGATCATGCATGATGCCGGAGCAGGCACGTCGAAACACCAGTTGTTGCTTGTCGCTCGAGCTGCAGAGCAAGCCAAGTGGTCAGGTACGAACAGGGGCACTCCTGCTATAGACAATTCAGGTACCACTCCGAGTACAAGCTCTAGAATACCCTCAACGTGAGTGGTTTAGCAAACACGGGTTTGTGCTTAACCGCATCGACGGTAATCATGATGCTGATAGGCAGGGTGTGGCTGACGTTTATGCGCTGATTCCTCTAAATCTTACATGATGGTTTCCTACATCCTCAGGCGGAGTCCTGGAATTCCGGATAATGGTACATGTAACCTAGGAAAGATGAGGTCCTTGACTATGCGCTCTACCTTGTATCTTGTGTCGTTCCATAGGCTCCACGTACAACGTTGCTGTTAACCAACAGTAAGATCCTTCGGTCCCTGTTCTGATGCATTGTACGGCTCTGTGTGCCGCAGTAACTGATAGCCCGTGGACGGTTGTTGTTTTTTTGGCAAATTTTCAACGGGCATCACCGCGATAGCGATCATGACTTTCATATTCATCGCGTTCTCCTTCCGTGAGACGCCTACTACCGTGAATCACACTGCAGACCCCCTTGACCGACTCCCCGTGCTGATAAATGAAACGCGCCTTGTGTGAAAATCCGTCCGAATACTCAGTAGCTAATGGACGTCCACCAACGGATGTTTTCCAAGGCTTACCGCACAGCAATAGCGTTATTGATTTGCGTGATCATCGTTGCGTCTTTCCTTACGAAACTTACCCCCGACGTCGCAAACATGAATTAGTTCCGGCCACTGTCAATCTCAACAGCGTATTGCTGCTATCTCTCGCATGGTACAGTATGTACTACGTTCTGGTGTGCGGTGGCATGCATTGGCTCACAGGACCCGTACTTACCAGGGATGCCGAGACTCAAGGAAATTGACGAGGTACGTGGACGGACGATAGTTCCTGTCCCTGGAGGAACCACGGATTTGCGAGTGTAGCGAGGGTATAAACATTTGGGGCGGGTTCTATTCCTAAACAGTAGCATGGCTTCAGCGACGGCAAAACGCGATGGAAACATGTGCATGTTCCTTGGTCAAGCACTCGTGATGGAAGTATCTGTGGTCGGGTGAGTATAATGTAGATAAACATAAGTATATTATACTCTGCTGTATGAGGACCGTTATGAAATGGCTCCAGGAAGATCAACATTGCTCCACGCACACTCAATAGAAATAATTCAATCAAGCTCCTCCAAATCCTCTAAATCGACACCCTCGGGGAGATCGAAACCGGCAGCATGGAGTAAGGTAGCGAACTTAAGAGAAGTCGCACCCAATTGACCTGCTAGGACCACACACGGAATGGAAAGAGACACACCTGGACTTTACAGATCGAGCGGACCTGGTTGAGGTCATATCCTAGTCTGTCGCTGAGGTCCCCTAGCCACAACACATTTCGGGAACCGTTGGGATGGCAGCGGGCGTCACTTACCACTGTTGTGGTACATAGGATCTGCAACTGAAAGCACCATAGTTAACCCGGACAATGGATTGATGTGGACTAATCTCACTTGGACCCGCACGTTCGAAAAGATGAGTTGCAGGGTATCCCTGTTCATGGAAGGACTTTCCACCGGAGAAACGCGAATGCTCATATCCATATACGAGAATTGAGAACAAGGTATCTTACCTGGTGATCGCTACAGCGGACAACGGTGAACCCAACTGTGAGTTCAGGGCTGTAAATAGCAGAAATGTTGGCGACAAGCTGTGTCACTTCTGGGGTGCCGATGCTGTACAAGTGAGTGAAGTGAGCAATGCTTGAACGTTCGACACCTACAATTGTGCTAAACCTAGTTGAGGACGTTCGTCGGGAACATGATATGCAAGCATATCTGCCTGGATCATGAGAACAATGTTTGCACCTCTCTCACGAAGTTCCTATTGACGAGGCACCACCAGTAGCGTAAACCATCAACGAGCCTATTTGGAGAAAAGGTACATAACATACTGGCATACGCCTTTGATCCCAATAAACCTTGTTCTTCACCAGCAAAGACAACTAGCTCGACGTTGGTCCTAAAGGTTATGCCAGTTTGTTTTATCCGGCGTGCGATGTTGAGAATCGAGATTGTACCCGAACCGTCATCGTTTCCACCGGGTGCCTGTGAAGTAAAGCATGCTTGAGAGAGTCGACATCACTCGCAAAGTGACAACTCACCCGTTCCAAACCGAAAGAACCACGGGAATCATAACGTCCAGAGATAAGTACAGTATCGGAACTCTCCGTCTTAGCGTCATATTGACTGTAGTTCAACGTCAGAGAGTTATAGCGTGAACCAGGTATTGACGTGGGGATTTACCAGATGATGTTGTGTGCGAAGCCCTCTAAGAATGGCATGAATCTGCACGCTGCACCTGCATCCTCAAACTGCGTCTTCAACCACTTGGCAGCGATTCTCGAGCCATGGTGGAATGAATGTCTAGAAGCAATACCCGATGTTCCGTCTTCGTTCGTAAGGTATCGGATGTCCTTCTGCATATGATCCACGGAGATTCCGTTGACGATGCCTGCAACGAGAGCATCGAAACGGAGAGAAACGAGGATGTCGCGAACCCGCTCAATCGCAGCCTCTGGCACGGGAAGGTACGACACAGGCGATGCAGGGATAGGCAAAGTTTTCCAGAACCGGGGCAAACGAGTGGACAGGATATGTGCAGTGCCCTGGTCAGCGACCGCGACAACACCGGAGTTCGCGGTGCGATAGACGAGAGAAACTGGAGCAGGCTTCCCGCCTTCAACCAGGATAGTTTGCCCGTCGGGGTACGCAATACGCTTCTCAGAGACCAGCCAGTCGACGAAATTGGCGACTTCAGCTTCGTACTCGGGAGTCCGGAGGGAATTGTCAATGGATGATTCCTGTATCCAGACTAGACTAGTTGTTGCGGTCCATCCTCCGGTAAGTACAAAGGGACTACTGAGCCCTCGTCGACGGAGATTGGGAGCAGTTCAAGGCAAGCGAAGTCGGATATCTTGAAGACGGACTGTTGCCCGAATATTCCATAGAAATTGTTCGCAAGACAGGGTGGAAAGTTGGGGCGAACTTCCGACGTATGCAGAATGGCGAGCAGAGCGACAGGTGTCGCTGTGTTCAGAATCATTCCGGTGGCGGTCTAGCTTGGATGCGTGGCCACATAATGCGTACTACTATAACAGCAAATTTGAGTACAAGCATTTCACTTCTTGACTGTCAAGTCGGCAGTTTCTATCCACTTCTTTGGCACCCCCTTCGACAGTAAAAAATCCACCACCGCTTTGGTCTGCTTCCCCTGCACCAACACTTCTGATCTCGTTGGTTTCCCAGGTAAGGGTGACACTTTAGCAACTTATGACTAAGTGAAACCACAGTCGAGAGCCGGACACACATACCTCCAGTGGAACCTGTACAGATGCGCCTCGATTCCTCTGCCATCTCTTCGGCTTCCAGCAAGAGTGGCTCAAACCCAGATATGAGCGTATTCGCCCTTTCTACCCTGTCTCGTCTTGACTACCACAGAGATAGGTTTCAACTGTCCCTTCCTATTTAGACATGTCACATCAACCCTTAAGCAGTATAACTGACAGTACGTACCTCAGAAGAGGTTCCTGACCCTCCGTTCGTATCTCGTACCAGTTCTGCATCTTCTCTGACAACCTCTGTACCACCTCCTCACGCTTCAAAATTTTCAGACTATCACCACTCTCATTCTTCCCAGCTACTGTACTAAGTAACACCTCGTCCTGACCGACATTGACATATGCCTGATCATGCGCATTGACCAACTGGCGAGTAGTGACATACTTGATCACTGCCGCCTTCAGATCCGCATACGTATACAGGGCTGAGGAGCTACAATAAGATCAGCAATCAGTCCGTCTTAGCTTCTCTAGCAATCACTTACTCAAACCCCCCTCCGCGAAGAACCTTGCCGACCCACTCGGTGTGTGTGGTTTCCACAGTTCCTTGATCTCCATTTCCTGCACTTTCGCCCTCTCCTCTTCATCTCTCTTCTCCCGTCTCTCTTCCTTGAGTTGTTTATCACGGAGAGACACGTACGGGGTGTGAGACAGGACTTCAGAATGGGACGCAGACACACTCATCACGAGAGGATACAGTTTCATGTCCTTGATCGTCAAGATACCCTGCTTGTCCAATACCTTTAGGAAAGCAGCCAAAGACTTGTAGGTGGAATGTTTGATGTCTATCGGTGGATATTCCGACGCACAGCCATCGTTCCTGATGGAGTTGAAGAGCTATCCGTCCCAGGTACATTTCTGCGGACAAATGCTAGTCGGTAAGATAAGATGTAGGACGAGTAGAACGTGCCCCCGGGTATCGGGAATGATGAGGTTGGTATGGATTTGAAGGTACCACGTATTGCCTGCAATACAGCATTGCGTAACATGGAGGACACCTCTGTGCTGTTCGAGCCACATCACAACAGGGATTCAAGTGAAACTCACCTTCTTTTGAGAGCTGGGGTACTGGTCGAGGTTGTTGCACCGAAGGCCCAGACACTGGGTCCACAGGAAGTTTTGTACCTTCAACTTCCTGGCTTCCACGCTCGGCCTACATTGTTCACCAGCAGCACTTGTCCCAGCTATTTCTCCCTCGTTTTCCTTACTCTCTCCAACTTCTTGTATCTCAACTACTCCTGGGGGATCCGCCTTACTTCCCATAGTAAATAAGCAGTCCTTCCAGCTATGCAATAAATGCACCGGTTTCCCCTTCCCTCCAGCTTTCAGTTTGTCGAGATCCGCTGCTAGACGTCCAACTGCCAATGGTGGTCCACGCGTGATAGAGGAGTCCGTGATGTATTGTGCGATAGCCACCAGTTGCGGTGGTACTACTGTCTGTGACGAAGGGATCTGGACGACTGTAGAAATTATGCGTGCATGTGCGAAGAAGTGTATAATACGCGCTTACTTACCTCCAGGTATCATGAGATCAGCCCCTCCCACTAGGACGGGTATGACTGAAGCCGGAGTTGTGATACATGGAAGTAAGTCGTACTTCTTCCTTAGCGTGTACACTAGTACCACGTTTAGCGAACGCGACATGTCAGACGCAGGGTATCCGAACACGAAAAACATACCCGTAGGAATAAGATCGTCTGCACCCTTTCCATGACTGAACCAGAGGGGATCTCCATCGGGTGACCAGTATGCGACCTGAAAGGGGGATCAGAAAACAGATCAAGCCACATGCTAGAGTCGAAGGAATGTGCATACACCCCGTTCATTCGTATTTGTTGCAAACTTCTGAGATATGAGTCATTCCGGGACTGGAATGTCCCTGATTTCCGAAGATACATTGTATGCCACCACGACGCGCTGTTTCAGTTTGCGCCTGTCGAAGCCATGAAGTGGTGCTTTGGTGGCTCAGAGTGGGTGCGCTACTCTGGGGCTAGACAGTATCGTGTGAGTTACCAGATGTTTTCAGATTAGACAAGGGTTTCTTAAAAATCGTATGCAGATGTTGTTGAAGCACGGTTCTTAGATTGTGGGACAAGGGACGACGTGATGATGATCGATAGTGAGTCCAACGTGCACGTACACTGTACATCGGATGTCCTTGTGCATCTGCTCCACTGAGACTCCATTTACGATGCCTGTAACGAGAGCGTCGAAACGGAGGGGAGAGAGGATGCACTCAATTGCAGCTGTTGGGAACAGGCAAGTACGATGCGGGCGATACAGGGACAGGCAAATTTTTCCAGAGCCGAGGCAGACGAGTAGACAGAAGTCTTGTCCAGGGACCGGTGAGATAGACGAGAGTCTGGAAACAAGGCGGTTTTTCCATCGGGGTACGCGATACTTCACAGAGACCCGCCAGCCAACGGAATTAGTGGCTTCAGCTTCGTACTCGGGTAATCATCGATGGTCGAAGCTTGGATCAGAATAGTTGTTGTAGCCCATTCGCTGGAAAATGCAAAAATTACTGAGCCCTTGACGGGCTACGTCGAGTTCGACTCGGGAAAGAAAAGGAAGACTCGTTGCTAATCCAGTCAGCTCGATTCCCACGCGTAGACCGTCTCAAGGCTGGAGTTCTTCCTTCGACGGTACACCCTTAGGTGTACTTGGGTCCAAACTTGCACTGAAACAAGCACATTTCTCCGTCACGCCACAGATCGAGTACGTGCATCTCTAGCCTCTCCGGTAGCTGACTCGTATAACGGCTTGACAATACCACGAAGCATGCACAGGTAGGTGCGTCTATGTGATCATGGGGCTCATGGTCCATATGACACGAGTATAAATCAGGTTTCTGGGAAGTATACCTCAGCAGCACTCGGAACCTCGGAGTATATGTGCGGGGGCGGGGGGTTACATATCCAGTTGTCGACGGAGCATGTTGCCAGTGTTATGCGCCGTGGTATGCATCCAGTCATTGCCAGACAACGATGGCCCATCCGCAGCCTAGTCCATTTTTAACCTAGAGCCTATATTTTTGATATGTATGTGCTTCTCACGAATCACCACCGCCAATATTGATAATGACATTCCCTTGGAACGGGCCGTCGATACCATGGCGGCTGCACAACATCAGACAACTCGAAACACCGCGTCGAAGGGAGCCAGTCTGGGTGTCGTCCCACTGTCTTTATGCATGCCACTCACGTTTGCAAACTCATGCGGCTACATGTTCGGAGTTCACGATGACGACTCCCGAGTAATACGAAGTATTATGTTGCACACCTTGCGCGAAACAAGCACTTCCGTCCAAGGCAAAATTGTAGTGATTGTTTCGTCTTTAATCTATTCACTGACCTCGCAACCTGTGGCATGCCTCGTTGCTGTCTCACATCGCAATAATGCATCTGTGCATTGGACCATGGCGTGTTCTCCCCGCTAGTAAACAAATACGCTGATGGATGCAGTACCTTTCCATCGGGGTTACTGCCGTGCTGTAAACTCCACGACAATGATAGAGTCTTCGATTTAGTGTCACACATACATAGACGAGGCTCCTACAGAAGTACTTCAATCGGAATGTCGCTGCCACCGCCATAAGTACACTTGTATGTTGTCATTCAAAGATTGGCACTTCATGGCATACCGCAGGAGGTCAGGTGTGGACACTTCTCGCGCCGACGATGATTATCTGCGTAACTCTTCTGCCTATACTGATGCGCTGGCCTACGGTCGGGTCAGCGGGGATGCCATACGGACTGTGATTGTGCAGGTAATGGGTGAAACGGAGACCCTGAAATGTCTTGCAGTGCAACACGTAATGCCCTGTGTTCTCGATGAGTTGGCCAACAAATGACCACGTCGAACGCCCGCGGAGTTCATAGTATGTACGCGCTTTTCTACGTGGTTGCCGAATAACCTCGCAACTGGCGCCCACATCCAACAAACACTTCTATTTCTCCCTTGATACCCGTGAGGAGCAACCGGCAGCAGTCTTTCTTGTTCTTTTCGTTCGAGACTCGAAACTCACCACGTGAAAGGATACCCTGTAGGCACAGACACCCAGAAAGTATGTGTGATATCTTGCGGACCAGTTGAACTGCGGATTGACTCGCTAGGAAGATGAAGGTATTGAACGTAGAAGTTGTGCTGAACTGCGAAAAGGGTATCCAACAGGCCGAACCCGAACATGATATCCTAGACGAGCTTGATGACGAAACCACAAATTATGCCATACTATCACATCGATGGGGAGTCGAAGTCACTTACGAAGAGATGATTGGGCTCATGACGATGGAAGAGGGGAAAAGGGTCGCAGTCAAGAATCGCTACGGCTATCAAAAGATCATGAAGAGCTGTGAGCAAGCGAAGGAGGATGGCTACAAGTGGTTGTGGATCGATACCTGCTGTATCGACAAGCGAAGCAGTGCAGAGCTGTCGGAGGCCATTAACGCGATGTATCGGTGGTACCAAAATGCACAGGTGTGCTATGTGTACCTCAACGACGTCGACGAGTCGATCTTCCCTACTGAACCAGATTTGAGAAAGTTTGCCAAGGGAAATGGTTGGCCAGAGTGGTTCATGCGAGGCTGGACACTGCAGGAACTCATCGCCCCCAAGCAAGTCGAATTCTTCAACAAGAACTGGGTGCCCATTGGTGACAAGCAACGTCTTGCACCCACGTTGGCGGGCATCACGAGAATTCCACGCGATGTTTTGACGCATGGCCTGGCCGGTAAGCATCTCAGTGTCGCCCAAATCATGTCGTGGGCAGCCGGACGGGTGACGAAACGCGTGGAAGACCGGGCATACTCGTTGATGGGGTTGTTTGGAGTGAACATGCCAATGTTGTATGGAGAAGGGAACAAAGCGTTTCGTCGTCTGCAGCTGAAAATCATCAAGGGAACCGGCGATCACAGCATATTCGCATGGAATCCACGGATGCCGCGGACAGGCAGTGTCCTGGCCGAGGATCCGAGCGACTTTTGGGGTTGTGGCCGCTTCCGGAAGGTGGAACCCGACGACTTTGGCGACAAACTGGTGAAGTACATCGAATCCACCAAGTATGTCCATCTGGAAACTCACATCACAACCTTAGAGGATAGCTTACTAGCCCACCCGCCACAGCTGACGTGCATCAATTGGGTGATGTCCTGTAACCTATTCAACAGAAGGCAGCAATCCAATGCAGATGAGGACTCGCGTCTTGAAGTTGTGTTGCCTCTGTTGCGCAGGCGTTGCCAAAATCTTCGTACAGAACACGATGCGCCGCGTCGGTATGCTGATGAAAAGAAAAAAGTAGTGCGTGAGGTCGAGTCGATACTGCAGACTCTGGGCTCCGGCGTAAGCGTCACTGCTGGCAAATGAGGGTTGAGGCTAATTCTACCCTCGAAAAGCTACCCAAGTACATCGCGAATACCTTCTTCAAGACATACCTGGAACATGAGCACCCGTGAGCGCTTTTTGATGTCAAGTATTTCCAAGATGTACGATTCGTTCTATCCTAGCACCGGGCCAACACTTCAAGCGAGCAATATTGATTATGACAGGTCGGCACTATATCTCCCAGCGTTCAGCAGTTCACGTCTTAAATGCCATCTGTAGGCAACTCGACACTCCTTCCATGTTTCGAGAGATAGAGGCACTCCAAGCAAAACTCAATGAAACGGAAGATGAGGGTGAACAACGAGCACTGGAGGAGGACGTCACAGGAAAGGTAGGGACAGCATCCGGTTGTTACTTTTCACGCTCAGGATGGTCCATTCATGAATAGATCCTGTGGCTCTGTTGGTGTGGGATCTGTGCAGAAGTAGACGAACTGTTACCAAAAGCAAGCCAGCTCCTTCATCTCCATGGATGTCATTTGACAGGGTTCAGGTTGAGGAGTATATTCGGAGAGAAGGAAATATGAAGGTAGGTGGCATCACGCACCTGAACGTCATAATCACCGTCAGCAGGGTTTCAGGAAGATATGCTTCGTTGTGTTTGACACAATGCGCGCAGACCCTGGGTTAGAAGATGATCAAGCTCACTTGCAGCGGTAGGTAACATCATTGGCATTTCATTATGAATCACCGAATACATATTGCTTTAGCATCATGCTTGATGCAGGAGCCAAAACATCCAAATATGAGTTGTTACTTGCCGCTCGAGATGCAGAGCAAGCCAAGTGGTCAGGTACGAATAGGGGCACCCCTGCTATAGACAACCAAGGGACCACTCTGAGTGCAGGCTCTCGAACACCTCCCACCTCAGCAGTTTAGCACATGGGAGTATGTCCTTAACCTCATTGACGGTGCCCATGATGCTGATAGGTAAGGATGTGGCTGACGCTTATGCGCTGATTCCTCTAAACCTTACATGATCGTTTCCTACGGCCTCAAACCGATTCCTAGAATTCTGGACAATGGTACATGTAACCTAGGAAAGATGGGGACATTGATTATGCGCTCCATTTCGTATCTTTTGTCGTTCCATAGGCTCCACATGCAACGTTGCTGTTAACCAACAATAAGATTCTTGGGTCTGTGTTAGCATCGTGTAGTTCTGTGTACTGCGCTAACCCAACCATGGACGGTTAATACTTTTAATTTTGGCATTTGTCCAGTGAGCATCACCGCTATAGTGTTCACGACATTCATGTTCATGACTTTCTCCACCCGTGCGACGCCTAATATCGTGAATCACGCTGTAGAGCTCCCTGACTGAGCACTGAGTCCTCCGGTGCTGATACATGGAACATGCCTTGTGTGAAATTCTGTCTGCATACTTAGTAGCTAAAGAACGTCCACGGACGGTTGTTTTCCGGTAAGCGTCACAGCGATAGTGTGCTTGACTTTCATGATCATCGTTTCTCTTTCCTTGCGACACCTACCATTGACACTGCAGACGCGAATTGGTTCCAGCCACCGTCATTCTTAATAGCGTACTGCTGCCATCCCTCGCATGGTATGTACTACATCCCGGTGTACGGTGACGTGCATTGGCTCACAGGATCCCTACTTACCATGGGTGCCTAGATTCAAGAGGATTGACGAGGTGCGTGGACGCACGATAGCTCCTGTCCCTCGAGGGAAAAGCGGATTTTGTGAGTGTAACGAGGGTGTAAGCATTTGGGGCGAGTGCCATTCGCCAGCAGTAGGATGGCTCCAGTGACGACAAGACACGATGGAATACATGCGCGTTCCTTCGTCAGGTGCTCGCATTGGGAGTCTCTGCGGTCTGGTGAGTATAGTATACATAAACTTTGCTGTACGGAGACCGTGATGTGATGGTTCCGGGAAGATCAACATTGTTCCACGCGTGCCCAATAGAAATAATTCAGTCAAGCTCCTCCAAATTGGCACCCTCGGGGAGACCGAAACCAGCAGCATGGAGTAAGGTGGCGAACTTAAGAGAAATCGCACTTAATTGAACTGCTAGCACTACATGCGAAATGGAAAACGACATACCTGGACCTTACAGATCGAGCGGACCTGGTTCAGGTCGTATCCGGGTCTGTCGCTGAGGTCCCCTAGCCATAACACATTAGGAGTATCTTCGGAATGGCAACCGGTGTCACGTACCACTGTTGTGGTACATAGGATCTGCAACTGAAAGCACCATAGTTAACCCAGAAAAAGGATTGATGTGGATTAATCTCACTTGGACCCGCACGTTCGAAGAGATGAGTTGCAGGGTATCCATGTTCATGGAAGGACTTTCCACCGGAGAAACGCGAATGCTCATATCCATATACGAGAATTAAGAACTTGGACAAGGTATCTTACCTGGTGATCGCTACAGCAGACAACGGTGAACCCAACTGTGAGTTCAGGGCTGTAAATAGCAGAAATGTTGGCGACAAGCTGTGTCACTTCTGGGGTGCCGATGCTGTACAAGAAAGTGAGTGAAGTGAGCAATGCTTGAACGTTCGACACCCACAATTGTGCTAAACCTAGTTGAGGACGTTCGTCGGGAACATGATATGCAAGCATATCTGCCTGGATCATGAGAACAATGTTTGCACCTCTTTCACGAAGTTCCTCTTGACGAGGCACCACCAGCAGCGTAAACCATCAACGAGCTCATTCGGAGGGAAAGGTACATAACATACTGGCATACGCCTTTGATCCCAATAAACCTTGTTCTTCACCAGCAAAGACAACTAGCTCGACGTTAGTCCTAAAAGTTATGCCAGTTTGTCTTATCCGTCGTGCGATGTTGAGAATCGAGATTGTACCTGAACCGTCATCGTTTCCGCCCGGTGCCTGTGAAGTGAAGTATGCTTGAGAGAGTGGACATCACTTGCAAAGTGACAACCCACCCGTTCCAAACCGAAAAGGATGTCACGAACCCGCTCAATTGCAGTCTCTGGAACGGGAAGGTACGACATAGGCGATGCAGAGATAGGCAAAACTTTCTAGAACCGGGGCAAATGCGTGGACAAGATATGTGCAGCGCCCTGGTCAGCGACCGCGACAACACCGGAGTTCGCGGTGCGATAGACGAGAGAAGCTGTGGCAGACTTCTCGCCTTCAAACAGGATGGTTTGCCTGTCAGGGTACGCAACACACTTCTCAGAGACTAACCAGTCGATGAAATCAGCGACTTCAGCTTCGTACTCTGGAGTCCGGAAGGAATTGTCGATAGTTGATTCTTGTATCCAGACTAGCTGCTGTGGTCCATCCTCTGGCAAGTACAAAGGGACTACTGAGCTCTTGTCGACGGAGATCTGGAGCAGCTCAGGTCGGATATCTTGAAGACAGACTGCTGGCCGAATATTCGCAAGACAGGGTGGAAAGTTGGGGCGAACTTCCGATGCGTGCAGAATGGCGAGCAGAGCGACAGCGTCACTGGGTTCAGAATCATCCCGGTGGTGGTGATCTGACTCGGATGCGTGTATAACAAGTTTAAGTACAAGCATTTCACTTCTTGACTGTCAAGTCGGCACTTTCTATCCACTTATTGTCACAAACAGTGTGAATCGCCGACAAATCATCTGTAATTCGGTGAAACATGCTAGCGTATGCCCTTGAACCTGTTCTTCACTACAAATGCAATTAGTTCGACGTTACTCCTAAAGGTCATACCGGTTTGCTTTATCTGTCGTGCGATGCTGAGAATTGGGATTGTTCCAGAAGCATCATCGTTGGGCCTGGTGCCTATGAAGTGGAACATGTCTGAGAGAACCAGCAATGCCTGTAAGAGCTATAACTCACCTGTTCCATACCGAAAGAACCAAGGGAATCATAGTGAGTATAGTACTGGAATTCTCCATGTAGGACTGTATCGACTGCAGTGTAGTTCAACGTTAGAAAGTTATATCGTGGACCACATGTTGACGCGGAGGTTTACTAGACGACATTGGATGCAAGGCCCTATAAGAATGATGTGAACCTGCACGCTGCACACGTATACTCAAACTGTGTCTTCAACCGTTCATTAACAACCCCGGAACGGCCGGGGAATGAATGCCTAGAAGTAATACCTGATGTTCTGTCTTCGTCGGTAAGGTATCGGATGTCCTTGCGCATTTATTCCATTTAGGTTCCATTTAAGATGCCTGCACGACATAGTCGAAACAGAGGGGAGAGAAGATGTCACGAACCCGTTCAATTGCAGCCGCTGGAACAGGCAAATGTGATGTGGGCGATACAGAGATAGGCAAAGCTTTCCAGAACCGAGGCAGACGAGTAAACAGGAGTCCTAGTCAGGGACCGGTACGATAGACGAGAGCCATGAAACAGGGCGGTTTTTCCATCGGGGTAGGTGATACGCTTTTCAGAGACCCGCCAACCGACGAAATTAGTGACTTCAGCTTCATGCTCGGGTACGGACGATGCCTGGATCAGAGTAATTGTTGTCTACCCTCCGGAAAATGTAAAGAATTACTGAACCCCCTATGACGGAGGCCAGGAACTTAGCTCGAAGCAGCAGCCAAATACCTTGAAGATGGGCTGGCCTAGGCCCATTAGTAGTGTGAGCACTCGAACAGAAACCGTACTTGACAGAGGGACCCATCTGTCTCTCTCTGAGGCTCCTCGAGACGAGAGGATGGCTCGTTGCTAATCCAGTCAGCTCGACTCCCACGCGCAGACCATTCCGTCACAGCAACTAGCTGCCCAACACCCGGACTGTGCAGCACACTCAAGACTCGTGCCATATCACGCGGTCTCGATGGTACGCCTAGGCGTACGTGGGTGAAATACTCCACACATGCACTGCTACAAGCACATCTCTCCGTCACGAGTGTGTGCATCTCTAGCGTCCCTGGTAGCTCACTCGTAAGCAGCTCGATCATGCCATGACGCACGGACAGGTACGAGGGTCAACTAGGCAATTGTGAGTGATTACGCGCCAATAACATGAGAATAAAAATCAGGTTTTACCTTAGCAGCACTCGAACCCTTGGAGCATATGTGCGGAGAGAGCATATCCAATCGTTGACGGAGGATGTCGCCGGTATTAATCCAGTCATTGCAAGACAACGATGACCCATGCACAGACTAGTCTATTTTCGACCCAGAGCCTACCTATTCGATACCCGCCCCTCGCTAGTCACCACTGCTCATATTGATCCCTTGCGAACAAAGTCGTCGACACTACAATGACCGCACAACACTGGCCAACTTAAACTGTCGCGCCAAAGGGAGCTGGGGCGTCGTACTGCTGTGTTTATCCATAGCACTCGCGTTCGCAACTTCGTCTACATGTTTGGACCTCGTGACGCCTACTCTCGAGTAATACGAAGCACCATATAGGGGAGTTTTGCGCATGTCCTTGGGCGAAGTGGGAACAACTGTCTTCAAGCAGAAATGCAGTGCTCTTTGATCTATTCACTGATCTCGCGACCTGTGATCTTTGGCATGTCTCGTTGCTGTCTCATTTCACAATAATGGATCCCATGTATGTGATGTGTACCTTGGGCCATGGGCCCATGGGATGTTCAACCCGCTAGTAGACGAATGCGCTGGTACATACAGTTCCCTTGCACGGGGGTTAATGCCACGCTGCAAACCCCACGGCAATCAGAGTATCGCTGCCGCCGCCATACAAACACTTGTACGCTGTCATTCAAAGATCGGCACTTCGTAGAATACCGCAAGAGGTCACTTCTTGCGCCGACGATGGGTGTCTGTGTAACTCTTCTGCCTGCGGCTGCGCTGGCCCACGGTTGGGTCAGCCGAGACGCCATGCGGACTGTGATTGTGCAGGTAGTGGGTGAAACGGAGGCGCTGAAATGTCTTGCAGCGCAGCACAGTTCTCGATGTGTAAGGCAACAAATGTCCACGTCAAACGCCCGCGGAGTTCAGAGTACATGCTTTTCTACATGGCTGCCGAATAGCATCACAACTGGCGCTCACGTCTAACACCTCTGTTTCTCCCCTAAGACCTGTGACGAGCAACCAGCTTCAGCCTTTCATCTTCCTTTCGTCCTACACTCGAAGCTCACCACGTGAAAGAATACCCCGTTGGCCGAATCGGATACTCAGCAAGTATGTGTGATAACTCGTTCACAAGCTGTGCTCCTGACTGATTCGTTGCGAAGATGAAGCTGTTGAACGTAGAAGTTGTGCTGAACCGCGAAAAGGGTATCCAACAGGCCGAGTCTGAACAGGATATCCTAAAGGAGCTTGACGACGAGACTGAAAGTTATGCCATACTGTCACATCGCTGGGGAGTCGAGGTCACTTACAAAGAGATGATTGGGTTGATGAAGATGGAGGACCCGAAGAGGGAAGAGGTCAGGAAGCGTAACGGCTATCGAAAGATTATAAAGTGCTGTGAGCAAGCGAAGAAGGATGGCTACAAGTGGTTGTGGATCGATACTTGCTGCATCGACAAACGGAGTAGCGCAGAGCTGTCGGAAGCGATTAACGCAATGTATCGGTGGTACCAGAACGCACAGGTCTGCTATGCATACCTCCATGACGTCGAAGAGTCAGCCTTCCCTACTAAACGTGATGATACCAAGTTTGACCGGTCCAATGGTTGGCCGGAGTGGTTCATGCGGGGTTGGACACTGCAGGAACTCATCGCCCCCAAGCAAGTCGAATTCTTCAACAAGGGTTGGGTGTCTATTGGCAACAAGCAGCATCTTGCACCCAGATTGCAGGACATCACGAGTATTCCACGAGAAGTTTTGATGAATGGCCTGGCTGCAAAACGTCTCTGTGTCGCACAAATCATGTCGTGGGCAGCCGAACGGGAGACGAAGCGTGTCGAGGACCGCGCGTATTCGTTGATGGGGTTGTTTGGAGTGAACATGCCGATGTTGTATGGAGAAGGGAAGAAGGCATTCCAGAGGCTACAATTGGAAATAATCCGCACGTCCAGCGATCACAGCATATTCGCGTGGGGTACGAATCCATGGGGTCCGGAGCAATGGCGTCCACGTCCACGGATACTGCGGACAGGCAGCGTCCTCGCAGAGGATCCAAGCGACTTCCGGGATTTTTGCGAGTTCACGAAGGTGGAACCCAATGCATTTGTCGACAAAGTAGCAGAGTACATGGAACGGAAGCAACGCGACGACCCACGATACATTGACATTCACGGAAGTAACAGACAAGCGCATCGGCGCAAACTCCGCGATGTAATGGACTCCCAGCAATTTCGCACATTCACTGTCAGCAACGCGGGTATCCAAGTGCTCCTGTGTGTCATCCCATCTCGCGAGTCTTCGTCTCATGTCAAGGCAATATTGGCATGCTGTTCCAATGATGACAACCTGGTCACCATCGATTTGGTATCCTCCGGGTCGAGCTTTTCCAGGACTTCAACCGACTTTTTCTTTCCTGCAACATATCCAGAGTTCAAGACTCTCCATCTCGCTCATCACCAAGACACCAATGAGATTCGCCGCGAGTTTGTACTCGACGACAAGCAAGCCTTATATCATGGATTCACCCGCCAGCGCACCTACCCGCGCGAATTCACCCGCGATACTGTCACACTCTCATCTCTCACAGATGATCTCGTAGTCATAGTCTATGCGAACAACGATGCCAGATCTGCCTTTGCAGTTGGCCTCGGATACTACCTTGGCCAAGGATGGGTGCACATTGTCTATGATGACCGCTCCCCAACTCCAGAGGAGGACTGGACAGACTTTAGTAGGAGAGCATATGATCGGATGTGGAAGACACGCACGAAATGTGCTCAGAGTATGCCCAAACATGAACACGAGCCGTATGAGTGCCACGACGACCACTTTACCAAGCATGCTCACCTTCCGCGATCAATCTGGGCGGCAAGGGTAGTCTGGGGTAGGTGGGAGATGGACAATTTCAAGGTTACAGTCGATGTCGAGCAATGTCCTGGTTGTTGTGATGGGCCGTGCGGATGGATGTCTACATTGGTTAGTACATAGTCCCCATGTATATGCCGAGCTAACCATTTGTGTTAGAATGATCGTGGTGGCCTTAGTATGCCGGGGCTTATGAGCACAGTCTCTTGGTCATATCCGCTGGACCTTGATGGTTGGTGGACCCAGCTTGACGAGTGTCCTGGCCAACGGATTGCAGTGAGTCATGCAATACATCCTTACGTTTGTCTTTCATCTCACATAGACAGCTGGGTGATTACGGAGATTATTCCGACGGCATTCTTATATGCACTGGCAATATATTTGACGATATGCGGACCCTTGGCATTGATCCTGGGAACGCAGCTTATTGTCCCACGGTCTCCGACGTGTCCGGCATTATATGGCCAAGCCCAGTTAATGACCCTATAACAGATGATCGTACTAAGCCCCCTCTTACTGCATGTGTGGCCCTACATCAACCAAAGGGCATCTCGCTTCCTGCTAATGAACATTTTGTACTGCTACTGAAAGCCTTGTCTACCCGTCTTTCAGGGAAACATTTGGTAACAACTATCATACAATGCTCAGATTTCTACGGTGTGGATATCCGGAATGGTCAGCGAAGGAATTTGATTTCGGGAGCTGGTGAATTTTCTGCCAACGACCGTGCATCGCTCACCTTTTGGCTCTGGATTCAGACTCAGCACCAGACAACAGTAACCACTCCACAGAAGCAAGGGTTTTGACTCCGCTGTGCAACATCGCACACCCACAGACCTGGAAAAGGGATTTGCTTTGCGTACAGAGAAGGGATCGATTCAAAAGTATTCGGTAAGTGCATGGCGCCACTTTGTGCTATGGTATGGTGCTACTGATGCCCATTTGGAGATGTAGGGAGCACTTTTACGCACTCGTGAATAAGGTAACTTCTCTATCATCCTTGGAGTTTTCCCGTAGCACTGATCCACTGCCTGCAGCATCAACCTACAGGAACTGCATCAGGTCACAAGTCTACAGTGCATTGCACAATTATACAACGAACATGCATTCCTTCACAGTGGTGCCAGAATAGACAGAAGAAAAACAGGGCGATCAGGTTCTTTTCAGACATGTTCGGTCTGAAGTATCTGAGAAATTATGTGCATATTCATCTTTTCAATGCCTCATCCCGCTCTCACCTTCCATTGAATGTAGATTGGCAACATAACCTTCTTTGTAAGGTTCCTCTGGACGATGGAAACCGATCCACCTAGCGATATACTATCTGTCGGTTCTGCAGAAGGTTGATCTACCATGCTATGTTTATACGCAAACTTACACTGGAGCTTTAGAGGATGGTTTATTAACACACCCACCAAAACTGTCATGTGCCAATTGGGTGATGAGGTGTAGTCTATTTAAGGGCAACCAATCCAATGCTGCACAGTTAGACTTGCGCCTTCAAACTGTATTACCTCCGTTGCGTAGGCGGTGCAAAATTCTTCGTATGACGGATGACAAAGATCGTTTTCTGTCCCGGGGTGCTTATGAAAGACGAAAAGTGGAGTGCGAGTTGATGTCCATGTCACAGACTCTGGGTGCTGGTGTAAGTGTTGCTATCAGCAAAATCGAGTATGGGCTGGTTCTAATCACAAAAAGCTACTCGAACCCGTACGGATTGCCTTCGACAATACAATCTATGGAGGCCGGTCCTCGTGAGTACTTTCTTGACCTCAAATCATTTCCCCGCTCTATGATTCGTTTATCCTAGTCCTGGGGAAACAGGTCGAGCGAGCCATATGTATTATGACAGGTTGGTACCATATTTCCTGATGTTCAGTAGTCCATGTCTTGAACACCGTATATAGGACATTCAACGTTCCCTCTATGGTCCAAGAGATAGAGGCGCTCCAAGCAAAACTTGATGAAACAGAGGGTGAGGATGAACAACGCGCACTGGAGGAGGACATCACGGGAAAGGCAAGGACAACGTCCAGGTGTTACCTTTCGACGCTGAGGATTGTCCATTCACCAATAGATCTTGTGGCTCTGTTGGAGTGGGATTTGTGCAGAAGCAGACGAACTATTACAAAAGGCAGGCCAATTCATTCGTCCTCATAGATGTCATTTGACATGGTTCAGGTTGAGGATTACATTCAGAGAGAGGATGCTGCACGGGTAAGTGGTATCACATGCCTGAACATAACCGTAATCGCCGTCAGCATGATTTGTGGGAATTGCGCAAGGTTATGAATTCCGCAACATATGCAGACCCAGGAGATGATCAAGCTCACTTGCGGCGGTAGGCAACATCATTTGGCCAATGGCAACACCATGAAACACTGAACGTATATTGCTCTAGGATCATGTTTGATGCAGGAGCAGGTACATCAAAGCATGATTTGTGGCTTGCTGCTCAGGCAGCAGAGCAAGCCAAGTGGTCAGGTACGGCTCGGCACACCTCCACCATCGACACCCACCTTGGTAACCCTGGGAGTACAAGCTGTCAAACACCCTCTACATCAGTCGTTTAGCCATCATGGGTGTTGGCGAGTATTCTTGACTTTGTCCAGATAAATTCAACTCATGGATGATAATCATTGTGATAGGATGTCGCCAATACACGCTGTCTGCAGTTCCTCAATTCAACGAGTCTCCTTGTTGGACGCTGTAATGGTACTACTAGGCGATGTAGGCTTTGGTATGTATGTGAAAGAATCCAAGACGAGCTCAAGGGGCGACTGCAAGTACCTTGGCTGCAGTGTGATTACTAGTGTACCATGGGATTTACAGTGATGCCAGTGAGGAACGAAAATAAAAACATTCGGGACGATCTCTACTACCAAGCAGTAGCATGATTCCAGTGATGTCTAAATGCGATGGATACGTATGCTTTAGATCTTTGTCCCCTTCTCTCATCAACTACTGCGCATAGTAAGTCCGTTCGGTCAGGCAAGCGCAGTATATGTGCATAAGTTTAAATATACTCTGCTCCACGAGCACTGTTAAGGGACGTTTCCAAGAAGATCGATGCTGTTGGATGTATACTCAATAGAAATAGTTCCATCGTGCTCGTCCAGATCCCGCAAATTGACACATTCACGGGGATCAAAGCCAGCAACATCGGAGTAACGTAGCTAACTGTAGAGGAGTCGCACTCAGTTGACCTAACAGCGCCACACACGAAAGGGAAAAGGACATATCTGCATCTTACAGATCGAACGAATCTAGCTCAGGTCGAATCCCGGTCTGTCGCAGAGTCCTCCAGGCCACAACATACTTATGCGTATCTTCGAAACGGCAATCAGTGTCACTTACCACTACTGTGGTGCATGCGGTCAGCAACTGAAAGCATCAGAGCCAATTATATATTAATGCAGAGGAAGTCTTAATGTGTGTATATGTCACCTAGGAAAGATGAAGAGCTTTGCTAAGCGCTTTATCTTGTATCTTGTATAGCTCCATAGGCTCGCATGCTGTTTACCACCAGTGAAATCCTGAGTCCTGTTCTATACATTAGATACCAGTAATTTTTGCACATGCAGTAACTGACGAATGCCAATGGACGTGTTTTCCAGTAGATAACGTTGAAGACTTTCATCTTCGTCTTTTTGTCCTTCCATGCGACGCATACCACTGTGAATCACTCCGTCACTGATCTAGTAGCGTATAGTTGTTGTATGGCAATCCGCTGGGGTCCCCTTGCCACAACACATTTAAGCATATCTTCGCGGTGAAAGCGGGTATCACTTTCCACTATTGTGATGTATGGGGTCAGCGACTGCAAGTGTCAGAGTCAGTTAACCAAAACAAAGTACCGATGTGAATTTAGAATCTCACTTGGGCCCACACGTTCGAAGACTTAGTTGCAGGGTGTCCCTGTTCATGGAAGAACTTTTCCACACGGGTGTTCATGTTCATATGAGAGGATTGAAAAGAGCGAGTATCGTATCCGGAGATCGGTGATCGCTACAGCACACGGTGGGGAACCTGTTTGTGAGTTCAGGACTGTAAATGCAGGGAATGCTGTACAAGAAAGTGACAACCTTCTATACACGAAGTGGAGAATGCTTAGAAGTTAGACACCATGATTGCGGTCAACCCAGTTGAAGAGGTTCGTCGGGAGCATGATACGTATATCCACCGGAATCATGAGAGCGAGATACGCACCTCTCGTGTAGTTCCCCTTACGAATTATTACGAACAGTGTGAATCATCGACAAATCATCTGTAATTCGGTGAAACATACTAGCGTGTGTCTTCGATCCAATAAAACACGTTCTTCACTGCAAGTGCAACTAGTTCGACGTTACTCCTAAAAATCATACCGGTTTGTGCGATATTGAGAATTGAAATTGTTCCAGAACCATCGTCATTCCGCCCTGGTACCTGTGAAGTGGAATGTGTCTCAGAGAATCAACAACGCCTGCACGAGCTACAGCCCACCTGTTCCATACTGAAAGAACCTGGGATATCACAGTGAGTATAGTACTGGATCTCTCCATATAGCATTGTATCGACTGCAGTGTAGTTCAAGATCAGAAAGTTATAGCGTGGAACTCATGTTGACGTGGAGGTTTACCAGACGAGATTGAATGCGAGGCCCTCTAAGAATGGTGTGAACCTGAACGCTGCACCCCTATCCTCAAACTGTGTCTTCAAACACTCGGCAGCAACCCCGGAACCGTCATAGAATGAATGTTTAGAAGTAATACCGGTATTCTGTCTGCGTTGGTAAGGTATCGGATGCCCTTGCGCATCTCTTCCACTGAGATTCCATTCAGGATGGCCATAACGAGAGCGTTGAAACGGAGGGGAGGATGTAACGAACCCGCTCAACTGCAGCCGCTTGGAACAGGCAAGTACGATACGGGCGATACAGGGATAGGCAAAGCTTTCCAGAACCGAGGCAGACGAGTAGACAAGAGTCCTGGTCAGGGACCGGTACGATAAACGAAAGCCTTGAAACAGCACAGCTTGTCCATCGGGGTACGCGATATGCTTCTCAGAGACCCGCCAGCCGACGAAATTAGTGACTTCCGCTTCGTACTCAGGTAATTGTCGATGGACGATGGCTGCAATCCTCTAGGAAATGCAAAGGACTACCGAGCCCTCGATGACGGAAGACGGGGGCTTAACTTGAAGCGGCAGTCAGATATCTTGAAGATGGGCTGGGCTGGCTTAGTTTTGGCCCATTAGTAGTCTGACCACTCGAACAGAAAACATCGAGAGGTGGCTGTGGGAGGATAAGAAAAGGAAATCCAGTCAGCTCGATTCCTACGCATAGACCGTCTGCAACACCTCCGTCACAGCTGGAATTGGTTGAGATCTTCGTGCCATATCGCACGGTCTCAATGGTACGCCTTTAGGTTAGGCGTACGTGGGTGAAAGAGTCCAAAGGTTCACCGAAACAAGCACACCTCTCCGCCACGTCGCAGATCGGGTATGTGCATCTCTAGTGTCTCCGGTAGCTGGCTCGTAAGCAGCTCGACCACGCTATGTAGTACGCACAGGTACGAGGGTCAACTAGGTAATCGTGATCATGGGGCCCATAGCTCATATAACGCGAGTATAAATCAGGTTTCTGGGAAGTACACCTCAGCAGCGGTTGTATATCCAATCGTCGACGGAGCATGCTGCCAGTGTATGCCTATGTATGCATCCAGTCATTGCAAGATAACGATGGCCCACGCACAGACTAGTCCATCGTGGACCAAGAGCCTACATATTGGATATCCGCCCTTCACCTGTCACCGCTGCTCATATTCATAATGACAGCAAAAGGTCGTCGATACCACACCGACCGCACAACATTGGCCAACTCAAAACGTCGTGTCAAAGGGAGCTGGGGGCGTCATATTTCTGTGTTTATGCATGCCACTCACATTCGTGAATTCGTGCGGTTGAGCTCATGATGACTACTTCCAGGTAGTACGAAGCATTATGTAGGGGAATTTTGCACCGTTCTTGGGCGAAGTAAGAACAAGTCTCCGAGCAACATTGTTGTGGTTGTGACGTTTCGTCTTTGCTCTATTCACTGACCTCGCGACCCGTGGTCTGGCATGTTTCGTTGCTGTCTCACGTCGCAATAATGCATCTGTGCATTGGGCCATGGCATGTTCTTTCCCCTAGTAGAAGATGATGCTGGTAGATGCAGTACCTTTCCATCGGGGTTACTGACATGCTAAAAACCCCATGGCAATGATAGACTCCTCCATTTAGTGTTGTCATACATACATAGATGGGGCTCCTACGGAAGTACTACAATCGGAATGTCGTTGCCGCCGCCATATGTACACTTGTACACTGCCATCCAAAGATCGGTACTTCAAAGAATACCACAAGAGGTCAGGTGTGAGCACTTCTTGTGCTGACGACAATTGTCTGCGTAACTCTTCTGCCTATGCAGTTGCGCTGGCCCACGATTGGGTAAGCGGAGACGCCATTGTGATTATGCAGGTGATGGGTGAAACGAAGACCCTGAAATGTCTTATAGCGAAGCAGGTATTGCCTCGTGTTCTCGATGAGCTGGGCAAGAAATGTCCACGTCAAACCGTGGAGTTCAGAGCATATGTTTTGCTACATGGCTGTCGAATAACATCGCTACTGACGCTCACGTCCAACACCTGCATTTCTCCCTGAAGACCTGTGAGGAGCAACCAGCATCAGTTTTTCGTCTTCCTTTCGTCCTACAATCGAAGCTCGCCACGTGGAAGAATATCCAGTAGTCTCAGACACCCAGAAAGTACGTTTGATAACTCGCCGACGAGCTGAACTCTGCATTGACTCGTCAGGAAGATGAAGCTATTGAACGTTGCAGTTGTACTGGATTGCGAAAAGGATATCCAACAGGCCATATCTGAACATGGCGTCCTAGAGGAGCTTGACGGCGAGACCACAGGTTATGCAATACTATCGCATCGCTGGGCTAGCGAGGTCAGTTACCAAGAGATGATTGGGCTCATGAAGATGGAGGAGCAAGAGAGAAAAGAAGTCGTGCACCGTGATGGCTATCAAAATATCATCATCAAGAGCTGCGAGCAGGCTATGAAGGATGGCTATAAGTGGTTGTGGATCGATACCTGCTGTATCGACAAACGGAGCAGTGCGGAGTTGTCAGAGGCCATTAAGGCAATGTATCGGTGGTACCAGATTGCACAGGTCTGCTATGCGTACCTCAATGACGTTGACAAGTCAGTCTTCCCTACTAAAATAGAGAGAAAGTTTGCCAAGTCCAATGGTTGGTCAGAGTGGTTCATACGAGGCTGGACACTGCAGGAGCTCATCGCACCGACGCGAGTTGAGTTCTTTGACAAGGACTGGGTGCCCATTGGCAACAAACGACGCTTCGCGCCCAGTTGAGGAATATCACAGGAATTCCACGCCAAGTTTTGACAAATGGCATGGTCGGGCAGCGTCTCAGTGTTGCCCAAATCATGTCGTGGGCAGCCAAACAAAAGACGACGCGAGTTGAAGACCGTGCATACTCATTGATGGGGTTGTTTGGAGTGAACATGCCCATGTTGTACGGAGAGGGCAAAAACGCTTTTCGGAGGCTACAGTTGGAAATCATTGGGGAAACCAGAGATCACAGCATATTCGTGTGGTAATCACGGATGCCACGGGCAGGCAGTGTCCCGGCAGAGGATCCGAGCGACTTTCAGGATTGTGGCTACATCGAGAAGGTGGAATCCGACGAATTTATTGACAGGCTAATAACGGAGTACATCGACAAGAGGAAACTCGGCAACCCGCGGCGCATTGACATCCTCGGAAACGACGCACGGACACGTCAGCGGAAACTCGCGACGCCGTGCACTCTCAACAGTTTGGTACCTTCACTGTCAGCAATACGGGTATCCAAGTATGGCTGCCCGTCATTCCACTTCCCGACTCTCCGTCTCATGTCAGGGCTATACTGGCATGTACCCGTTATGATAAACTGGCCACCGTTGATTTGGTATCCTCTGGATCCAGCTTCGACAGGATAGCAAATATGCGCACGAGGTTCACAACATACCCAGAGTTCAAGACTCTCCATGTCACTCATCACCAAGACGTCAACGAGAAGCGCCGCGAGTTTACACTTGACGACAAGCATGGCTCGTATCATGGATTCACCCGCTGCGGCACATACCCGCACGAGTTCAAGGGAAATGCCGTCGCGCTCTCGTCCCTTACAGATGATCTCATCGTCATAGTCTATGCCAACAACGATGCCAGATCTCGCTTTGCGGTTGGACTCGGATACCACCGTGGCCAAGGATGGATGCATGTTGTCTGTGATGGACACTCCCCAACTCAAAACGAGTCCTGGAAAAAGTTTGCCAGGAGAGCGTATGATCAAGTGTGGAAGGCATGCGCGAAACATGCCCAGAGTATGCCCAGACGCGAACGTGTCCACTACAACGACCACTTTGCTAAGCATGCCCACCTTCCTCGATCAATCTGGGCTGCAAAGGTCGTCTGAGGTAGGTGGGAGATGGGCAATTTCAAGGTTATGGTCGACGTCGAGCAATGTCCTGGTTGTTGTGATGGGCCATGCAGATGGACGACTACAGATGTCGGTACCTTCTCACTCCATATGCATGCAACGCTAACCATATGTGTTACTGTAGAGTGATTGCGGCAACATTGGGGTTCCAGGGCTTATGGAGACGGTTCGGGGTTCGTACTCGCTGAGACTGGACGGCTGGGAGGCCTGCTTTGAAAGGTGTTTTGGTCAAGGGCTGGTGGTGAGTCATCCAATGCATTTTTGCGTCAGTCTTGCACCTCATGGAGACAGCTGGGGGATTACGGTGACTATTCCGATGGCGTTCTTATACGAGCTGGCAATATATTTGAAGATATGCGAACCCTCTGCATGGATCCCAAGGACTTAACTTATTGCCCCGTGGTCTCCCGCGTGTCTGACGGTGGTTGGCGACGTCACATGCGTAATCATGGTAATGTCGCTGTGGCACGTAGTGCTATTGAGGATAGGCACCTGGCGCTGCGTCAACCAAAGGGCATCTCGCTTCCTGCCAATGACAGTATCGTACTGCTACTGAAAGCCTTGTCTACCCGTCTTTCAGGAAAAAAATCAGTGATAGCCGTCATACAATGCTCAGAGTGCTATGAAGTTGATAAAAACGGTAAACGAAGTGATTCAGGAGCCGGTAAGTGTTCTGCAAATGGTCGTCTATGGTTCACGTGTTGACACCGAGTGTCAGACTTGGTATCAGACAGTGTTGATCACTCCGCCGAGGCAGGGATGTTGACTCCATTATGCACTATTGTATCCCCGCAAGTTTGGCGACGACACCTGGCTTGCGTACAACGAAGGGAACGATTTAAGAGCATTCGGTAAGCACGTGGGATGACATTGTGTGCTATTACTGATGCATGTCTCGGGATGCAGGGAGCACTTTTATGCCCTCGTGAATATGGTACCTGCTCTTTTCCCTCTCTGGCTTGGCCTGTGCCATTCACACCGTCGGCAGCGTCAACTTGCAGGAACCGAAGCACATCGCAAGTCTGTCGTGCGTTGGTCAATCGTCAACATGAACACGCACTTATGATGCTCACAGAATAAACGGAAGAAAGTTGGGGCCATCAAGTTCTTTTCCGGCCTGTTCGGTCTCCAGTATCTCAGAAATTACGTGTGTATTCATCTTTTCAGTGCCTCGTCCCACCCACACCCTTCATTGAATGTAGATTGGCAAGATAACGCTCTTTGAAAGGCTTCCCTCGATGGTCGAGACCGATTCACTCAGTGAGGGTTCTGTAGGCACTGCGGAAGGTGGGGCCTGCCACACTAAGCATGTTCATCCCGGAAACTCACATCGCAGCCCTAGAGAATAGCTTACTAGCACACCCGCCGAAGCTGACGTGCACCAATTGGGCGATGATATGTAATCTATTCAACGGAAGACAGCAATCCAATGCAGATGAGGACTCGCGTCTTGAAGTTGTGTTGCCTCTGTTGCGCAGGCGTTGCCAAACCCTTTGTGCAGAGCGTGATGCGCCTCGTCAGTATGCTGATGAGAAGAAAAAAGTAGTGCGTGAGGTCGAGTCGATATCGCAAACTTTGGACTCCGGCGTAAGCGTTACAACTGGCAAATGAGGGTCGAGGCTAATTCTACCCACGAAAGCTACTCAAGTACATAGCGCATACCTTCCGGAATGCACCCTTCGAACGTGAGCACCCGTGAGCGCTTTTTTGATGTCAAGTATTTCCAAGATGTACGATTCGTTCTATCCTACACCAGGCCAACACCTGAAGCGAGCAATATCGATTATGACAGGTCGGCACTGTATCTCCTAACTTTCAGCAGTTCACGTCTTAACTGCCATATGTAGGCAACTCGACACTCCTTCCATGGTTCAAGAGATAGAGGCACTCCAAGCAAAACTCAGTGAAACGGTGGATGAGGATGAACAACGAGCACTGGAGGAGGACGTCACAGGAAAGGCAAGGACAGCATCAAGTTGTTACCTTTCGATGCTCAGGATTGTCCATTCATTAATAAATCCTGTGGTTCTGTTGGTGTGGGATCTGTGCAGAAGTAGACGAACTGTTACCAAAGGCAAGCTAACTCTTTCATCTCCATAGACGTTATCTGACATGGTTCAGGTTGTGGATTACATGCGGAGAGAAGGTAATATCAAGGTAAGCGGTACCATTCGCCTGAACATCATCGTAATCGTCGTCGACAGGGTTTGTCGGAGATGTACTGGATTATGCCTTCCACAAGGCTTACAGACCCAGGAGATGATCAAACTCACTTGCAGCGGTAGGCAACACCGTTTGGCATATTGGAACGTTATGAATCACTGAGTATACACTGTTCTAGGATCATGCATGATGCTGGAGCAGGCACGTCGAAACATCAGTTGTTGCTTGCCGCTGGAGCTGCAGAGCAAGCCAAGTGGTCGGGTATGAACAGGGGCACCGCCGCCATAGAAAACGAAGGTACCATCCCCAGTACAAGCTCTCAAACACCTTCCACACCAGTGGTTTAGGAAACACGGGTATGTTGTTAAACCCATCGACGGTGATTATGATGCTGATAGGTAAGATGTGGCTGACACGTGCGCGTTCATGGCTCCAAGTCTTACATGATCGTTTCTTACGTCCTCAGATTTATTATGCACTTTATCTCGCATCGTTCCATAGGCTCCACATACAACGTTGCCGTTAACCAACATTAAGATCCTTTGGTCGTGTTCTGACGCATCGTGTGGTTCTGTGTGCCGCAGTGGCTCCCCCGTGTACAGTTAATTTTGGTATTTTTCCAATGGGTATCACCACGATGGTGTTCGTGACTTTCATGTTCATCGCTTTCTCCTTCCGTGCGACGCCTAATATCGTGAATCACGTTGTAGACATCCCTGACTGAGTACTGAGTCCCCGTGCTGATACATGAAACGTGTCTTGTGTGAAATTCTGTCCGCATACTCAGCAGCTCACGAACGTCCACGAGTGGTAGTTTTCTGGATTGTGCCGATAACCGTCACAGCAATAGCGTTCTTGACTTTCGTGATCATCATTTTCTCTTTCCTTGCGACACCTACCACCGACACCGCACACATGAATTGGTCCCAGCACCGTCATTCTTAATAATGTACTGCTGCTATCCCTCGCATGGTATGTACTATATCCTGGTGTGCGGTGGCGTGCATTGGCTCACAGGATCCGTACTTACCATGAGTGCCGAGATTCAGGAGAATTGACGAGGTACGTGGACGCACGATAGCTCCTGTCCCTCGAGGGAAAAGCGAATTTTGTGAGTGTAACGAGGGTGTAAGCATTTGGGGCGAGTGCCATCCGCCAGCAGTAGGATGGCTCCAGTGACTACAAGACGCGACGGAAACACATGCGCGTTCCTCCGTCAGATGCTCGCGTTGGGAGTCCCTGCGGTCTGGTGAGTATAATATACATAAACTCTGCTGTACGAAGACCATGATGCGATGTTCCGGGAAGGTCAACATTGCTCCACGCATACCCAATAGAAATATTTCAACCAAACCTCCTCTAAATCTTCCAAATGGACCCCCTCGGGGAGATCGAAACCGGCAGCGTGGAGTAAGGTAGCGAGCTTAAGAGGAGTAGCACTCAATCGACCTGCTAGCGTCACACACGAAATGGAAAGAGACATACCTGGACTTTACAGATGGAGCGGACCTGGTTCAGGTCGTATCCCGGTCTGTCGCTGAGGTCCCCTAGCCACAACACATTAGGGGTATCTTCTGGATAGCAGCCGGCGTCAATTACCACTGTTATGGTACATAGGATCCGCAACTGAAAGCATCATAGTTAACCCAAGCAAAGAATTGATGTGGATTAGTCTCACTTGGACCTGCACGTTCGAAGAGGTGAGTTGCAGGTTACCCTTGTTCACGGAAGGACTTCCCACCAGAGAAATGCGAATGTTCATATCCATATACAAGGACAGAGAAGGACAAGGTATCTTACCTGGTGATCGCTACAACAGACAACGGTGAACCCGACTGTGAGTTCAGGGCTATAAATGACAGAAATATTGGCGACAAGCTGTGTCACTAGCCAACCAAATTAGTGACTTCAGCTTCGTGCTCGGGTATGGACGATGCCTGGACCAGAGTAGTTGTTGTCCACCCTCTGGCAAATGTAAAGGACTACTGAACCCCCTATGACGGAGGCCAGGAAGTTGGCTCGAAGCAGCAGCCAAATACCTTGAAAATGGGCTGGCCTAGGCCCATTAGTAGTGTAATCACTCGAACAGAAACCGTCCTTATGTAACGAAGGGGTCACCTTTCTCTCTGAGGCTCCTCGAGACAAAGCACGTCGAGAGGATGGACTTGATATGGTCGAGCTCGACTCGGGTAAGAAAAAGGAAGACTCGTTGCTAATCCAGTCAGCTCGATTCCCACGCGTAGACCGTCTGCAATACCTCCATCATAGTTGTAAAGCTGCCTCCAGGCTGGAATTCTCCTCTCAATGGTATGCGTTTAGGCGACCTTGGGTCCAAACGTGCGCTGAAACAAGCACATTTCTCCGTTACGTCGCAGATCGCGTACGTGCATCTCTAGCGTCTCCGTCAGCTGAATCGTAAGTGGCTTGACGATGCCATGACAGGTACATGCGTCTACTAGGTCACGGTGATCATGGGACTCATAGCCCATATAATGCGAGGATAAATCAGCCCTCGGACCCTTGGAGCATATGTGCAGGGAGATGCATATCCAATCGTCGATAGAGCGAGTCGCCGGCGTCATGCCCAATGGTATGCATCCATGGCCCACGCACGGACTAGTCCATTTTCGACCCGGAGCCTACATATTCGATATCCGCCCTTCACTGGTCTCCGCTGCTCATATTGATAACGACTTCCCGTTGGGAACAAAGTTGTCGATACCACAGCGACCGTACAACACTAGCCACCTTAAAACGTTGCGCCAAATGGAGCTAGGGCGTCGTACTGCTGTGTTTATCCATGCCACTCGCGTTCGTGGATTTGTGCGGTTGAGCTCACGATGACCATTCCCAAGTTTTACACCGTTCCCAGGCGAAGAGCACGTTTCCGATCAACCCTGTAGTGGTTGTTACGTTTCGTCTTTGATCTATTCACTGACCTCGCGACCCGTGATCCTTAGCATGTCTCACTGCAGTCTCAAGTCGCGGTAATGCATCCGTGCATTGGGCCATGACGTGTTCTTTCCGATAGTAAAGCAATGTATTGGTAGATGGCAGTACCTTTCCATCGGGGTTACTGCCATGCTGTAGACTATGACAATGATACAGGCCTCGGTTGAGTGTCACACACATAGGCGAGGCTCTTACAGAAGTACTTCAATCGGAGTGCCGCTGCCGCTGCCACAAGTGCGCTTGTATCCTGTCATCCAAAGATCAGCTCTTCGTAGAATAATGTCTTCTAGCGCAGCACGTGTTGCCTCGTGTTCTCAATGAGCTGGCCAACAACAAATGTCCCCATCGAACGCCTGCGGAGTTCAGAGTACACCTGCATGACTGCGGAGTAACATCGCAACTGGCACTCACGTCCAACACCTGTATTTCTTCAAGCTTAAGACCCGTGAGGAGCAACCAACTTCAGTCTTCAAGGTTCTTTTCGTTCGAGACTCGAAGTTCACCGCGCGGAAGAACACTCTGTAGGCTTGGGCGCTCAGAAAGTACGTTGGATAACTCGCCGACGACCTGGACTCTGCACTGACTCGTTGGGAAGATGAAGCTATTGAACGTAGAAGTTGTGCTTGACAAAGCGATCCATCCAGCCGAATACAAATCTAAGGTCCTAGAGGAACTCGATGACAAGTCCACGGATTACGCTATATTATCACATCGTTGGGGAACCGAGGTTAGTTATGAAGAGATGGTTGGGCTAATGAAGATGGAGGAGCAAGAAAGAAAAGAAGTCACGCACCGTGACGGCTACCAAAAGATCATAAAGAGCTGTGAACAAGCGAAGAAGGATGGCTACAAGGGGTTGTGGATCGATACCTGCTGCATCGACAAACGGAGTAGCGCAGAGCTGTCGGAGGCCATCAATGCGATGTATCGGTGGTACCAGAACGCACAGGTCTGCTATGTGTACCTCAACGATATCGACGAGTCAGTCTTCCCTACTGAACAAGACGGGAAGTGGGTCAAGTCCAATTACTGGCCGGAGTGGTTCATGCGGGGATGGACACTGCAGGAACTCATCGCCCCCAAGCAAGTCGAATTCTTCAACAAAGACTGGGTGCCTATTGGCAACAAGCAGCGCCTTGCACCCACGTTGACGGACATCACGAAAATTCCGCGCGATGTTTTGGCGCATGGCCTGGCCGGTAAGCGTCTCAGTGTCGCACAGATCATGTCGTGGGCAGCCTACCGGGAGACAACGCGCGAGGAAGACCGGGCATACTCGCTGATGGGGTTATTTGGAGTGAAGATGCCAATGTTGTATGGCGAGGGGAAGAACGCGTTTCGTCGTCTACAGCTGGAAATCATCAAGGAAACCAGCGATCACAGCATATTCGCATGGCATTTATGGACGTCGGCGACAGGCAGCGTCTTGGCCGAGGTTCCGAGCGACTTTCAGTTTTGTGGCCACAACAAGAAGGTGGAACCTGACGAATTTGCGGACAAACTGGTAGAGTACATCGAACGGGAAAACCTCGGCAACCCCTGGTACATCCGGCGTAACTACAGCAGGATCTCGACCAATCCACTACATCTGTGCAGACTTGCACGGCTGAAGTGGCGTGCGCGTGCGCTCAGCCAGCAACTTCGTACGTTCACTGTCAGCAATACGGGTATCCAAGTGTGCCTGCCCGTCATTCCCCTTCCCGACTCTGCGTCGCATTACAGGGCTATACTGCCGTGTACCTATAATCAAGGTCTGGCCACCATCGATTTGGTATCCTCTGGATCAAGCTTCGACAGGATCCGTATTGACTCGACTTTCACAAGATATCCAGAATTCAAGACTCTCCATCTCACTCTTCACCAAGACGTCAACGAGAAGCGCCGCGAGTTTACACTTGATGACAAGCATGCCTCGTATCATGGATTCATCCGCCGCGGCACCTACCCGCCCGATTTCAGGGGAAATACGGTCACACTCTCGTCTCTCACAGAGAGTCTCATTGTCATAGTCTATGACAACAACGATGCCAAATTTGCAGTTGGCCTTGGATACTACCGTGGCCAAGGATGGGTGCATGTCGTCTGTGATGGACACTCCCCAACTCCAGATTGGACAGACTTTGGTGGTAGAGCACACTACCAAATGTGGAAGGCACGCGCAAAACATGCCCAGAGTATGCCCAAATGCGAACCTGCGCGCCTCGACGACCACTTCACTAAGCATGCCCACCTTCCCCGATCAATCTTGGCTGCAAGGGTCGTCTGGGGTAGGTGGGATATGGACGATTTTAAGGTTATGGTCGACGTCGAGCAATGTCCTGGTTGCTGTGACGACCCACGCAGATGGATCACTACGGATGTCGGTACCTTTTCACACCATATGCATGCAACGCTAACCATATGCGTTATCTTAGAATGATCGCGGCGACATTGGTACGCCGGGGCTTATGAAAACGGTTCGGGGTTCGCACTCGCTGAGCCTGGACGGCTGGGAGGCCTGCTTTGACCAGTGTTCTGATCAACGGGTGGCGGTGAGTCATCCAATGCATTCTTGTGTTGGTCTTCCACCTCATATAGGTAGCTGGGTGATTACGGTGACTATTCCAATGGCATTCTTATCCGAACTGGCAATATATTCGAAGATATGCGGACCCTTGCCAACGAATCGAAGGACTCAACTTATTGTCCCGTGGTCTCCCGCGTATCCAGCGATGGACGGCTAATGCCTATCATGCGTAATCAGAATAATGTCGCTGTGGCAAGTCATACTTTTGCTTTTGAGGATAGGCACCTGGCACTGCATCAACCAAAGGGCATCTCACTTCCTGCTCACGACAATATCATACTGCTACTGAAAGCCTTGTCTATCCGGCTTGCAGGAAAACATTTGGTGATAACCGTCATACAATGTTCAGATTTCTATACTGTTGATCGCGTGGGTAACCGCAGTGATTCAGAACACGGTGGGTGTTCTGCAAAGGATCGCACACGACTCACATTTTGACATCAGTGTCAGCCTTGGTATCGGACGGTGTTGAGCCCTCTACGGGGGCGGAGATGTTGACTCCACTATGTACCATCGCAACCCCACAAGTTTGGCAACGACACCTGGCTTGCGTACAAAGAAGGGAACGATTCAAGAGCATTCGGTAAGCACGTGAGATGATTTTGTGTGCTATCACCGATGCATGTCTCGGGATGCAGGGAGCACTTTTATGCCCTCGTAAATGTGGTACCCGCTCTTTTCCCTCTCTGGGTTGGCCTGTGCCACTTACACTGTCTTCAGCGTCAACTTACAGGAACCGAAGCGCATCGCAAGTCTGTCGTGGGTTGGTCAATTGTCAAACATGATCACACACTTATGAGGCTGATAGAATAGACGCAAGAAAGATAGAGTCATCAAGTTCTTTTCCGACCTGTTCGGTCTCAAGTATCTCAGAAATTACGTGTGTATTCATCTTTTCAATGCCTCGTCCCGTCCACACCCTTCATTGAATGTAGATTGGCGGGATAACGTTCTTCGAAAGGCTTCCCTCGATGATCGAAACCGATTCACTCAGTGAGGGTTCTGTAAGCACTGCGGAAGGTGAACCCGCCACACTCAGTATTTTCATCCCGGAAACTCACATAGCAGCCCTAGAGAATAGCTTACTACCACAGCCGCCAAAGCTATCATGCATTAATTGGGTGATGATATGTAACCTATACAACGGAAGACAGCAATCCAATGCAGATGAGGACTCGCATCTTGAAGTTGTGTTGCCTCTGTTGCGCAGGCGTTGCCAAAACCTTTGTGCAGAGGATGATGCGCCTCGTCAGTGTGCTGATGAACAGAAAAAAGTAGTGCGTGAGGCCGAGTCGATATTGCAAACTCTGGGCTCCGGCGTAAGCGTTACTGTTGGCAAATGAGGGTCGAGGCTAATTCTACCCACGAAAAGCTACTCAAGTACATAGCGAGTACCTTCTTCAGGACATACTTGAAACATGAGCACCCGTGAGCGCTTTTTTGGTGTCGAGGGTTTCCAGGGTGTACGATTCGTTCTATCCTAGCGCCGAGTCAACACGTCAAGCGAGCAATATTGATTATGACAGGTCGGCACTATGTCTCCTAACGTTCAGCAGTTCACGTTTTAACTGCCATATGTAGGCAACTCGACACTCCTTCCATCTTTCGAGATATAAAGGCACTCCAAGCAAAACTCAATGAAACGGAGGATGAGGATGAACAACGAGCACTGGAGGAGGACGTCACAGGAAAGGTAGGGACAGCATCCGGTTGTTACTTTTTGACGCTCAGGATGGTCCATTCATGAATAGATCCTGTGGCTCTGTTGGTGTGGGATCTGTGCAGAAGTAGACGAACTGTTACCAAAGGCAAGCCAGCTCCTTCATCTCCATGGATGTCATTTGACAGGGCTCAGGTTGAGGAGTATATTCGGAGAGAAGGAAATATGAAGGTAGGTGGCATCACGCACCTGAATGTCATAATCACCGTCAGCAGGGTTTCAGGAAGATATGCTTCGTTGTGTTTGACACAATGCGCGCAGACCCTGGGTTAGAAGATGATCAAGCTCACTTGCAGCGGTAGGTAACATCATTGGCATTTCATTATGAATCACCGAATACATATTGCTTTAGCATCATGCTTGATGCAGGAGCCAAAACATCCAAATATGAGTTGTTACTTGCCGCTCGAGATGCAGAGCAAGCCAAGTGGTCAGGTACGAATAGGGGCACCCCTGCTATAGACAACCAAGGGACCACTCTGAGTGCAGGCTCTCGAACACCTCCCACCTCAGCAGTTTAGCACATGGGAGTATGTCCTTAACCTCATTGACGGTGCCCATGATGCTGATAGGTAAGGATGTGGCTGACGCTTATGCGCTGATTCCTCTAAACCTTACATGATCGTTTCCTACGGCCTCAAACCGATTCCTAGAATTCTGGACAATGGTACATGTAACCTAGGAAAGATGGGGACATTGATTATGCGCTCCATTTCGTATCTTTTGTCGTTCCATAGGCTCCACATGCAACGTTGCTGTTAACCAACAATAAGATTCTTGGGTCTGTGTTAGCATCGTGTAGTTCTGTGTACTGCGCTAACCCAACCATGGACGGTTAATACTTTTAATTTTGGCATTTGTCCAGTGAGCATCACCGCTATAGTGTTCACGACATTCATGTTCATGACTTTCTCCACCCGTGCGACGCGTAATATCGTGAATCACGCTGTAGAGCTCCCTGACTGAGCACTGAGTCCTCCGGTGCTGATACATGGAACATGCCTTGTGTGAAATTCTGTCTGCATACTTAGTAGCTAAAGAACGTCCACGAACGGTTGTTTTCCGGTAAGCGTCACAGCGATAGTGTGCTTGACTTTCATGATCATCGTTTCTCTTTCCTTGCGACACCTACCATTGACACTGCAGACGCGAGTTGGTTCCAGCCACCGTCATTCTTAATAGCGTACTGCTGCCATCCCTCGCATGGTATGTACTACATCCCGGTGTACGGTGACGTGCATTGGCTCACAGGATCCCTACTTACCATGGGTGCCTAGATTCAAGAGGATTGACGAGGTGCGTGGACGCACGATAGCTCCTGTCCCTCGAGGGAAAAGCGGATTTTGTGAGTGTAACGAGGGTGTAAGCATTTGGGGCGAGTGCCATTCGCCAGCAGTAGGATGGCTCCAGTGACGACAAGACGCGATGGAATACATGCGCGTTCCTTCGTCAGGTGCTCGCGTTGGGAGTCTCTGCGGTCTGGTGAGTATAGTATACATAAACTTTGCTGTACGAAGACCATGATGTGATGGTTCCGGGAAGATCAACATTGTTCCACACGTGCCCAATAGAAATAATTCAGTCAAGCTCCTCCAAATTGGCACCCTCGGGGAGACCGAAACCAGCAGCATGGAGTAAGGTGGCGAACTTAAGAGAAATCGCACTTAATTGAACTGCTAGCACTACATGCGAAATGGAAAACGACATACCTGGACCTTACAGATCGAGCGGACCTGGTTCAGGTCGTATCCGGGTCTGTCGCTGAGGTCCCCTAGCCATAACACATTAGGAGTATCTTCGGAATGGCAACCGGCGTCACGTACCACTGTTGTGGTACATAGGATCTGCAACTGAAAGCACCATAGTTAACCCAGAAAAAGGATTGATGTGGATTAATCTCACTTGGACCCGCACGTTCGAAGAGATGAGTTGCAGGGTATCCATGTTCATGGAAGGACTTTCCACCGGAGAAACGCGAATGCTCATATCCATATACGAGAATTAAGAACTTGGACAAGGTATCTTACCTGGTGATCGCTACAGCAGACAACGGTGAACCCAACTGTGAGTTCAGGGCTGTAAATGGCAGAAATGTTGGCGACAAGCTGTGTCACTTCTGGGGTGCCGATGCTGTACAAGAAAGTGAGTGAAGTGAGCAATGCTTGAACGTTCGACACCCACAATTGTGCTAAACCTAGTTGAGGACGTTCGTCGGGAACATGATATGCAAGCATATCTGCCTGGATCATGAGAACAATGTTTGCACCTCTTTCACGAAGTTCCTCTTGACGAGGCACCACCAGCAGCGTAAACCATCAACGAGCTCATTTGGAGGGAAAGGTACATAACATACTGGCATACGCCTTTGATCCCAATAAACCTTGTTCTTCACCAGCAACGACAACTAGCTCGACGTTAGTCCTAAAAGTTATGCCAGTTTGTCTTATCCGTCGTGCGATGTTGAGAATCGAGATTGTACCTGAACCGTCATCGTTTCCGCCCGGAGCCTGTGAAGTGAAGTATGCTTGAGAGAGTGGACATCACTTGCAAAGTGACAACCCACCCGTTCCAAACCGAAAAGGATGTCACGAAGCCGCTCAATTGCAGTCTCTGGAACGGGAAGGTACGACATAGGCGATGCAGAGATAGGCAAAACTTTCTAGAACCGGGGCAAATGCGTGGACAAGATATGTGCAGCGCCCTGGTCAGCGACCGCGACAACACCGGAGTTCGCGGTGCGATAGACGAGAGAAGCTGTGGCAGACTTCTCGCCTTCAAAACAGGATGGTTTGCCTGTCAGGGTACGCAACACACTTCTCAGAGACTAACCGGTTGATGAAATCAGCGACTTCAGCTTCGTACTCTGGAGTCCGGAAGGAATTGTCGATAGTTGATTCTTGTATCCAGACTAGCTGCTGTGGTCCATCCTCTGGCAAGTACAAAGGGACTACTGAGCTCTTGTCGACGGAGATCTGGAGCAGCTCAGGTCGGATATCTTGAAGACAGACTACTGGCCGAATATTCGCAAGACAGGGTGGAAAGTTGGGGCGAACTTCCGATGCGTGCAGAATGGCGAGCAGAGCGACAGCGTCACTGGGTTCAGAATCATCCCGGTGGTGAAGTTTAAGTACAAGCATTTCACTTCTTGACTGTCAAGTCGGCACTTTCTATCCACTTATTGTCACAAACAGTGTGAATCACCGACAAATCATCTGTAATTCGGTGAAACATGCTAGCGTATGCCCTTGAACCTGTTCTTCACTACAAATGCAATTAGTTCGACGTTATTCCTAAAGGTCATACCGGTTTGCTTTATCTGTCGTGCGATGCTGAGAATTGGGATTGTTCCAGAAGCATCATCGTTGGGCCTGGTGCCTATGAAGTGGAACATGTCTGAGAGAACCAGCAATGCCTGTAAGAGCTATAACTCACCTGTTCCATACCGAAAGAACCAGGGGAATCATAGTGAGTATAGTACTGGAATTCTCCATGTAGGACTGTATCGACTGCAGTGTAGTTCAACGTTAGAAAGTTATATCGTGGACCACATGTTGACGCGGAGGTTTACTAGACGACATTGGATGCAAGGCCCTATAAGAATGATGTGAACCTGCACGCTGCACACGTATACTCAAACTGTGTCTTCAACCGTTCATTAACAACCCTGGAACGGCCGGGGAATGAATGCCTAGAAGTAATACCCGATGTTCTGTCTTCGTCGGTAAGGTATCGGATGTCCTTGCGCATTTATTCCATTTAGGTTCCATTTAAGATGCCTGCACGACATAGTTGAAACAGAGGGGAGAGAAGATGTCACGAACCCGTTCAATTGCAGCCGCTGGAACAGGCAAATGTGATGTGGGCGATACAGAGATAGGCAAAGCTTTCCAGAACCGAGGCAGACGAGTAAACAGGAGTCCTAGTCAGGGACCGGTACGATAGACGAGAGCCATGAAACAGGGCGGTTTTTCCATCGGGGTAGGTGATACGCTTTTCAGAGACCCGCCAACCGACGAAATTAGTGACTTCAGCTTCATGCTCGGGTACGGACGATGCCTGGATCAGAGTAATTGTTGTCTACCCTCTGGAAAATGTAAAGAATTACTGAACCCCCTATGACGGAGGCCAGGAACTCAGCTCGAAGCAGCAGCCAAATACCTTGAAGATGGGCTGGCCTAGGCCCATTAGTAGTGTGAGCACTCGAACAGAAACCGTACTTGACAGAGGGACCCATCTGTCTCTCTCTGAGGCTCCTCGAGACGAGAGGATGGCTCGTTGCTAATCCAGTCAGCTCGACTCCCACGCGCAGACCATTCCGTCACAGTAAAGCTGCCTAACACCCGGACTGTGCAGCACACTCAAGACTCGTGCCATATCACGCGGTCTCGATGGTACGCCTAGGCGTACGTGGGTGAAATACTTCACACATGCACTGATACAAGCACATCTCTCCGTCACGAGTGTGTGCATCTCTAGCGTCCCTGGTAGCTCACTCGTAAGCAGCTCGATCATGCCATGACGCACGGACAGGTACGAGGGTCAACTAGGCAATTGTGAGTGATTACGCGCCAATAACACGAGAATAAAAATCAGGTTTTACCTTAGCAGCACTCGAACCCTTGGAGCATATGTGCGGAGAGAGCATATCCAATCGTTGACGGAGGATGTCGCCGGTATTAATCCAGCCATTGCAAGACAACGATGACCCATGCACAGACTAGTCTATTTTCGACCCAGAGTCCACCTATTCGATACCCGCCCCTCGCTAGTCACCACTGCTCATATTGATCCCTTGCGAACAAAGTCGTCGACACTACAATGACCGCACAACACTGGCCAACTTAAACTGTCGCGCCAAAGGGAGCTGGGGCGTCGTACTGCTGTGTTTATCCATAGCACTCGCGTTCGCAACTTTGTCTACATGTTTGGAGCTCGTGACGCCCACTCTCGAGTAATACGAAGCACCATATAGGGGAGTTTTGCGCATGTCCGTGGGCGAAGTGGGAACAACTGTCTTCAAGCAGAAATGTAGTGCTCTTTGATCTATTGACTGATCTCGCGACCTGTGATCTTTGGCATGTCTCGTTGCTGTCTCATTTCACAATAATGGATCCCATGTATGTGATGTGTACCTTGGACCATGGGCCCATGGGATGTTCAACCCGCTAGTAGACGAATGCGCTGGTACATACAGTTCCCTTGCACGGGGGTTAATGCCACGCTGCAAACCCCACGACAATGATAGACTCCTCGATTTTAGTGGTGTTATACATACAAAGATGAGGCTCCTACAGAAGTACGGCAATCAGAGTGTCGCTGCCGGCCGCTATACAAACACTTGCATGCTGTTATCAAAGATCGGCACTTTGTGGGATACCGCAGGAGGTCACTTCCTGCGCTGACGATGGTTGTCTGTGTAATTCTTCTGCCTGCAGCTGCGCTGAAGCGCTGACCCACGGTTGGGTCAGCAAGAGACGCCATACAGACTGTGATTGTGCAGGTAATGGGTGAAACGGAGGCGCTGAAATGTCTTACAGCACAGCACATATTGCCTCGTGTTCTCGATGAGCTGGGCAACAAATGACCACGTCAAACGCCCGCGGAGTTCAGAGTACCCTGCTTTTCTACATGGCTGCCGAATAACCTTGCAACTGGCGCTCACATCCAACACCCTGTATTTCTCCCTTAAGACCTGTGACGAGCAACTAGCATCAGTTTTTCGTCTTCCTTTCGTCCTACGCTCGAACCTCACCACGCGAAAGAATACGGTGTAGGCCGAATCAGATGCTCAGCAAGTACGTGTGATAACTCGTTGACAAGCTGTGCTCCAGACTAACTCGTGAGGAAGATGAAGTTGTTGAACGTAGAAGTTGTGCTGAACCGCTGAAAAGGGTATCCAACAGGCCGAGTCTGAACAGGATAGGATCCTAAAGGAGCTTGATGACTGGGACCACAAGTTATGCCATACTTTCACATCGTTGGGGACTGGGAGTCGAGGTCACTTATGAAGAGATGATTGGGTTCATGACAGTTGGAGGACTGGAAGCGGGACGAAGTCAAGAAGCGCTATGGCTATCAAAAGATTATAAAGTGCTGTGAGCAAGCCATGAAGGATGGCTACAAGTGGTTGTGGATCGATACCTGCTGCATCGACAAACGGAGCAGTTCAGAGCTGTCGGAGGCCATTAACGCAATGTATCGGTGGTACCAAAACGCACAAGGTGTGCTATGCGTATCTCAACGACGTCGACGGGTCAGTCTTCCCTACTAAACGTGATGATAGCAAGCTTAACCAGTCCAATGGTTGGACCGGAGTGGTTCATGCGGGGATGGACACTGCAAGAACTCATCGCACCGGAGCAAGTGGAATTCTTCAACAAGGACTGGGTACTCATCGGCAACAAGCAGCGCCTTGCACCCACATTGCAGGGCATCACAGGAATTCCACGCAGTGTTTTGACGCGTGGTCTGACCGGGAAGCGTCTCAGTGTCGCACAAATCATGTCAGTGGGCAGCTGAACGGAAGACGGAACGCGAGGAAGACCGGGCATACTCGCTGATGGGGTTGTTCGGAGTGCACATGCCGATGTTGTACGGGGAAGGGAAGAACGCGTTTCAAAGGCTGCAACTGGAAATCATCCGCATATCCGGCGATCACAGCATATTCGCGTGGAGTACAGCTCCATGGAATCCATGGATGGCGCGGACAGGACAGTGTCCTGGCCGAGGATCCGAGTGATTTTGAGGATTCGTGGCACCTGAGGATCAGGAAGGTGGAACCCGACGACTTTGGCGATGAACTGGTGGAGTAGCATCGACAAGAGCAAACTCGGCAAGTCACAGCGCTTTGACCTCCTCGGAAGGAGCAGACGGGCACATCGGCGCAAACTGGCTGCGCTTCGTGAAGCTGCGCGCTCTCAACAGTTTGGTACCTTCACTGTCAGCAATACGGGTATCCAAGTATGCCTGCCCGTCATTCCCCTTCCCGACTCTCCGTCTCGTTTCAGGGCTATACTACCGTGCACCAGTCTTTTTCGGGTTGGCTACCGTCGATCTGGTATCCTCTGGATCCAGCTTCGACAGGATAGCAGCTACTGACTCGACTTTCCTAACATATCCAGAGTTCAAGACTCTCCATCTCACTCATCATCAAGACGTCAACGAGAAGCGCCGCAAGTTTTCACTTGACGACAAGCATGCATCGTACTATGGATTCAGCCGCTGCGGCTGCCCACCCTCACAAGTTCAGGGGAAATGCGGTCACACTCTCGTCCCTCACAGATGGTCTCGTTGTCATAGTCTATGCCAACAGCGATACCAGATCTCGCTTCGCAGTTGGCCTCGGATATTACCGTGGCCGAGGATGGGTGCATGTCATCTGTGACGGACACTCCCCGACTCAAGAGGAGGACTGGACAGAGTTTGGCAGGAGAGCATACCATCGAATGTGGAAGGCACGCGCAAAACATGCTCAGAGTATGCCCGAACGCGAACATGCGGACCGCGACGACCACTTCATCAAGCATGTACACCTTCCCCGATCAATCTGGGCTGCAAGGGTCGTCTGGGGTAGGTGGGAGATGGACAATTTCAAGGTTATGGTCGACGTCGAGCAATGTCCTGGTTGCTGTGATGGGCCATCCAGGTGGACGGTTACAGATGTCAGTACTTTCTCGCCCCATATGCATGCAAAGCTAACCATATGTGTTACCTTAGAATGATTCTGGCGACATTGATATGCCGGGGCTGATGAAGACGGTTCCGGGTCCGTACCTTCTGGAGGTGGACGGGTGGGAGGCCCGCTTTGACAAGTGGTCTGGTCAACTGATTGAGGTGAGTCATGCGATGCATTCCTACGCTAACCCTGCACCTCATATAAACAGCTCGGTGATTACGGTGACTATTCCGATGGCGTTCTTACACGAACTGGAAGTATATTTGAAGATATGCGAACCCTCGGTATTGTTTCCGAGGACACAACTTATTCCCCCGTGGTCTCCCGCGTATCTGGCTGGGAATGGCGAATGCATGAGATACATAATCAGGATAATGTCGCTGTGGCACGCAGTGCTATTGGGGAAAGGCACCTGGCGCTGCGCCAGCCAAAGGGCATCTCACTCCCTGCCAATGACAGTACTGTACTGCTACTGAAAGCCTTGTCGATCCGTCTTGCAGGAAAGCATTTAGTGACGACGGTCATACAGTGCTCAGAGTTCTATGAAGTTGATAAAGACGGCAAACGAAGTGATTCAGGAAATGGTGAGTGTTCTGCAAATGATCGTGTACGGCTCACGTTTTGACATTGAGTGTCAGACTTAGTATCGGACAGTGTTGAGCCCTCCATCGAGGCAGGGATGTTGACTCCACTATACACCATCGCATCTCCACAAGCATGGCGACGACACCTGGCTTGCGTACAGCGAAGGGAACGATTCAAGAGCATTCGGTAAGTGCGTGGGATGATATTGTGTGCTATTACTGATGCATGTCTCGGGGTGCAGGGAGCACTTTTATGCCCTCGTGAATATGGTACCCGCTCTTTTCTCTCTCTGGGTTGGCCCGTGCCACTCATAATGTCGGCAGCGCCAACTTGCAGGAACCGAATTGCATCGCAAGTCTGTCGTGCGTTGGTCAATTGTCAAGCACGTACGCAAACTTATGAGGCTGACAGAATAAACGGAAGAAAGATGGAGCCATCAAGTTCTTTTCTGACCTGTTCGGTCTCAAGTATCTCAGAAATTACGTGTGTACTCATCTTTTCAATGCCTCGTCCCGTTCACACCCTTCATTGAATGCAGATTGGCGAGATAACGCTCTTCGAAAGGCTTCCCTCGATGATCGAAACCGATTCACTCAGTGATAGTTCTGTAGGCACTGCGGAAGGTGGGCCTGCCACACTCAGTATGTTCATCGCTGAAACTTATATCGGAGCCTTAGCAGACAGCTTACTACCACACCCGTCAACGCTGACGTGCACTAATTGGGTGATGATATGTAATCTATTCAACAGAAGACAGCAATCCAATGCAGATGAGGACTCGCGTCTTGAAGTTGTGTTGCCTCTGTTGCGCAGGCGTTGCCAAACCCTTTGTGCAGAGGATGATGCGCCTCGTCAGTATGCTGATGAGAAGAAAAAAGTAGTGCGTGAGGTCGAGTCGATATTGCAAACTTTGGGCTCCGGCGTAAGCGTTACTACTGGCAAATGAGGGTCGAGGCTAATTCTACCCACGAAAAGCTACTCGGGCACATAGCGGATACCTTCCAGAATGCACCCTTCGAACGTGAGCACTCGTGAGCGCTTTTTTGATGTCAAGTATTTCCAAGATGTACGATTCGTTCTATCCTAGCGCCGGGCCAACACCTGAAGCAAGCAATATTGATTATGACAGGTCGGCACTGTATCTCCTAACGTTCAGCAGTTCACGTCCTAACTGCCATATGTAGGGAACTCGACACTCCTTCCATGTTTCGAGAGATAGAGGCACTCCAAGCAAAACTCAATGAAACGGTGGATGAGGATGAACAACGAGCACTGGAGGAGGACGTCACAGGAAAGGCAAGGACAGCATCAAGTTGTTACCTTTCGATGCTCAGGATTGTCCATTCATTAATAGATCCTGTGGTTCTGTTGGTGTGGGATCTGTGCAGAAGTAGACGAACTGTTACCAAAGGCGAGCTAACTCTTCTGTCTGCATTTACGTCATTTGACATGGTTTCAGTTTGTGGATTACGTGCGGAGAGAATGTAATATGGAGGTAAGTGGCACCACTCGCCTGAACGTAGTTGTAATCGCCGTCTGCAGGGTTTACTGAAGATGCACTGGGCTATACTTGCCTCAACGGGCACAGAACCAGGTGATGATCAAACTCACTTGCGGCGGTGGGCAACATCCTTTGGCGTATGGAAACGTTATGAGTCACTGAGTATATATTGTTCTAGGATCATGCGTGATGCCGGAGCAGGCACATCGAAATATCAGTTGTTACTTGCCGCTCGAGATGCAGAGCAAGCCAAGTGGTCAGGTACGAAGAGGGGCTCCCCTACTATAGACAACGAAGGTATCAGTCCGAGTACAAGCTCCCAAACACCCTCCACATGAATGGTTTAGCATCCATAGGTATGTCCTTAAACCCATCGACGGCGCTCATGATACTGATAGATAGGATGTGGCTGACCTGTACGGACTCATCCCTCCAAGTCTTACATGGCCGTTTTGTCCTCAAACGGATTCCTAGAATCCTGGACAATGGTCCATGTAACCTAGGATAGAGGAAGACATTGGCTATGCGCTCTATCTTGTATCTTGTGTCGTTCCGTAGGCTCCACATACAACGTTACTGTTAACCAACAGTAAGACCCTTGGGTCCCTGTTCTGATGTATTCTGCAGTTCCGTGTGCCGCAGTAACAGATAGCCCATGGACGGTTGTTTTTTTGGCAATTTTTCAATGGTCATCACCGCGATGGCGTTCATCACTTCCACGCTCATCGCTTTCTCCTTCCGTGCGACGCCTACTACCGTGAATCACACTGTAGACCCCTTGACCGACTTCCCGTTCTGATAAATGAAACACGCCTTGTGTGAAAATCTGTCTGGATACTCGGTAGCTAATGAACGTCCACCAATGGATGTTTTCTAGGGCTTACCGCACACTGACGTCGCAAATATGAATTAGTTCCGGCCACTGTCAATCTCAACAGCGTATTGCTGCTATCTCTCGCATGGTACAGCATGTACTACGTCCTGGTGTGCGGTGGCGTGCATTGGCTCAGAGGACCCGTACTTACCAGGGATGCCGAGACTAAAGGAAATTGACGAGGTACGTGGACGGACGATAGTTCATGTCCCTGGGGGAACAACAAATTTGTGAGTGTAGCGAGGGTATAAACATTTGGGGCGGGTTCTATTCCTAAACAGTAGCATGGCTTCAGTGATGGCAAAACGCGATGGAAACATGTGCATGTTCCTTGGTCAAGCACTCGTGTTGGGAGTATCTATGGTCGGGTGAGTATAATGTAGATAAACATAAGCATACTCTGCTGTATGAGGACCGTTATGAGATGGCTCCAGGAAGATCAACATTGCTCCACGCACACTCAATAGAAATAGTTCAATCAAGCTCCTCCAAATCCTCTAAATCGACACCCTCGGGGAGATCGAAACCGGCAGCATGGAGTAAGGTAGCGAACTTAAGAGAAGTCGCACTCAATTGACCTGCTAGGACCACACACGGAATGGAAAGAGACACACCTGGACTTTACAGATCGAGCGGACCTGGTTGAGGTCATATCCTAGTCTGTCGCTGAGGTCCCCTAGCCACAACACATTTCGGGAATCTTCGGGATGGCAGCGGGCGTCACTTACCACTGTTGTGGTACATAAGATCTGCAACTGAAAGCACCATAGTCATAGTTAACCCGGACAATGGATTGATGTGGACTAATCTCACTTGGACCCGCACGTTCGAAAAGATGAGTTGCAGGGTATCCCTGTTCATGGAAGGACTTTCCACCGGAGAAACGCGAATGCTCATATCCATATACGAGAACTGAGAAGGACAAGGTATCTTACCTGGTGATCGCTACAGCAGACAACGGTGAACCCAACTGTGAGTTCAGGGCTGTAGATGGCAGAAATGTTGGCGACAAGCTGTGTCACTTCTGGGGTGCTGATGCTGTACAAGAAAGTGACACTCGTCTATATGTGAAGTGAGCAATGCTTAGACGTCCAACACCCACAATTGTGCTAAACCCAGTTGAGGAGGTTCGTCGGGAACGTGATATGCAAGCATATCTGCCTGGACCATGAGAACGATATTCGCACCCCTCATACGTAGTTCCTCTTTACCAAGCATTGCCAGCAGTATAAACCATCAACGAACTCGCTTGGAGAAAAGGTAACATGCTGGCATATGCCTTTGATCCTAATAAACCTTGTTCTTCACCAGCAAAGACAACTAGCTCGACGTTGGTCCTAAAGGTTATGCCAGTTTGTTTTATCCGTCGTGCGATGTTGAGAATCGAGATTGTACCCGAACCGTCATCGTTTCCGCCCGGTGCCTGTGAAGTGAAGCATGCTTGAGAGTCAACATCACTCGCAAGAGTGACAACTCACCCGTTCCAAACCGAAAGAACCACGGGAATCATAGTGTCCAGAGATAAGTACGGTATCAGGACTCTCCATCTTAGCATCATATCGACTGTAGTTCAATGTCAAGGAGATATAGCGTGGACCGAGTGTTGAGGCGGAGACTTACCAAATGATGTTGGGTGCGAAGCCCTCTAAGAATAGCATGAACCTGCACGCTGCACTTGCATCCTCAAATTGTTTCTCCAACCACTTGGCAGCGATTCTAGAGCCATGATGGAATGAATGTCTAGAAGCAATACCCGATGTTCCGTCTTCGTTCGTAAGGTATCGGATGTCCTTCTGCATATGATCCACAGAGATTCCATTGACGATGCCTGCAACGAGAGCATCGAAACGGAGGGAAACGAGGATGTCGCGAACCCGCTCAATTGCAGTATCTGGAACCGGAAGGTACGACACAGGCGATGCAGGGATAGGCAAAGCTTTCCAGAACTGGGGCAAGCGAGTGGACAGGATATGTGCAGCGCCCTGGTCAGCGACTGAGACAACACCGGAGTTCGCAGTGTGATAGACGAGAGAAACTGGGGCAGGCTTCCCGCCTTCAAACAGGATGGTTTGCCCGTCGGGGTACGTGATATGCTTCTCAGGGACCAGCCAGTCGACGAAATTGGCGACTTCCGCTTCGTACTCGGGAGTCCGGAGCGAATTGTCGATGGCTGATTCCTGTATCCAGAATAGCTGCTGCGGTCCATCATCTGGCAAGGACAGAGGGACTACTGAGCCGTCGTCAACTGAGATCGGGAGCAGCTCAAGGCAGGCGAAGCCGGATATCTTGAAGACGGACTGTTGCCCGAATATTCCATAGAAATTGTTCACAAGACAGGGTGGAAAGTTGGGCCGAACTTCCGATGCACGTAGAACGGCGAGCAGAGCGACAGGTGTCGCTGGGTTCAGAATCATCCCGGTGGTGGTCTGACTCGGATGCGTGGCCACATACTGCATACTACTATAACAGCAAATTTAAGTACAAGCATTTCACTTCATGACTGTCAAATCAGCAGTTTCTATCCACTTCTTTGGCACCCCCTTCGACAGCAAAAAATCCACCACCGCTTTGGTCTGCTTCCCCTGCACCAACACTTCTGATCTCGTTGGTTTCCCAGGTAAGGGCGACACTGTAGCAACCATTATGACTAAGAAGTGAAACCACAGTCGAGAGCCGGACACACATACCTCCAGTGGAACCTGCACAGATACGCCTCAATTCCTCCGCCATCACTTCGGCTTCCAGCAAGAATGGCTCAAACCCAGATATGAGCGTATTCGCCCTTCTACCCTGTCTCGTCTTGACTACCACAGAGATAGATTTCAACTGTCCCTTCCTATTTAGACATGTCACATCAACCCTTAAGCAGTACAACTGACAGTACGTACCTCAGAAGAGGTTCCTGACCCTCCGTTCATATCCCGAACTAGTCCTGCATCTTCTCTGACAACCTCTGTACCAACTCCTCGCGCTTCAAAAATTCCAGACTATCACCACTCTCATTCCTTCCAGCAACTGTACTGAGTAATACTTCATCCTGACCGACATTGACATATGACTGATCGTGTGCATTGACCAACTGGCGAGCAGTGACATACTTGATCACTGTCGCCTTCAAATCCACATATGTATACAAAGCTGAGGAACTGCGATAAGATCGGCGATCAGTCCGACTTAGCTTTCCTAGCGATCACTTACTCAAACCCCCCCTCTATGAAGAACCTTGCTGACCCACTCGATGTGTGTGGTTTCCACAATCACTTGATCTCCATTTCCTGCACTTTCGCCCTTTCCTCTCCTTCTCTCTTCTCCCGTTTCTCTCCTTGAGTTGTATATCACGGAGAGACACGTACGGGGTGTGAGACAGGACTTCAGAATGGGACGCAGACACACTCATCACAAGAGGTTCCGGTTTCATGTCCTTGATCGTCAAGATACCCTGCTTGTCCAATATTTTTAGGAAAGCAGCCAAAGACTTGTAGGTAGAATGTTTAATGTCTATCGGTGGATATTCCGACGTGTAGCCATCGTTTCCTGATGGAGTTGAAGAGCTATCCGTCCCAGGTACATTTCTACGGACAAATGCAGGTCGGTAAGGTAGAACGAGTAGAACGTGCCCGCGGGTATCGGGAACGAGGAGGTTGGCAAGGATTTGAGGATACCACGTATTGCCTGCAATACAGCATTCCGTAAAATAGTGGATACCTCTGTTCTGCTCGAGCCACATCACGACAGGGATTCATGTAAAACTCACCTTCTTTGGAGAGCTAGGGCGCTGGTCGAGGTTGTTGCACCGAAGGCCCAGGCACTGGGTCCCCAGGAGGCTTTGTACCTTCAACTTCCTGAACTTCCACACTCGGCTTGACTTGTTCATCAACAGTATTTGTCCCAGCTACTTCTTCCTCCTCGCTTTCCCTGCTCTCACCAACTTCTTGTATCTCGACTACCCCGGGGGATCTGCCTTACTTCCCATAGTAAATAAGTAGTCCTTCCAGCTATGCAATAAATGCACCGCTTTCCCCTTCCCTCCAGCTTTCAGTTTGTCGAGATCCGCTGCTAGATGTCCGACTGCCAATGGTGGTCCACGCATGGTAGGGGAGTCTGTGATGTATTGTGCGATAGCCACCAGTTGCGGTGGCACAACTATCTGTGACGAAGGAATCTGGACAACTGTGGAAATTACCCGTGCATGTGCGAAGAGGTGTATAATACACGCTTACTTACCTCCAGGTATCACGAGACCAGCCCCTCCCACTAGGACAGGTGCGACTGAAGCCGGATTTGTGATACAAGGAAGTAAGTCGTACTTCTTCGATAGCATGTATACTAGTACCACGTTTGGCGAACGTGACATGTCAGACACAGGAGATCGTCAGACGTAGGATATCCGCACGCGAAGAACATACCCATAGGAATAAGATCGTCTGCACCTTTTCCATGACTGAACCAGAGAGGATCGCCATTGGGTGATCAGTATGCGACCTGAAAGGAGGATCAGAGAATAGATCAAGCCACATGCTAGACTTGAAGGAATGCGCATACACCCTGTGCATTCATATTTGTTGCAAACTTCCGAGAATGAGTTTTTCTGGGACTAGAATGTCCCCGATTTCCGGAGATACATTGTACACCACTATGACGCGCTGTTTGAGCTTGCGCCTGTCGGAGCCACGGAGTGGTGCTTTGGTGGCATCGAGTTGGTGCGCTACTCTGGGACTAGGCCGTAACGTGTGACTTACCAGTCGTCTTTAGATTAGACAAAGGTTTCTTAAACTCGCATGCAGACGTTGCTGAAGCAGAGTTCTTAGGTTGTGGGACAGGGGATGACGCAATGGCGATCGATGAGTCTCACGTGCATGCACACTGTACATCAGATGTCCTTGCGCATCCGCTCCACTGAGATTCCATTTACGACGCCTGTAGCGAGAGCGTCAAAACGGAGGGGAGAGAGGATGTCGTGAACCTACTCAATTGCAGGTGCTTGAAACGGGCAAGTACGATGCGGTTGACACAGGGGTAGGCAAAGCTTTCCAGAACTGAGGCAGACGAGTAGACAGGAGACTTGGCCAGGGACCGGTGCGATAGACAAGAGTCTGGAAACAGGGCAGTTTGTCCATCGGGGTATGCGATACGCTTTTCAGAAACCCGCCAGCTGACGAAATTAGTGACTTCAGCTTCGTACTCCGGTATGGACGACGCCTGGATCAGACTATTTGTTGTCCATCCTCTGGCAAATGCAAAAGACCACTGAGCCTTCGGCTGGGAGCTTAACTCGATGACTTAAAGATGGGCTGGCCCAGCTCAGTTTGGGCCCATTAGTAGTCTGATCGCTCGAACGGAAACCGTCCTTGACAGAGGGACCATCTGTCTCTCTCTGAGGCTCCTCGAGACAACGCACGTCAAGAGGTAAGAAAAGGAAGACTCGTTGCTAATCGCGTCAGCTCGATTCCCACGCGTAGACCGTCTGCAACGGTGATAAAGCTGCCGTGGGGACACCGCTAAAGGCTGGAGTTCTTCTCTCGATGGTACGTCTTTAGGTGTCCTTGGGTCCAAACGTGCACTGAAACAAGCCCATTTCTCCGTCACGCCGCAGGTCCCGCACGTGCACCCCCAGCGCCCCCGGCAGCCGACCCACAGCAAGTAGCCCGACAATGCCGTGACAGGTACGAGCCGTCTGGCAAATGTGATCATGGAGCTCATAGTCCACACAACGCGAGTATAAATCAGCCCTCTGGCCCTTGGAGCATATGTGCAGGGAGTTGTATACCCAATAGTCGACAGAGCGTGTCGCCATGTCCCACGCACGGACTACTCCATTCTCGAGGCAGAGCCTATATATTTGATATCCGCCCTTCACTAGCTTCACTAGTCATCGCGCTCATATTGTTAATAACATTCCCTTAGAGAAAAGGTTGTCGATAACACAGCGCCCGCACAACACTGGCCAACTCAATACGTCGCACCAAAGGGAACTGGAGGCGTCGTCCTGCTGTGTTTATCCATGCCACTCACGTTCGTGGATTCGCGCGGTTGAGTTCATGATGACCATTCCCGAGTTTTGCACCGTTCTTGGGTGAAGTAAGAACATCCCCGAGCAGAATTGTAGTGGTTGTTACGCTTCGTCTTTGATCTGTTCGCTGACCTCGCGACCTGTGATCCTTGGCATGTCTTGCTGCTGTCTCACGCCGCAATAATGCATCCGTGCATTGGGCCATGGCATGTTCTTGCCGCTAGTAGACAAATACGTTGGTAGATGCAGTGCCTTTCCGTCCGAGTTACTGTCATGCTGTAAACTCCATGGCAATGATAGACTCTTCGATTTAGTGTCATACATACATAGACGAGGCTCCCACAGAAGTACTTCAATCGGAATGTCGCTGCCGCCGCCAGAAGTACACTTGTATGCTGTCATCCAAAGATCGGCTCTTCATGGAATACCGCAACAGGCTGGGTGTGAACCACTTCTTACGCCGACGATGATTGCCTGCTTAACTCTTCTGTTCATGCAACTGCAATGGCCCACGGTTGGGTCAGCAGAGATGCCATATGGACTATGATTGTGCAGGTAATGGGTGAAACGGGAGACCCTGAAATGTCTTACAGCGCAGCACAAGTTGCCTCGTGTTCTCGATGAGCTGGGCAACAAATGTCCACGTCGAACGCCCGCGGAGTTCAGATTATGAACACCTAATGGTTGCCGAATAACCTCGCAGCTGTAGCTCCCACCCAACGTTTGCGTTTCTTAAGACCTGTGACGAGCAACCAGCTTCAGTCTTTCAGGTTCTTTTTGTTCGAGACTCGAAACTCACCACGTGGAAGGATACCCTGTAGGCGCAGACACCCAGAAGGTGTGTACGTGTGATATCTTGCTGGCAAGCTGAACTGCGGATTGACTCGTTAGGAAGATGAAGTTATTGAACGTAGAAGTTGTGCTGAACCGCGAAAAGCGTATCCAACAGGCCGAATCTGAACAGGAGATCCTAAAGGAGCTTGATGACGAGACCGAAAGTTATGCCATACTATCACATCGTTGGGGAGTTGAGGTCACCTACGAAGAGATGATTGGGTTTATGAAGATGGAGGAATGGAAGAGGGACGAGGTGAGGAAGCGCGACGGTTATCAAAAGATCATCAAGAGCTGTGAACGAGCTATGAAAGATAACTACAAGTGGTTATGGGTCGATACCTGTTGCATCGACAAACGGAGCAGTGCAGAACTGTCAGAGGCCATTAACGCGATGTATCGGTGGTACCAAAATGCACAGGTGTGCTATGCGTACCTCAACGACGTCGACGGGTTACTCTTCCCAACCGAACGCGATGATAGCAAGTTTGACCAGTCCAACGGTTGGCCGGAGTGGTTCATGCGAGGCTGGACACTGCAGGAACTCATCGCACCGGAGCAGGTCCAATTCTTCAACAGGGACTGGGTGTCTATTGGCAACAAGCAGCGTCTTGCACCCACATTGCAAGACATCACAGGAATTCCACGCGACGTGTTAACGCATGGCCTGGCTGGTAAGCGTCTCAGTGTTGCCCAAATCATGTCGTGGGCAGCCCAATGGAAGACAACACGCGTGGAAGACCGGGCGTACTCGTTGATGGGGTTGTTTGGGGTGAAGATGCCGATGCTGTATGGCGAAGGGAAGGACGCGTTTCGGCGTCTGCAGCTGAAAATCATCAAGGGAACCGGCGATCACAGCATATTCGCATGGGGTACGGTTCCATGGAATTCATGGATGCCGCGGACAGGCAGTGTCCTGGCAGAGGATCCGAGTGATTTTGGGGATTGTGACAGAATCCAGAAGGTGGAACCCGACGACTTTGGCGACGAACTGGTGAAATACATCAAAGTGAGGAAGCTCGACAAGCCGCGGCGCTTTGACATCCTCGGAAGGGACAGACGGGCACATCGGCGCAAACTGGTCGCGCTTCGTGACGCTGCGCACTCTCAACAGTTTGGTACCTTCACTGTCAGCAATACGGGTATCCAAGTATTCCTGCCCGTCATTCCCCTTCCTGACTGGCCATCCCATTACAGGGCTATACTGCCATGTATCTATCATGGTGGTCTGGCCACCGTCGATTTGGTATCCTCTGGATCCAGCTTTGACAGAATAGCAGATATGCGCATGACTTTCCCAACATATCCAGAGTTCAAGACTCTCCATCTCACTCATCATCAAGACATCAACGAGAAGTGCCGCAAGTTTACACTTGACGACAAGCATGCCTCGCACCATGGATTCATCCGCTCCGGCACCTACCCGCATGACTTCAGGGGAAATGCGGTTGCACTCTCATCCCTCACAGATGGTCTCATTATCATAGTCTATGCCAACAAGAATGCTAGATCTCGCTTCGCAGTTGGCCTCGGATACCACCGTGGCCAAGGATGGGTGCACGTCGTCTATGACGAACGCTTCCCAGCACAAGAGGCGGACTGGACAAACTTTGGCATGAGAGCATATCATCAAATGTGGAAGGCACGCGCAAAACATGCCCAGAGTATGCCCAAACGCGAACGTGTCCACCATAACGACCACTTCACTAAGCATGTCCACCTTCCTCGATCAATCTGGGCTGCAAGGGTCGTCTGGGGTAGGTGGGAGATGGACGATTTCAAGGTTATGGTCGACGTCGAGCAATGTCCTGGTTGCTGTGATGGGCCATGCAGATGGACGACTACCGATGTCGGTACTTCCTCACCCGACATGCATGTGAAGCTAACTATATGTGTTACCTTAGAATGATCGCGGCGACATTGGTGTTCCAGGGCTTATGAAGACGGTTCGGGGTTCATACTCGCTGGAACTGGACCGCTTGGAGGCCCGCTTTGAAACGTGTTCTGGTCAACAAGTCGCGGTGAGTCATCCAATGCATTCTTGTGTTGGTCTTGTGCCTTACGGAGACAGCTGGGGGATTACGGTGACTATTCCGATAGCGTTCTTACACGAACTGGCAATGTATTTGAAGATATGCGAACCCTTGGCATGGATTCCGAGGACACGTCTTATTCCCCTGTGGTCTCCCGTGTATCTGGCTGGGAATGGCCAATGCGCGAAATGCGTAATCGGGGTAATGTCGCTGTGGCACGCAGTGCTATTGGGGATAGGCACCTGGCACTGCGTCAGCCAAAGGGCATCTCACTTCCTGCCCACGACAGTATCGTACTGCTACTGAAAGCCTTGTCTATCCATCTTGCAGGAAAACATTTAGTGATAGCCGTCACACAATGCTCAGAGTTCTATGAAGTTGATAATGATGGTAAACGAAGTGATTCAGGAGATGGTGAGTGTTCTGCAAGTGATCGTGTACGGCTCACGTTTTGACATCGAATGTCAGACGTGGTATTGGACAGTGTTGAGCCCTCCACCGAGGCAGGGATGTTGACTCCACTATGCACCATCGCAACCCCACAAGTTTGGCGACAACACCTGGCTTGCGTACAACGAAGGGAGCGATTCAAGAGCATTCGGTAAGCACGTGGGATGATATCGTGTGCTATTACTGATGCATATCTCGGGATGCAGGGAGCACTTTTATAGCCCCGTGAACATGGTACCTGCTCTTTTCACTGTCTCGATTGGTTGTGCCACTCACGCTGTCTGCAGCGTCAGCTTGCAGGAACCGAAGCGCATCACAAGTCTGTCGTACGTTGGTCAATCGTCGAACTTGTACGCAAACTTATGAGGCTGACAGAATAAACGGAAGAAGGATGGAGCCATCAAGTTCTTTTCTGACCTGTTCGGTCTCCAGTATCTCAGAAATTACGTGTGTATTTATCTTTTCAATGCCTCATCCCGCTCACACCCTTCATTGAATGTAGATAGGCGGGATAACGTTCTTCGAAAGGCTTCCCTCGATGATCGAAACCGATTCACTCAGTGAGAGTTCTGTAGGCGCTGCAGAAGGTGGGCCCGCCACACTCAGTATGTTCATCCCGGAAACTCACATCGCAGCCCTAGAGAATAGCTTACTACCACACCCGTCAAAGCTGACGTATACGAATTGGGTGATGATATGTAACCTATACAATGGAAGACAGCAATCCAATGCAGATGAGGACTCGCATCTTGAAGTTGTGTTGCCTCTGTTGCGCAGGCGTTGCCAAAACCTTTGTGCAGAGGATGATGCGCCCCGTCAGTACGCTGATGAACAGAAAAAAGTAGTGCGTGAGGCCGAGTCGATATTGCAAACTCTGGGCTCCGGCGTAAGCGTTACTGTTGGCAAATGAGGGTCGAGGCTAATTCTACCCACGAAAAGCTACTCAAGTACATAGCGGATACCTTCTTCAAGACATACTGGGAACATGGGCACCCGTGAGCGCTTTTTCGGTGTCAAGTATTTCCAAGATGTACGATTCGTTCTATCCTAGCGCCCGGCCAACACCTGAAGCGAGCAATATTGATTATGACAGGTCGGCACTATATCTCCTAACGTTCAGCAGTTCACGTCTTAACTGCCATATGTATGTAGGCAACTCGACACTCCTTCCATCTTTCGAGATATAAAGGCACTCCAAGCAAAACTCAATGAAACGGAAGATGAGGATGAACAACGAGCACTGGAGGAGGACGTCACAGGAAAGGTAGGGACAGCATCCAGTTGTTACTTTTTGATGCTCAAGATGGTCCATTCATTAATAGATCCTGTGGTTCTGTTGGTGTGGGATCTGTGCAGAAGTAGACGAACTGTTACCAAAGGCAAGCTAACTCTTTCATCTCCATAGACGTTATCTGACATGGTTCAGGTTGTGGACTACATGCGGAGAGAAGGAAATATGAAGGTAGGTGGCATCACGCACCTGAACGTCATAATCACCGTCAGCAGGGTTTCAGGAAGATATGCTTCGTTGTGTTTGACACAATGCGCGCAGACCCTGGGTTAGAAGATGATCAAGCTCACTTGCAGCGGTAGGCAACATCATTGGCATTTCATTATGAATCACCGAATACATATTGCTTTAGCATCATGCTTGATGCAGCAGCCAAAACATCCAAATATGAGTTGTTACTTGCCGCTCGAGATGCAGAGCAAGCCAAGTGGTCAGGTACGAATAGGGGCACCCCTGCTATAGACAACCAAGGGACCACTCTGAGTGCAGGCTCTCGAACACCTCCCACCTCAGCAGTTTAGCACATGGGAGTATGTCCTTAACCTCATTGACGGTGCCCATGATGCTGATAGGTAAGGATGTGGCTGACGCTTATGCGCTGATTCCTCTAAACCTTACATGATCGTTTCCTACGGCCTCAAACCGATTCCTAGAATTCTGGACAATGGTACATGTAACCTAGGAAAGATGGGGACATTGATTATGCGCTCCATTTCGTATCTTTTGTCATTCCATAGGCTCCACATGCAACGTTGCTGTTAACCAACAATAAGATTCTTGGGTCTGTGTTAGCATCGTGTAGTTCTGTGTACTGCGCTAACCCAACCATGGACGGTTAATACTTTTAATTTTGGCATTTGTCCAGTGAGCATCACTGCTATAGTGTTCACGACATTCATGTTCATGACTTTCTCCACCCGTGCGATGCCTAATACCGTGAATCACGCTGTAGAGCTCCCTGACTGAGCACTGAGTCCTCCGGTGCTGATACATGGAACATGCCTTGTGTGAAATTCTGTCTGCATACTTAGTAGCTAAAGAACGTCCATGAACGGTTGTTTTCCGGTAAGCGTCACAGCGATAGTGTGCTTGACTTTCATGATCATCGTTTCTCTTTCCTTGCGACACCTACCATTGACACTGCAGACGCGAATTGGTTCCAGCCACCGTCATTCTTAATAGCGTACTGCTGCCATCCCTCGCATGGTATGTACTACATCCCAGTGTACGGTGACGTGCATTGGCTCACAGGATCTCTACTTACCATGGGTGCCTAGATTCAAGAGGATTGACGAGGTGCGTGGACGCACAATAGCTCCTGTCCCTCGAGGGAAAAGCGGATTTTGTGAGTGTAACGAGGGTGTAAGCATTTGGGGCGAGTGCCATTCGCCAGCAGTAGGATGGCTCCAGTGACGACAAGACGCGATGGAATACATGCGCGTTCCTTCGTCAGGTGCTCGCGTTGGGAGTCTCTGCGGTCTGGTGAGTATAGTATACATAAACTTTGCTGTACGAAGACCGTGATGTGATGGTTCCGGGAAGATCAACATTGTTCCACGCGTGCCCAATAGAAATAATTCAGTCAAGCTCCTCCAAATTGGCACCCTCAGGGAGACCGAAACCAGCAGCATGGAGTAAGGTGGCGAACTTAAGAGAAATCGCACTTAATTGAACTGCTAGCACTACATGCGAAATGGAAAACGACATACCTGGGCCTTACAGATCGAGCGGACCTGGTTCAGGTCGTATCCAGGTCTGTCGCTGAGGTCCCCTAGCCATAACACATTAGGAGTATCTTCGGAATGGCAACCGGCGTCACGTACCACTGTTGTGGTACATAGGATCTGCAACTGAAAGCACCATAGTTAACCCAGAAAAATGATTGATGTGGATTAATCTCACTTGGACCCGCATGTTCGAAGAGATGAGTTGCAGGGTATCCATGTTCATGGAAGGACTTTCCACCGGAGAAACACGAATGCTCATATCCATATACGAGAATTAAGAACTTGGACAAGGTATCTTACCTAGTGATCGCTACAGCAGACAACGGTGAACCCAACTGTGAGTTCAGGGCTGTAAATGGCAGAAATGTTGGCGACAAGCTGTGTCACTTCTGGGGTGCCGATGCTGTACAAGAAAGTGAGTGAAGTGAGCAATGCTTGAACGTTCAACACCCACAATTGTGCTAAACCTAGTTGAGGACGTTCGTCGGGAACATGATATGCAAGCATATCTGCCTGGATCATGAGAACAATGTTTGCACCTCTTTCACGAAGTTCCTCTTGACGAGGCACCACCAGCAGCGTAAACCATCAACGAGCTCATTTGGAGGGAAAGGTACATAACATACTGGCATACGCCTTTGATCCCAATAAACCTTGTTCTTCACCAGCAAAGACAACTAGCTCGACGTTAGTCCTAAAAGTTATGCCAGTTTGTCTTATCCGTCGTGCGATGTTGAGAATCGAGATTGTACCTGAACCGTCATCGTTTCCGCCCGGTGCCTGTGAAGTGAAGTATGCTTGAGAGAGTGGACATCACTTGCAAAGTGACAACCCACCCGTTCCAAACCGAAAAGGATGTCACGAACCCGCTCAATTGCAGTCTCTGGAACGGGAAGGTACGACATAGGCGATGCAGAGATAGGCAAAACTTTCTAGAACCGGGGCAAACACGTGGACAAGATATGTGCAGCGCCCTGGTCAGCGACCGCGACAACACCGGAGTTCGCGGTGCGATAGACGAGAGAAGCTGTGGCAGACTTCTCGCCTTCAAACAGGATGGTTTGCCTGTCAGGGTACGCAACACACTTCTCAGAGACTAACCAGTTGATGAAATCAGCGACTTCAGCTTCGTACTCTGGAGTCCGGAAGGAATTGTCGATAGTTGATTCTTGTATCCAGACTAGCTGCTGTGGTCCATCCTCCGGCAAGTACAAAGGGACTACTGAGCTCTTGTTGACGGAGATCTGGAGCAGCTCAGGTCGGATATCTTGAAGACAGACTGCTGGCCGAATATTCGCAAGACAGGGTGGAAAGTTGGGGCGAACTTCCGATGCGTGCAGAATGGCGAGCAGAGCGACAGCGTCACTGGGTTCAGAATCATCCCGGTGGTGAAGTTTAAGTACAAGCATTTCACTTCTTGACTGTCAAGTCGGCACTTTCTATCCACTTATTGTCACAAACAGTGTGAATCACCGACAAATCATCTGTAATTCGGTGAAACATGCTAGCGTATGCCCTTGAACCTGTTCTTCACTACAAATGCAATTAGTTCGACGTTATTCCTAAAGGTCATACCGGTTTGCTTTATCTGTCGTGCGATGCTGAGAATTGGGATTGTTCCAGAAGCATCATCGTTGGGCCTGGTGCCTATGAAGTGGAGCATGTCTGAGAGAACCAGCAATGCCTGTAAGAGCTATAACTCACCTGTTCCATACCGAAAGAACCAGGGGAATCATAGTGAGTATAGTACTGGAATTCTCCATGTAGGACTGTATCGACTGCAGTGTAGTTCAACGTTAGAAAGTTATATCGTGGACCACATGTTGACGCGGAGGTTTACTAGACGACATTGGATGCAAGGCCCTATAAGAATGATGTGAACCTGCACGCTGCACACGTATTCTCAAACTGTGTCTTCAACCGTTCATTAACAACCCTGGAATGGCCGGGGAATGAATGCCTAGAAGTAATACCCGATGTTCTGTCTTCATCGGTAAGGTATCGGATGTCCTTGCGCATTTATTCCATTTAGGTTCCATTTAAGATGCCTGCACGACATAGTCGAAACAGAGGGGAGAGAAGATGTCACGAACCCGTTCAATTGCAGCCGCTGGAACAGGCAAATGTGATGTGGGCGATACAGAGATAGGCAAAGCTTTCCAGAACCGAGGCAGACGAGTAAACAGGAGTCCTAGTCAGGGACCGGTACGATAGACGAGAGCCATGAAACAGGGCGGTTTTTCCATCGGGGTAGGTGATACGCTTTTCAGAGACCTGCCAACCGACGAAATTAGTGACTTCAGCTTCATGCTCGGGTACGGACGATGCCTGGATCAGAGTAATTGTTGTCTACCCTCTGGAAAATGTAAAGAATTACTGAACCCCCTATGATGGAGGCCAGGAACTTAGCTCGAAGCAGCAGCCAAATACCTTGAAGATGGGCTGGCCTAGGCCCATTAGTAGTGTGAGCACTCGAACAGAAACCGTACTTGACAGAGGGACCCATCTGTCTCTCTCTGAGGCTCCTCGAGACGAGAGGATGGCTCGTTGCTAATCCAGTCAGCTCGACTCCCACGCGCAGACCATTCCGTCACAGTAAAGCTGCCTAACACCCGGACTGTGCAGCACACTCAAGACTCGTGCCATATCACGCGGTCTCGATGGTACGCCTAGGCGTACGTGGGTGAAATACTTCACACATGCACTGATACAAGCACATCTCTCCATCACGAGTGTGTGCATCTCTAGCGTCCCTGGTAGCTCACTCGTAAGCAGCTCGATCATGCCATGACGCACGGAGAGGTACGAGGGTCAACTAGGCAATTGTGAGGATGACATTAAAGGCGAGGCCCTCTAAGAATGGCGTGAACCTGCACGCTGCACCCGTATACTCAAACTATGTCTTCAACCACTTGGCAGGAGCCCTGCAACCGCCGGAGAATGAATGCATAGGAGAAATACCCGATGTTCTGTCTTCGTCGATAAGGTATCGGATGCTCTTGCGAATATGCTCCGCTGAGGTTCCAGTTACTATGCCTGTAACGAGGGCGTTGACATAGAGGAGAGAGGGGATGTCGCGAACCCACTCACTTGGAATAGGCAAGTACGATGCGGGCAAAGGTATAGGCAAAGCTTTCCGAACCAGAGGCAGATGAGTAGACAGAAGTCCTGGTCAGGGACAAGTGCGACAGACGGGAGCCTTAAAACAAGGCGGTTTGTCCTCGAACCGTTGGAGCATATCCAATCGTTGACGGAGGATGTCGCCGGTATTACGCGCTATGGTATGCATCCAGTCATTGCAAGACAACGATGACTGTGCACAGACTAGCCTATTTTCGACCCAGAGCCTACCTGCTCGATACCCGCCCCTCGCTAGTCACCACTGCTCATATTGATCCCTTCTGAACAAAGTTGTCGACACTACAGTGACCGCACAACACTGGCCAACTTAAAACGGAGCTGAGGTGTCGTACTGCTGTGTTTGTCCATGCCACTCGCATTCGTAGATTCGTGCGGTTAAGTTCATGATGATCACTCCCAAGTTTTACACCGTTCTTAGGCAAAGTAAGAACACGTCTCTGAGCAACATTGTAGTGGTTATTACGTTTCGTCTTTGATCTATTCACTGACCTTGCGACCCATGATCCTTGGCATGTCTCGTTACTGTCTCACGTCGCAGTAACGCATTTGTGCAGTGGGCCATGGCATGTTCTTCCTGCTAGTAGACAAATACGCTGGTAGATGCTATACCTTTCCATCGGGATTACTGCCATGCTGTAAACTCTATGACAATGATAGAGTCCTCGATTTGGCAGTGTCATACATACATAGATGGGGCTCCTACAGAAGTACTGCAATTGGAATGTCGCTGCCGCTGCCATATGTATACTTGTACGCTGTCATCCAAAGATCTGTACTTCATGGAATTCCGTAAGGGGTCAGGGCTAACGCCGACGATGATTATCTGCGTAACCCTTGTGCCTATGCTGGTGCCCTGGCGCACGGTTGGTTCAGCGGAGATGCCATATGGACTGTGATCATTCAAGTAAGTATTGGGTGAAACGGAGATCCTGAAACGTCTCTAGCGCAGCACGTATTGCCTCGTGTCTGGGCAACAAATGTCCTCGTGGAACATTGAACGCCCGCAGAGTTCAGAGTACATGCTGTGGTTGCCGAGTAACTGGCGCTTGCGTCTAACACTTGTATTTCTCCAAGCTTAAGAGCTGTGACGAGCAACCAGCATCAGTTTTTCGTCTTCCTTTCATCCTACACTCAAAGCTCACCACGTGAAAGAATACCCTGTAGGTCGAATTGGATAGTCGGCAAGTACGTGTGACAACTCGTTGACAAGCTGCGCTCTGGACTGACTCCGATTAGGAAGATGAAGCTATTGAATGTCGATGTTGTGCTGAACCGCAAAGAGGATGTCCAACAGACCGAGTCTGAAGATGGTATTCTAAAGGAGCTTGATGATAAAACCACAAGTTATGCCATACTGTCACATCGATGGGGTACTGAAGTCACTTACAAAGAGATGATTGGGTTGATGAAGATGGAGGAGCAGAAGAGGGACGAAGTCAGGAAGCACGACAGCTATCAAAAGATTATAGAGTGCTGTGAGCAAGCGAAGAAGGATGGCTACAAGTGGTTGTGGATCGATGCTTGCTGTATCGACAAATGGAGTAGCGCTGTAGGAAAAGAATGAGAATTGCTGGGGATGGGTGGAGATGTCTGAAGGAGGAGAGAACTTCCAAAGGGGCTTCTATAGCCTGGAGAGAGATACTGTCTGGGGATGTCTGAGGCTGTCTGAGGCTGTCTAGACACAGAGAGAGGCCACTCTTGACCTTCTCAAACTCGAACTCGAACTCGAAACTCGCGACTCGAAACTTGATTGTTAGAAAGGTAAGTACAGGCTAGGTAATAAGAAATGCTGACTAAGCAATAAAACCTCGCACTAAAGTAATAAACATATAATAAGTGGAAAAGCAAGTTAGAAATATGAGAAACAAGGATAAAAATAAAATCTCCTGGTAGGGAAAACCCATTCCCTACAGCACAGAGCTGTTGGAGGCCATTAATGCAATGTATCGGTGGTACGAAAACGCACAGGTGTGCTATGCATACCTCAACGACGTCGACGAGTCGGTCTTCCCTACTGAACGCGATTTAAGCAAGTTTGACCAGTCCAATGGCTGGCCGGAGTGGTTCACGCGAGGCTGGACACTGCAGGAACTCATCGCCCCCAAGCAAGTCGAATTCTTCAACAAGGACTGGGTGCTTATCGGCAACAAGCAGCATCTTGCACCTGTCGTGCCTGCTAGATGATAGCACGAGAAGGAAAACTTATTGATTAGTAATCAACGAGTGACAATCTATCCTAAGGCCCGACACCATCCCCCCCTTAGACAAAACTCGCCCTCGAGTGTGTAAGTAGAGTGAGTAATCAACGGGAGATCCGAAATGTATACTATAGTGAAATGAAGGAGTGTCGTGCATAGATAGAAAAAGAAAAAAAGTTATTGTACTTTTTCGCCAGGCAGTGGCTGTGGGTCAGGCTGTGCAAAACGTCCCACGATCCTAATCGAAGGTAGACGCTTCTCTACAGCCACGTCAGCCCTCACCGCCTGCGCTGCGTCCTCACGGGCCCAAGCCTTGTGGAGGGATTTCAGTAGGTACCAGGCCATTTTATTGACGTCGGTGCGAAGTGTTGCGGGTCGAGTTTGGTTGATATGTACCAGATCTGGGCGGATACGACCACGAAGGTCTTTGATTTGAATGGTGCCCTTATCACGAACGGTGTGGATGATCCACGGACCTGTCCAGTTAGGCTCTGCCTTCTGGGACTGGTTATTGCAGATTAGGATGTGATCTCCAACCTGGTAGGTTACCCGTTTCTTTTGTTTGTGCTTCGGTTTTGGTTCCTCCCCCTCACTAGGCTCATCCTCCCCTCCTGCCACACGGGCATCAAAAGCATGCTGTGGGCTACTCTTCTTGTGAGAGTGCGAAGGGGAAAAGGGGGAAAGCTGTAGGTTAGACCTAGGCTCATCCCAAGGGGTGCTGAGTCAGAAGGAGACAGATAAGGAGGCCTGAAGGGTGTAGGAGGACTTTTCTTGGTGACTGGGGGGTGTTGGCAACGAAGAACTCGAAAGTCTGCCCTAGACAGGTGGCAGGGATTTTTCTGGGTGGGAAGATGCTTGTATGGACTTGGGACTCGAAGGGCGGCGATAGTAGACTCTTGTAGACGATGGGAAAATTCTTGTAGATGCAGAGGACCAGTTTAACAAAGTAGCGGCAATTTACTGATGGAGAAAGACTTGAAGACAGTGAATAGACGATAAGACTAGCTCTGGGGACTCTGTGGACGCTCTGGAGACTCGGAAATACTCTGGGATACGACTCTGGGGACTCTAGAAACTTCTCAGACATGCAGATGTTGACTCCAAAAAGTGGGTGGTTGTTTTTCTATGTACAGCGGACTTTTTGTAGCATAAGGACAGTGGTTTCTAAGGTAAAATTGGAATACTTCGGATCTGTCAAACGTCTAAAGCAATAAAAGAAAATACAAAGACCAACGTACGGACAATCACAAGTGCTGCAGTGATGTAGATGGAAATTAAAACAAACAAGGTCCAGAATCGCGAAGGTAAGTAAAGAAGAAAAGGTATAACTCCGTACTTGGGTCGGAGGGAGGTGCAGTGGGGCTGGTGGCGATTGTGTTGACGAAGGAAGGACGTGGGTGGCGATGTTTACTAGGGAGGCGGCCGTTTCGGCACTTGTAGCATGGATATAGATGCCAAGGGGCTGGGATGACGTGTGACAGGTCGGTAGGAATCGCCGACACATGGTGTTCAGTGGTCACGTGAAGGGAGGGATACGTGCGTTAGGGGAAGGGCTTAATACGGTAGCTGGTGAGTCAGCGGTGATGTTGCAGGCGCGAGCACGTGATGTGGCGGAAGGTGTGATGTTAACATACACAGCGATGTTACTAGCCAAGGGAGTGTCATAATGCATGAGCGAGCGACTACTGAGAGTGAGAAAGGCTGCTAAGGGCGCTGTGGGGAGCCTATACTCCCTGAGGCTACAGAGCTCCCTTAGCGGCTTTTCTCACTCTCAGTAGTCGCTCACTCACGCATTACAACACTCCCTTGGCTAGAAACATCGCCGCATATGCTAATGTCACACCTTCCGTCACATCACGTACTCACGCCAGCAACATCGCCGCTGACTCACCAGTTACCATATTAGGTTCGTCCTCTGTCGACATATCCCCTCGGCGGCTATATCCACTCTACAAGCGCCGAGGCTGTTGCCCGCTTAGTAACGCCGCCCACCGCATCCCAGACCCGTTGAAGAAATCGCCACCTCCCCCTACAATGTACACTCGCTACCCAGGCACATTGTCTGTACGCTTTCCACTTTTACTTACTTTCGTTTTTATGGACTTTACTTGTTTTATCTTCATCTATATCGCTGCCGTGCATGTGAATGTCCATGCATCGGTCTTTATCTTTTCTCTTATTACTTTTGACATATGACAGATCCGAAATATTCCGATTTTACCTTAGAAACCACTGTCCTTACGCTACAAAAAGTCCGCTGTACATAGAAAAACACCCACCCACCTTTTGGAGTCAACATCTGCATGTCTGAGAGTTTCTAGAGTCCCCAGAGTCGTATCCCAGAGTATTTTCGAGTCTCCAGAGCAGCCTCAGAGTCCCCAAAGCTAGTCTTGTCGTCTATTTGTGGTCTTCGAGTCTTTCTCCATCAGTAAATTGCCGCTACTTTGTTAAACCGGTCCCCCTGCATCTACAAGAATTTTCCCATCGTCTACAAGAGTCTATTATTGCCGCCCTTCGAGTCCCAAGTCCATACAAGCATCTTCCCACCCAGAAAAATCCCTGCCGCCTGTCTAGGGCAGACTTTCGAGTTCTTCGTCGCCAACACCCCCCAGTCACCAAGAAAAGTCCTCCTACACCCTTCAGGCCTCCCTACCTGTCTCCTTCCGACTCAGCACCCCTTGGGACGAGCCTAGGTTTTACCTACAGCCTTCCCCACTTTCCCCTTGCGCTCTCACAAGAAGAGTTGCCCACAGCGCTCTGTAGCTTCAGGGAGTATAGACTCCCTACACCTCCCAGGGTCTTCAAATGCTGACCGTCCTCAGTCAGGGGTACATGGCGATCGGGACAGAAACGTGATGACGTCATACATGTGGTGTGGCTGCGCATGGATCAATGGAGGGGGCATGGGGTTCTCGGTCACGTGCTGTGGCAAAATACTTCTGCGTCAACAAAGACCGCCAAACGTACCAAACAGAACGCCGCTTCCAAGTCTTTCTTCCCTTAGCCCCCACCACTACCTTCACTTGTACCTCGATTCGCTCACCAATCTCGCCTCAAACCATAACAAGATGTTGTCCATTCCATACTTTGCTCCTGATGCTGTTAGAGCTGCCATCCCTGGGATGTGGGTGGCGAACGTGAAGAAGTTGGGGGCGATAATGAAGGAGATTCCCGACACGTCAGTGGAAGAGGATGCCGTGTGCGGGTGGCTTGCCTGTTTCAAGGAGCAGTCAGTGAGTTCGCTTCCATGGCCTAGAAGATATCCTGGCAGTAATGGACGGCCACAGGAGCAAATCAAACAGATACGCAAGTTCGTGATGGACATGAGCACCGATGTGCCCGACTACGACGAGGATACCCAAATTGCGATCAGAGCGGCGTTTGAGAGACTGCAGGCGATCCAAGCTCGCTTCCCCCCACGCACGGTGAAGCCTAAGGCCAAGCCGACTCCAGTAGTGCCGCCTGCCTCTCAAAGTAGCAGTGATCTGGTGAGGCGATCGCAGAGACAGGCACGGAAGGCGAGTGTGGTGGAAAGAGAGGGAAATGAGGTATGCATGACAACATACGGGGCGCATACAATCTTCCTAACCATAGCTTCCTTTCTAGAGAACCCCAGGAGCCATAGAGGAGACACAGCACACCCCTACGGGAGAGATAAACGCCATCGTGAGTGGCACCTCGAACGCCAACGAGCCCTGTGGGCTGTGCATGTGACTAGGCATTCTGTGTGTATGGGAGGAAGGGCAGGCCTGTGAAAGGTGTCACCAGGGGAAGAAGAAGTGCGACAAGGCCTATAAGATGGGTCAGAAGGTGAGTAACAAGAACTTTGTACCAGGACGACAGGTTCATAGAAACACATAGCGCAAGAACCAGGAAGGTCCACCCGCATCGGCTGCTTCGACGAGCAAACGACCAAAGACTGCACCGGCACCTCCTCCTATCGCCACCACTTCGTCAGTGTTGTCGTCGACACACAAGCCTCGTCCACGTGTCCATCTTCTTCTCAACCCCAATGAGGAAGCCTCTGCCCCAGTGTCAGGTTCATCAGTGCCACCACCACCTCCTCCTGCACCCTCTGCCCCTTTATTCTTTCTGTCCAGCACACCCAATGCACCTTCCCAGGTTCCAGAACCTGCCGATATCACAGAGGACCTGATCGAGGACGCACCAGCGTTCTCTGTGAGTCCCAGCGGCCTTTTGAACGACCCAGAAGAAGTGCTGGTCGCTGTTAAGTCGCAAGAGGTCGAGATTGACTTGACCAGTCCTCGGGAAACTCCAAACGTATCGCCACTGCCATTTGAGGAGGAAGACGCTCCCCCAAGATTGTCAAGGAGCAATTGACAAGCGTGGAGAAGAGGTCGAACGGTGCTCGAAGAGTTGGACACAAAGATCGCCGAAGTTGAGGAGGCAATCGAGTGGAACGAGGAGTCCCTGAGTCATCTGTACTCATGGATTTCTGAAGTTACTGCTGAGGTGGGGACCATGGGCCAGTCCATTCGGTGTACCAAACAGCGGTTGCGCTCGCTGAAGAAGTGGCGGGAAAAGTACCTTGTAGAGGGTTTGTAGCTAGATGGTATCATCGACTGTGCCATAGCATAGAGAAATTGTAGAGTGTGTCGGACTCATAGGCGGTTTTCTGGTCGAGAGTGTGAAGGCTGAGCTGAAACAGAATCCTTGCCGTACATGCAGGTATAGTAAGAAGAAAAGTATCTGTGGGTGATCAGAACATTTAGTGATAAGCAAGGTGTTCGTAAACAAAAGAAAAAAAAGAGAAAGGAGCAGTAACTGAAGGAGCGGCATTTTATTGATTTTCTTTGTAACATATTCTTGGTGGTATTCTATGACGTGTGCCAAAGTCGAAGACAACCTCCAAGTAGCATAAATTATTCTCTGAGTAATACTCCTCCAACGCTGTATTAAGGACACGGGGGACACCGCCTCTCGCATTCAACCCCGTATAAATGAAGTGAACGATGAGGATAGGTCCCCCACATACCTGAGATTTAGAAGCTCTTTCGCACACACCGTTGATAAATGTTGGCTCATTGGATGCGATAACGGTATTCCCCTGAACAGTCTGTGTAAATGGCTTCAAGAACATTAGCGCTAGTATAGAATATGAGAGCAGACATACAAAGTACGGCATGGGTTCAGAGCAGGCTGCGCATTCCTCCTTCTCATGGCATGCAGGGCACTTAAAAATGATTCCTGGAGAACCGATCTTATTTGCAATGGACTCTGGTATGGCGATGCAGACATCGCACACCACACGGGGACACGGGCTGTTAGAACATGCTATGGTACGTCCGCCGTCATGGCAGAGATAACAGAACTGTAATATGACGAAGTCTTTGGCCGAGGCAAAATGGGCTTTTAGGACATGGTCGTGAATCAGTGCCAGGTCCTCTGGTTGTTTCTGAAGCTGATGAGCTCAATTGGCGATGAGGTCAGTGGTCGAATAAAAATCCACTTCGAAAGGAGAAAGGAATGTTGCCTCAGTGAAGTCAAAAGGGAGCCTGGGATGGACACCGTGAGCCATGTAATAGGGGGAGAAGCCCGTAGCTTTGTGGATGGTAACTTGTTCTGCCCAAAATACCGATGGGGCAACCTCTGACCACCTCGACACTTCTCCCTCACAACTCTTCACCATCGCCTCTCTAACATCAAAATGCCACCGTTCCACAACACCATTGGCTTGTGAGTTATAAGGCGATATAGCTATATGTCAAATGCCATAAGTCTTCGACAGCCAGTCGAGAGCTAGAACATAAGGTCTGCCATTGTCGGTGACGATTTCTCCAACAGCTCCCCAATGACATAGAATCTGCTTGAAGAGGAACTTGCCTATTGACTTGCCAGTTTCGGATCGAAGCATAGCCCACTCTGGGTAGCTAGTGAGCAAGCAACGGGCTTGCATGACATATCGGAAACCATTCGACTTGGGCATTACGAAGGTGTCGACATAGGCTTTGTAGAATAAGGGTTCTGGAATCACGACGATGGGGGGGATGTGAATACAATCTAGGTGGCAAATTTGACACTCGTGACACGTCCTGACGTACCAGCGAACATCCTGCTCTAGCATGGGCCACCAAAAACGTATCAGTAATCGGATGTGGGTGGAGAAAATACCCTTGTGGCCCAGCTTGTTGTGGGCTTGACAAATAAGGCTGAGACGTCTAGGCTGGTGAACCACGAGTTGGTGTCGACCTTGTGGTTCTTTCCTCCACAATTCTCCGCCTTTGACGAAATATCTTGTCGCTAGTTGCACGAGGTTCTCCAAATCTCTCTCTCCTATCCCATCTGGTGGTTTCTTCATCTCCAAAAATTCTTTCACCACTTCTAACCTTTCATCTCTCTGCTTCGCTTTCTTGGATCGTGGAATCTCTATATCGGCATTATCTGGCGGCATTTCAAGTGCGGTAAGGATACTGATATCCTGAGGTAGGGAACTGGATAAGTGGTAGATGGACAACGGAGGTTCCAGATGAGGACATAGCTCTTGAGACCCTGGCTCACGATGATTCACGAGTTCCATTGCGAATGCTCCACATTCGTCAACCCAGTCTTCGTACTCTTCTTCGTCTACTTCAGGGTCTTCTTCAGCTTTGGGCCTCCTAGACAGCCCATCTGGCACAGCGTGTTTGTTGGCAGGTATGTACATGAGCTTGAAATCGAAGAGTAGGATACCAGCAATCCATCGGTTGATGGTTGCATTAGGCTGTAGGTCGGGGTTATTGATCATACCCTTGATATACCTCGCGTCCACCTCCACAACCAAGTTCTGCACGCCAAATATATAAAGCCGTACATCGTGTAGGGCTCGAAAAAGACCGAAAAGTTTGAGCTTGGCCTGACTATAACACCGCTCTCGATCATTGAGAGTAATGGAGCCAAAATGAGTGGGGTATCTCTTCCCATCTTCGCCTTCTTGCATAAGGATATATCTGACAGCGATATTAGAAGTGTCGACTGCAAGGATAACTGGTAAGGCAGAGTTATAGTCGATAGATCTGAGTGCAGGGGAGGAAACGATGGCAGCATGAAGATAGTCCATAGCTTTGCAGTGTTCGTCTCTGAAATCGAAGGGGACGTCTTTCTTGGTCAGTTCGATGAGGGGACGAGTGTGTCTGGCGAAGTCTTTGATGAAGATGCGGCAGTACGAGCAGAGACCTAAGAAACCTCTGACTTCAGTGACGTTAGTGCAATAAGGCCAATCTTTAATTTTTTGGACTTTTGCTTCGTCTGGAATCCTCCCCTTGTATGATACCTTATGCCCAACGACTACGATAGACGGAGCAGCGATTACGCATTTCTTGGCGGAGACTGTAGCTCTGGCATGACGAAGGCAGTGGAGGACACAATTGGTGTTCTGGAGATGCTCCCAAACGAAGCGGCGAATTCCAGGATTTTCAGGTATCGTCTCGAAGGTACCGTCAGTGTTTTGGTAGCATGACTTTGGCCCTTTAATGGGGCAGTCATCGATGAAGGGGATGGTTACTTTGGGGATCTCGTCCTTTAGGATCCAGCAGACGTCTCCATGGAAGATTTGGACGGCGTTCGTATAGCCCATAGGAAGTTTCGTGAGTCGAAGAGTGCTGATGGGGGTTTGGAAGGTGGTAAGATCACGGTAGTCGTCGTGGATAGTCCTATGATCATACCCTACCATTAAGTCGAGGATACCATACACCAAGTGGCAGGCAAAGGCTTCTGCAATCGAGTCGACAAAGGGAGGCACTGCAGAGTCCTGGATAGAGATGGCATTTAGTGGCTGTAAATCATGTACAAGATGAAGAGATTTTCCATCCTTCTTGATGACACAGAACCATTTGGATTGGTAGGATGAGGTGGACGGTTTGTAGACACCAGCGGCGACCTTCTTTTTAATTATGTTTATGACGTCTCGAAAAATGGCAGGAGGGATGGGGATATTTCGTTCGACCCACGGCTTGTGGGACAGCGTCGGAATTTTTAAGGGAGGGAACATGTCTTCATGAAAAGTCCCTTGTTCAGAGGTCTCCCAAGCAAATGCCACTTCGTGGGTATGAACGAGCCATCAAACGAGATTTAATTCTGCCGGCCAAAGGAACTTGGCAGGATCGAGGTCGAGCTCTTCTGCTCGTTGCGCCGTAAATCTAGAACCGGGAATGAAAGGGGGAGGATGGTATGGTAATACAGGAAGATCTGCAAGAGGATCACCAATCTCCCAATGCTCTACTCTGAACTCGACAGGCATCGCAGTCGGGATAGGCTTCACCTTCTTCGCTACAGGTTTGTACTTCAAAACATGATAAATCGGGTCGAAATGAAGAGAGGATCATAGAACTGAAAGTGTCAGCAGAGAAATAGTAGTACTCGTAGAAAATAAAAAGGGATCTTTTGGAGAAACGAAACTCGAGTTGAAAGGATCAATAACGGGCATACTGGCAGTGTTATAGTCATGTAAGTAAGCTGTGGCGGTGTTTTGTTTAGAGTCTGTGGAAGAAGGTAAAATAAAATCTGAAGTTGAAGAAGGAGAGTCTGCAACATAAAGGGAACACACGGATACTAGATTCTCTTGGTCTCCTCGTAACTCCGTCGAGTCATTGACTGAAGCTAAAAACCCTGTTCTCTTTCTTGTAATTGGCGGTGATAATTCTGTCGAGCAAAGTACTCTGCTTTGTCTCCTGGATTAACAAATCGAGGGTAGGGGTGTAGACGATGTTGAGGACGAGTCGGGACTAATAGTTGCTGCCCAGAATTGGGGTCACGGATTTCCAAGGACTGCTCCCCATCGGGGAAGTCATGCAGGATGCTACTGAGTAGGCAGAAGAAGGGGCATCCTAGCAAGAGGTCGAAGGGTGCTCGGTCGATGACCTGAATCTGTAAGTGAGCCTCGACTGGCCCAATACACAAGGTAGCATTCTCGATGACCCCTAGAGTACTTTCTTTAGATTGGTTAGCGGCCTCGAGAGTCATACACATGTCCAAACGAAGTGGAGCACCTAAGGCTTCCCATAGTTCATGTCTAAGGGCTACCACCTGGCATCCACTGTCGAGAATGCACTTGACTTGGAGTTTATCCATCAAGATCCCATCTACAGCATGAAGAGGAGCCATGGCTAAGCCAACGCACTTCCCCTCAGTATCCTTCACAAGGTATTGCTCGTAATGTGCCCACACAGAGGACGACAAAAACTCCGCCACAGTTTCGAGGCTACCAATGGCTATCTTCTTCGTCATGGCCATCTCTTTTATCTGTTTATGTATTTCTGGACTGACTGCTAGAAGATCTTGCATTGAAATTTCGATCTTAGCACCTAAGACTTGGGATACGAGTCGTTTAGTAGCAGCAGCTTCGTCAAAGCCGCTCTGGTAATGAAACTGAGGGGCAGAGTTGGACGGAGGTTTGGAGCTAGATGCTTCGGTGGCGTTTTGTTTCGTCTGAGGAATGTTAGACAATGGCTGAGAGTTCGAAGCTGTGTTTGGTGCGGAGTTGTTGGCTAGGGGAGGGTTGACAGTAGCGGCATAATGAGGACGATGACCGGGGATTTCTACACCGTCGAAACGAGCTGGCTTCTTCTTCTTGATGGCATTCTTAAGCTCCTCCACCTGAGCATAGGCTCTGGGTAAGGCACGCCTGTCTTCTTCGTCGGCGTTATCTTCAATCTCCTTGTCGACAAGGTAAGATGAGGGGTGAACCTCCACCTGAAATTCAGTGGTGTCTTCAGAGCCGAAGAACATAGTATTGATGAGGTGGGGAGGGGTATCATGTCCTCGAGACGAAGAGGCAGTGCCAGGAGACTGAATAGAGACGAGATTAGCTGACGCCATAATGGACTCTCGAAGAACCAAGAAGTTGTCGATCTTTTCCTTGAAATTCCGCCCTGCAGCGGATCTAGGGATGTCAGAGCCATCCTTCATGAAAACCCTACCGCCTATGAGCATGCATTTGCCTTGGCAGACATATTCTTTGCAGAGCTCACACTCGGCTGTCCTATGGCCATCAGTGCTGCCACAGAAGAAGCAGCGGGGATCGAAAGAGCAGTGGAGTTGTTGATCAGAGGACTGAGTCTGGCGGCTTCCGGAGGTGGGGTCAGCAGCTTGGACATATTCTCGTTTCAAGATGGTCGGCAGTGCAGTCGGTTGGGGGTGGGACTCTGGGAATAATGCCGAGCTGTCGATCTGAGCAACATTTCTATGGGTGCCACTAAGGAGATAGACAGCCTGTTTATAGACCTCTTCGAAAGACCAGGGGTCGTCAACATTGTGGTCTAGGTCTTTAAGTTGGAGGCGAGTAGCTAGGCTGTTTTGGAACCTAGGGGGAAAACCTTCGAGGAACTTCTCGTTGATGTAGTCGTCAGCGAGCTTCTTCTTTTTGTTGATCAGGGCGACGATACGGTGGAATTCGCAGACATATTTGCCAAGATCATCGAGGGTTGACATAGACTTCTGAACTTGGTGATGTAGTAGGGTCTCGAGGTCAACTTTTGTGTATTGGCGACCTTTAACATCAGCACCAGGGTAGAAACTGGTTACTTCCTTAGTAAAATCTTCCCAGTCGTCTTCTGCAGCAGATTCAAGAGATGACCATAACTCCGACTCATTTTGGTTGGCATAACGAATGGCCCACTTAATTTTGACCTTGTCGTCGGTGATTCCTGCATCAGTGCAGATCTGGTTGACATCCTCGAAGTAGGCCCAAATATCTTCTGTTTTTCCTGAAAATTTGGGGGCTTTATTAGAGCCCCTAAGTGGCATTTCACGGCGGTTGGTAGTGGCGGACATGGTAACTGGTATTGACAACGGAGGAAGAGGTGGATTACGAAGTGAAGGCGGATTTCTGGTTGATACTGGTGGAGGAGGTTGGACAAGCGGCTGAATGAGACTCTGAGAGGGGATATACGAGGATGATGGTATGAGGAGTTGTTCTGCAGCGAAAATCGAAGCTGTCGAAGATGAGGAAGAGGATAAGTCAGTAAGCGGCAATAACTCTTGGCAATCTGACAGTGGTGCAAACAACTCATCGAGCTCGAAGGCACCAGGTATATCAACAGAGGATGGGGAGTCAGGTTCTGGACGATGGGGGGAATCTGCTTGAAAAAACTCTGTATCGGGAGAGTTAAGCTCTGGGATATCATGGGGGTTAGCAGCGGGGACAAAAAGATCAGAGGATGATATAGAAAGATGACGGAAGGGCTCTAAGAGCTCTTCAAGTTCAGTTCTGTGGCGGGTAGGTCGAAGGGATCTCCTTTCCAGATCTACAGACCCCTCGCAGTGGGCTCCAAAACGATGTGGGCTACTCTTCTTGTGAGAGTGCGAAGGGGAAAAGGGGGAAAGCTGTAGGTTAGACCTAGGCTTGTCCCAAGGGGTGCTGAGTCGGAAGGAGACAGATAAGGAGGCCTGAAGGGTGTAGGGGGACTTTTCTTGGTGACTGGGGGGTGTTGGTGATGAAGAACTCGAAAGTCCACCCTAGACAGGCAGCAGGGATTTTTCTGGGTGGGAAGACGCTTGTATGGACTTGGGACTCGAAGGGCAGTGATAGTAGACTCTTGTAGACGATGGGAAAATTCTTGTAGATGCAGAGGACCGGTTTAACAAAGTAGCGGCAATTTACTGATGGAGAAAGACTCGAAGACAGCGAATAGACGATAACACTAGCTCTGGGGACTCTGTGGACGCTCTGGAGACTCGGAAATACTCTGGGATATGACTCTGGGGACTCTAGAAACTTCTCAGACATGCAGATGTTGACTCCAAAAAGTGGGTGGTTGTTTTTCTATGTACAGCAGACTTTTTGTAGCGTAAGGACAGTGGTTTCTAAGGTAAAATCGGAATACTTCGGATCTGTCAAATGTCTAAAGCAATAAAAGAAAATACAAAGACCGACGTACAGACAATCACAAGCGCTGCAGTGATGTAGATGGAAATTAAAACAAACAAGGTCCAGAATCACGAAGGTAAGTAAAGAAGAAAAGGTATAACTCCATACTTGGGTCGGAGGGAGGCACAGTGGGGCTGGCGGCGATTTTGTTGACGAAGGAAGGATGCGGGCGGCGATGTTTACTAGGGAGGTGGCCATTTCGGCGCTTGTAGCATGGATATAGATGCCAAGGGGCTGGGATGACGCATGACAGGTCAGTAGGAATCGCCGACACATGGTGTTCAGTGGTCACATGAAGGGAGGGATACGTGTGTTAGGGGACGGGCTTAATATGGTAGCTGGTGAGTCAGCAGCGATGTTGCAGGCGCGAGCACGTGATGTGGCAGTGTGGGCAACTCTTCCTGTGAGAGCGCAAGGGGAAAGTGGGGAAAGCTGTAGGTTAGACCTAGGCTCGTCCCAAGGGGTGCTGTGTTGGAAGGAGACAGAAGGGAGGGCTAGAAGGCGAAGGAGGATTTCTCTTGGTGACTGGGGAGTGCTGGTGACGAAGAACTCGAAAATTCCGCCTTAGGTCGGTGAAAGGGATTTTTCCTGGGTGGGGGAAAGCGTGCAGAGACTTGGGGCTGGAAGGGCGGCGATTGTGAACTCTCGAAGGCGATAGGGAAATTCTTGTAGGTGCAGGGAGACCGAATTTAAGAACTGGCGGCAATTTTTCTAGCACGGGAAAACTTGAGGACGGTGAGTAGACGATAAGACAGAAGCTGGGGAACTCTGGGAACACTCTGAAGACTCGAAGATACTCAGAAGACGACTCTGGGGACTCTCAGATACACACAAAAGACGCCAAAAGGTGGGTGGTTATTTTTCTATGTACAGCGGACTTTTTGTAGTGTAAGGACAGTGGTTTCTAAGGTAAAACCGGAATATTTCAGATCTGTCATATGTCAAAAGTAATAAGAGAAAAGATAGAGACCGATGCATGGACAATCGCATGCACGGCAGTGACATAGACGAAGATACAACAAGTAAAGTCCATAAAAAACAAAGGTAAGTAAAAGTGGAAAGCGTACAGACAACATGCCTGGGTAGCGAGTGTACATTGTAGGGGGAGGCAGCAATTTCTTCAATGGGTCTGGGATGCAGTGGGCGGTGTTACTAAGCAGGTGACAGCCTTGGTGCTTGTAGAGTGGATATAGCCGCCGAGGGGATATGTCGACAGAGGACGAACCTAATATGGTAACTGGTGAGTCAGCAGTGATGTTGCTGGCACGAGTACATGACGTGATGGAAGGTGTGATGTTAGCATACGTGGCGATGTTTCTAGCCAAGGGAGTGTTGTAATGCGTGAGTGAGCGACTACTGAGAGTGAGAAAGGCCGCTAAGGGAGCTCTGTAGCCTCAGGGAGTATAGGCTCCCCACACCTCCCGGGGTCTTCGAATGCTGACCGTCCTCGGTCAGGGGTACGCGGTGATTGGGACGGAAACGGGATGATGTCATACACGTGGCGTGGCTGTGCACAGATCAACGGAAGAGGCACAGGGTTCTCGGTCACGTGCTGTGGCAACAAGCTTCTCATCAACAAAGGCCGCCAAAACATACCAAACAAAACGCCGCTCCTCTCTTTCTCTAAGTCCCATTCACCACCACCATCTTCGTCACCACTTGCTCACTTCTAGCCAACGCGATGTCCACTTCCAAGAACACGACCACGGCCACTCCTCGCTTTCTTCCCCCAAATGCTGTGCAGGCATTCGTACCCAAGATGTGGGTGGCCAACATGAAGAAGCTGGAGGCTGTGATGAAGGAGATTCCAGACACTGCAAGCATTTCACAACTTTTCTTCAGAAAACATGCTGAAAAAATTGAAGAAAGTGATACTCTTTTTTGACATGTGTTTTCACAGAGAAAAGGCCAAAATAATCTTTTCTTTTCTTTGCATGACTTGCCACAAAACATTGATTGACAGTAATACCCATTAGTGTAGAAGCTAATCAGCACTACCATCAATTCATGTTTTTCCACAGAAAAGACAAAGAAAACAGAATATGATATTTGCATTTTTTCTATGAACACAGCCCAAATAAAAGAATATCTCTTCTTTCAATCTTTTCAACATATTTTGGCATGAAAAATTGTGGAATGCTTGCAGTGAGATGAGTCAGCTGGAGAGGATGTGGAACGTGAGTGGGTGGGCCATTTCTATGAAGTGTCGGTGAGTCAGGGCTGCAACGTAGAGGGTAGCTGATGTTGGTATCATGGAGTAGATACCAGCATCCTGCACAAGGCGCTCTAAGGTAACAGAGTGTTCTCTATTATAGTAGACTATTCTAGAATATTGTTCACACACAGTATAAATACCCGAGCTGATAGGGCGAGGGAATAATACAATTATCTTATCGATCATTCCCACGATCGAGCATACACTCTACAGGTTATGAGCCCCAGCTCATCGCTATAAACACTACCTCTATCAAATGCTATCTAAAAACTTCGCGTCACTATGTCGGGAAGCGCCGACAACTTTGTTAATGTAACAACAAACACAAACAACGCTAGTGGAGCCGGTAGTAGGGCACGGAACCTCGGTGCTATCTCATCATACAAAGTAGATATGCTTAAAGATAACAATTGGCACGCATGGAAAATTCATATGCAGAAGTTTCTATGCCTGCACAAAGTCTTTAAGTATGCCAAAGGGAGCTGCCCGAAGCCAGAGGATGACTCTACCAACAGTGCCGAGATTGTGGCATGGGAAGAAGAAGACTTAATTGCGCAGACCCTCATACTAACCAATATAGATGACCAACAGATGGACCATGTGATGCATGCCAAGACAGCGGCGCAGATGTGGGAAAACCTAAAATTGGCTCATCAGACACGCGGCGTCCAAACCGCTCTCATTGCAAAGAGAGAATTATTGAATGCCAAATGTCCCGAGGGTGACAACGTTGCGGCGCATATTAATAAACTCAAACGTATGTGGAATGACTTGTCAGCTATGGGGAAACCTGTCCCTGATGACGAGTTCAAGGACATTCTATTATTAAACATGCCGGAGTCTTGGACAACATTTACTACATCATATATGGCAGGACAGATAGCCAGCAAAGGAGTGGATTTGGTCACGGTGGAAGAGCTTACCGCGGTACTGGTGGACGAATATAAATGCAGAAAGGGCACACCACAAGAACAGACATTATTTACTCAGAAGAAAGTAAATAATAAACAGAAGGAGCCCACCAAAGCCTGCAGTATCTGTGGACATGACAATCACACTACTGACAAGTGCCATCACAAGGGGAAACCCAAATGCGGCTACTGTCAGAAATTAGGTCACACAGAAGACGACTGCTGGAAAAAGCACGGCAGGTCGCCTAAAAAGGCTAAACCCAGGCAGGCTAATTTTGCCTCGATCACGGAACTGCCTATGCGTGACATACAGGATGACGAGCAGGTATTACACGCAGATGGGAAATGGACATCTGACAGTAGTAATACTAGTACATATGACGCATTCAATGTATCGTATGAAGGAATAGACGAACGCGTTGAATGGTACACATGGGTAGCCGACTCAGGGAGTACGGCACATATAGCAAAAGATAAGATACTGTTTAGGGATATGATCCCTATACAAAAGGTAATCCGGGGTATTGGTGACCACACAATCACAGCATATGGAGTCGGGACAATCGTGCTACAGGCACGAATAGGTAATAGAACTTCTGTCATAACATTGCGGAACGTACTATATGCCCCCGACGCTGTACATAATTTGATTTCATTAATGCGCCTCGATAAGGAGGGCGGCTCCTCTGTTTCCAGGGGAGGGAAAATGAAATTATATGATCAAAATAAGAATCTATTTGCTATAGCCAATATACAGGATGGAATATACGAACTACGTGTCCACAGGTATGAACCTGCAGAGCACGCGTACCAGGCACAGACTTGGGACAAATGGCACTGGTGGTTTGGACATGTTGGAGTCAAGGGACTCCAACGTCTCCAATGAGAACGGTTAGTTGATGGACTCACCGTAGCGCCGTCACCAATCGTCGACTGTCCTGCCTGTATAGAGGCTAAACAAACAAGATTACCGTTGTAAAGATTGATGAAAAAGGACTATGGGAGGAGACTAAAAGGGGCTCCTGTTGGAAGAGGGTCCTAGTTCGACCCAGGAGGCTAGAGATGCCTGGTAGAGTGTCAAAGAGTGGTGAAAACAATGAAAATGCGCCCTAAAAGTCCAAAAGAGTGCTGAGATTCGTCTAACGAGCATCTGATCTTGGAGAAATATTCTCCCGAGGTTCTGCATCTTTATTTCCGGCTTCTCGTCTCTAGTAATGCGGCTGTTATTTTTTTAAGTAAGTACAGTGTACTGTAAGTAGTTGTTGGCTTACATAAGCCAACAACGCGTCCAAACACTAAGTAAAAAGATAAGGAAATAAGAACAGAGCAGATCTGTAAAGTAAAAACAGTGAAATAAAATAAAATACCTAGTAGGGAGACTTCCCTCCCTACATCCGAGGGTGGCTTTAAATAGTGACTGTCCCCAGTCATCACATACCAAGCTGTATCATATAGCGAGACGAGGGCTATCCTCCTCAAAACAAAAACTCTAAATCAAAACTCAAAAAACGCGAACTCGACAATGAAAGAGACCATAAAATAAACAAAAATACCAATCAAAAGAGGTCCCAACACCCACAGGAGAGGGTGCCAGAGTGGCATTGAGGGGAAACGAGGGGGTTCGAGGGAGTAGCTTCGAAGGTGAGACCGGCCTCAAAAGGCAACTCGAGGGGGATGGAGAGCTGTGTGAGGGGGAAACACACCTTTGAGAGGCTCTGATGAGCCTTGGGATTCGACTCGGGGGCGGGACTGGGCTTGGAGGGGCAGGAGGGGCTTGAGAGGGGGAAATGAGTCCTCGAGAGGCTACGACGAGCCTCGGGATTCGACTTGGACCTGGCTCGAAGCCTCGAAGCGGCCTATTGAGAGTTTGGGAGGTGCTCGAAGGTGACTGGGTTGCCCTCGAGGGGGACACAGGGGCCCTCGAACTCGAAGGGCACTCCGGGGTAGTCTCGGGATCAAATTGAGAGCAGGCGAGGGGCAGGACTGACTTGGAGCTCGATGGGGGAGACAGTAACTGAGTAGCTAGACTTTCTGGGCCACGAGCAAGTGCCCAGAAATCCAATCGAGCCTGAAGGGTGTGCCCGAGCGCCTCACGAGGGATTTCCTCACCTGTGGGCAGTACAACGCGACCTCGAAGTACCCTACACCTGCCCACAGCTAAGTACGAAGCACAGACCTTGCACTGAGCTTGAATGTGTCCTTCTCGACCACAGAAGAAACAGAAACTAAACTCTCGAGGGGCCAGAGAGGGCGCACTCGAACCCACACACTCTCGAAGGGGTGAAACTCCACTTGACTCTCTCAAACATGACTCGAAAGCGGTAGGGGAAGGCTTCTCGGTCGAAATCACAGCCTCTCGAAGGAGGAATGAGGCTTGGTGGGGTGGCTCGAGATCCGAGGGTAGCTTCGAAGGGGTCCTCGAAGCAGTTTCGAGGCGAGGGTCACGAGGTGAGTGTGCATGCAACCATTGATCTTCTCTCGAGCTACGAAGCGAGTTCGAGGCTAAGTCACCAGCTTGCTTATCCGGGACACACTGCCGTGGCTGAGCCACAGTGCGCCACGAGCCTGCATAAGTGACTCGGCGAGGAGATGAGCTGCTCGAAGCGAGCTTGGGGGAGGGAGGGGAGTTCTTCAAAGTTTGAGGGGATGCCTCGAAGGGGGAACGAGGGGGAAGCTTCGTGCTCACGTGTGCCTCTCCCTGGGAGCATCTTCTAGAACGAGACCAAGAGTACTCCACAGGGGCATCTGAGTGGTGACTGAACGAGGGCAAGCACAAGTACCAAGAGGGTTCCTCGAGAGACTCGAGGGCTGATGAGGGTTTCTTCAAAGCTAGACAAGGGGCAGAGCAGCCTACCCCATCCTCAATAACCTCCTTTGTAACACGAACAACAACCTCAATGGGCCATAGGTAGCCCGACCTGAACAGGGAGTACCTCGATGTGAGCCTCTTCGAGACCTCAGACTCGACCAGTGGTGGGAGCCCTCGAAGGAACAGCGGGGTTCGATGGCTCAACTCCACAACATTCCGACTCACCAGGGCCAAGAACAAAAGCTGGAAACAATGAAGGTAGTCCCCTAGGGCTGGGACTGAGCTTAGCTTGCTGTGACGAGTCCCCTCGAGGAAAGCATAGAACTCCTCAAAGTACTCAAGAACGTCCTCAACTGGCTTGATCTCAGGGTACTGGAGAGTTATGAGGGCCTTGAAATTCTCCCATCGCTCGAGAATTGGTGCACTGGCCACAAGGTGGCTCCAGAGCCTTCCCATGCGGGGTGGTGCTCCATCGATAGCAAACTGGATGAGCAACAAAGTATCTGTTGCCCCCTGGGCCTTACCATGCTCCGCAACCTCCTCAAGGTAAGTTGGCAGGTCCTGCACCTGCCCCGAGAACTCTGGATGCGACACCAGTGGGGCTCGAGCTGGTCTGCGTGCCTCTTCCATCACAAATAGTATATACAAGGCTCAAACGAATATATATCACGTCGTAGTTGATAATCAACAACGGTTATGAGGGTAGACACGAGCCTTGAGTGTCTGCAGTTAGTCTCGAGAGATAAAATGAAGGGGGTGGGGTCGTCTCGATGCGACCTTGAATGTCTATGGGGGAAGGTGGGGGAGAGTTCTTGTACACGAAACGAGCGGGGAGGGTGTAGGGGACTTGTTTACACGTCACGAAGTTGTTTCGACCACCAAAAAAACTGAATTTAGTCGCCGCGTGCGACTCGAAGCTTGACTCTCAGATATGCAGCCTCGCTCGACTGCAAAACGCGCAAGAAACGATGGTATACGTCTGGAATACGTTACGAACAGAGTGGGTGCGTCTAAACGAAGCGTCTACGTCTCGAACACGTCTCGAAAGGGGCTGGAATGCGTCTGGGAGCGTCAAAGTGTCTGTGGTCTCGAAGCAGCTGATGGGGTCTCGAAGGGGCTTCCTACTGACTCTAAGACGGTGGGGAGAAGTTCCCTACAACTCGAGAGGGAGCTAAAAACGCGAGGGAGAGTGCCAGGGAGCTAGGCTGTGGCAGGGGAGGAGGACGGCAACACGCTGGGGAAGAACTGCTGGGCGTGACACTACAAAACCCAATCCTGAGATATTCACGAAATGGTCTGAGAGTGCCTTTTCGCACAAAAAGCGCGATATCTCTGGAAGTACTGATGCGGACGCGACGAAAATGGAACCGTTCGAAAGGTCTCGTTGACTACTACTAGGCCTGCAATTTGCGAGAGGTACGGCGCGTCAGGTCACGAGAAAACGCGTGTGCAGCTCGAAGGGTGGGAGGACAGCAGGACGTTGGCAAGGAACTGCTGGGCGGAGGGCTACCAAACTCCGGGACATCGTAGAGGGCGTCTAGAGGCGCTGGGAGATCAAAGAAACGAGAGGATTGGCGCACCGAATCCCGAGTTATGCCAAAATCTGTCCTACAAAGCCTTTCTCCACAAAAACTGGAATATCTCCAGAACCACTGAAGCGGACACAACGAAAAAGACCTCGTTCGAAAGGTCTCGTCGAGTAGAATGAGGATCCGGAAAAGCGAGAGGTCCGGCGCGTCGGGTCTCGAGATATCGCGTGCACAAGCTCGGAGGTAGGGGGAGAAGTGGGGTTACCAAGCAAAACAGCCCCCTCGCGGTGGGCTCCAGATGTAAAGATTGATGAAAAAGGACTGTGGGAGGAGACTAAAAGGGGCTCCTGTTGGAAGAGGGTCCTAGTTCGACCCAGGAGGCTAGAGATGCCTGGTAGAGTGTCAAAGAGTGGTGAAAACAATGAAAACGCGCCCTAAAAGTCCAAAAGAGTGCTGAGATTCGTCTAACGAGCGTCTGATCTTGGAGAAATATTCTCCCGAGGTTCTGCGTCTTTATTTCCGGCTTCTCGTCTCTAGTAATGCGGCTGTTATTTTTTTAAGTAAGTACAGTGTACTGTAAGTAGTTGTTGGCTTACATAAGCCAACAACGCGTCCAAACACTAAGTAAAAAGATAAGGAAATAAGAACAGAGCAGATCTGTAAAGTAAAAACAGTGAAATAAAATAAAATACCTAGTAGGGAGACTTCCCTCCCTACACCGTTCCCAGAAAAGTCCACACCAAGAACAACAAAGCCGGGTGAGATGATCCACACCGACGTGTGGGGTCCAGCTCAAACGGAAGCCCTAAGTGGGCGAGCATGCTGGTACATATCTTTTATCGACAACGCAAGCCGATACTGTGAAGTCCGGTTTATGGTCAGTAAAGGAGAAGCGTCAAGTAAACTAAAAGAGTACCTTACTTACCTCGAACGCCAACTTGGACGTCGAACGAAGGTCGTGCGCGCCAATAACGGAAAAGAATATATCAATAACGAACTACTTACCTGGTGCCGAGAAACCAGCGTAAACCTCCAAGTCACTGCTCCCTATTCACCAGCCCAGAATGGTATCGCTGAACGTTTTAATCGAACGTTGGGAGAACTGGCTTGCGCCATGAGGATTGCGGGGAACCTCCCTGCATTCCTCTGGCCTGAGGCAGTTACCCATGCGGCATATGTCTGAAACCGCTCCCACACATGAGCGTTGGTGGGAGCAATGCCATACGAAAGGTGGACGGGGCGCCGCCCTGACGTCTCGCATCTTCAAGAATTCAGGTGTCCTGTGTGGATAATGCACGAAGGCATCAGTATCAACAAGCTTGATGCCAAATCCACAAAACATACCTTCGTTGGCTTCGTGGATGGCCCACGCACTGTCCGTTTCTACAATGTCCATACAAGATCCATAAAGGCTTCACATAATTTTCGTTTTCTGAAAGATCCTGTCAGTTCACCGAACACTTCACCCACCTTGTCAGACGGTATGCCGCATGAGGGGGAGTCGAAGCCCGAGAGCAGGGCTGATAGGGATGCGCAGGATACCGAAAATGATGGAGAAGAACCTAAAAGAGATCAAGAACGCATTAGTAAACGAAAACGGACAGAAGACGACAGCAGTACTCACCAGAGGAGAAGCAATAGGCCCAGGGTAGTAAAAGACTACCAGGCGCTTAACGATCCTATGCCTGAGTTGTCAGCAAACGAGAGCAACGACTCACCAGAATTGTTTCGAGACCCCGACGAGGGAGGACTCGAAGATAGCCCTGCAGAACAATCAGCATTAGTGTATGCAGCACTAAATGAAAATAGTGCCTTACCTGACAACCCGAGAACACTGAAAGAGGCACATGACTCACCCGAATGGCCGGAGTGGGAAAAAGCTGTCAAAGCAGAATTAGATCAATTATACTGAATGGGGACGTGAGAGCTAACCAACTTACCAAAGGGTAGAACGCTGGTAGCCAACAAATGGGTCCTCGTTCGAAAGTATAATAAAGAAGGCAGACTAGAGAAATATAAGGCGTGCCTAGTAGCGAAAGGGTACTCACAGATACCGGGGATGGACTACACAGATACATTCTCACCAATAGTGAGGCTGGAAACAATCAGGGCAATAATAGCGCTAGTGGTTTCCCAGGACTGGGAAATACAACAAATGGACGTAAAGGGGGCTTACCTAAATGGCATATTAAAAGAAGAGGTCTATATGAAACAACCCAAAGGTTTCGAGGACGGTACACAACACGTGTGCCGGCTAATTAAAACATTGTATGGGTTGAAGCAATCTGGGAGAGAGTGGAACATCGAATTCAATAGACAATTAGTGCAAGGCAGGTTCAAACGCCTGTGGTCGGACCCCTGTGCATATGTCCAGCGGACGGCAGAGGGAATAGAAATCATCACCGTATGGGTAGATGATCTCCTACTGTTCACATCGCGACAGGGGCTTATGACATCACTGAAAGCACAATTACAGTCTATGTTCGAAGTTACTGACCTCGGAGACCCTAAGAAAATAGTTGGTATAGAAATCACACGAGACCGGGCCAAAGGAACTCTGTTCATAGGGCAAACATGGTACATTGATTCTATACTATGGGTGCAAGGGCTGGAAAGCACAAACAGTGTAAAGACACCTGCGGACATGAAGGTTCAGATGTTCCTGGAGCAGGAACGGGAGGAAGCGACTAACCAAAATAAGTACGCTTCCCTGATCGGATCTTTGATGTATGCCACGGTTGCCACACGGCCTGACATCGCCTATGCTGTAAATAGACTGGCCTCATTTACAGCAAACCCAGACTTAAGACACTGGGTAGCGGCCAAAAGAATATTAAGGTACCTACAAGGAACAAAAGACTACGGTATAATGTATAGTGCAAAGAAAGGCAGTACTACTACCCAAGTATTTCAAGGGTATGTAGACGCAAGCTTTGCCAATACTGAGAACCGTGCATCTGTCACGGGCTATGTATTCTTAGCTCAAGGGGGAGCCATTGTTTGGGGCTCGAAGAAGCAAACCTTAATAGCGCTGTCAACAACCGAAGCGGAGTATGCTGCGCTGGCTAGATGTACTCAAGAATGTATATGGCCACAAAAGCTGTATGCAGAACTAGGGTACAGACAGACAGAACCAACTAAGATAATGACAGACAGTGAAGGAGCCCGAGCCTTAGCATATAATCCTCAGTTTCACGCCCGGACAAAACACTTTGACATATCTCATCATTACACGCATGAGAAAATCGACCAAAAGAAGGTCAAGGTTTGTCATTGTTCTGACAGGTACCAAACTGCCGACATATTTACCAAAGCGCTACCTAGGGACAAGCACGAGAGGCATACCCGAGAGATGGGTATGACCCCGGCTTGAGGGGGAGTGTTGGTATCGCGGAGTAGATACCAGCATCCTGCACAAGGCGCTCTAAGGTAACAGAGTGTTCTCTATTATAGTAGACTATTCTAGAATATTGTTCACACACAGTATAAATACCCGAGCCGATAGGGCGAGGGAATAATACAATTATCTTATCGATCATTCCCACGATTGAGCATACACTCTACAGCTGATAGGTGACAAGGAATGACAGGAACACATTGAGAAAGTACGTCAGTTCGCTACCGACATCAGCACGAGTGTCCCGGACTATGATGAGGACACCGAGATCGCCATCGGTGAGGCCTTTGAGCGACTAACAGCCATCCAGGCTCGCTTCCCACAGCAGGCTTCCAAAGGGAAGGGAAAGGGCAAGGACGTGCCATCTTCGAGCACGGCTCAAACAGGTGGGGAGGGCATGCGGCGTTCGCAGAGGCAAGTAGAAAAAGCTGCTGGAAGGGAGAAAGTCAGAGCAAGGGTGGGCATGTATCCTAGTCCTTTTCCATTTCTCTAACCCTTTCGTCATCTTCAGCCGGTGTCGACTGATGTGGCAGCTAGGAAGGAGGCGCCTGCTCCCAATGAGAGTGTCTCGATGTCTATCGAGAGGACACACGATGTCATAGAGACGACTGGGGAAGTTGCAGAGAACGACCAGGAGCTGTGCGGACTTTGCACTAGGCTGGGGATCCTGTGTGTGCGAGAGGAAGGGCAAGCCTGTGAGCGGTGTCACCAAGGGAAAAAGAAGTGTGACAAAGCCTATAAGACAGGTCGGAAGGTGAGTGACAAGCTTCCTGCAGGAGGACAACAGGCTCATGGAAACACATAGCGCAAGAATCAAGAAGGTCCGCCAGTGTTGGCTGCATCGATGAGCAAAAGACTGAAGACTGCCCCTGCACCTACTCCCATTCCCACTGGGTCCTTGACGATGTTGTCGACACGAAAAGTTCTACCACAAGTCCGGCTTCTTGTCAACCCTGACGAAGAAGTCTCTGCACCAGCGCCTGTTCCAAGTTCCCCTCCACCTCCTCCTGCCCCATTATTCCTTCCTTCAAGTGTACCCAACACTCCTGTTCCCACCCCGATGCCTCCTAGAGCTGCAGAACACCCAGTTGAAGATGCATCGGCATTCTCTGCTGCTCCCAGCGGCCTTCTTGACGAACCAGATGAGGTGCCGGCTACCGTAAAGAGACAGGAGGTCGACATCAACCTTACCAGTCCTTGGGATACTCCAAACGTATCGCCACCACCATTTGAAGAGGAAGATGCTCCCCCAAGGTCATCGAGGAGCGATCAACGAATGCGGGGAAGAGGTCGAAGAGCGATCGAAGAATTGGACATAACGATCGCCACTCTCGGGGACTCGATCGCTTGGAGTGAGGAGTTGCTGAGCCACCTATACTCACGGATTTCGCAGGTTACTAATGAGGCGGGGACTATGGCTGCGGCGATCTGCAGTAACAAGCGACAGCTACAGTCTCTGAAGGAGTGGCGGGAAAGGTACAACATAGAGGGTCCGTAGGACGGTACCATTGTTTGTGCCATAGCATAGAGGAATTGTGGCGTGTGTCGGTCCCGTAGGCAGTTTTCTGGTCGTGAGTACGAAAGTTGAGCTGAAACGAAAACATTGCCACCCATGCGGGTATAGTGAGAAGAAAAGTGTCTGTGGGCGAGCAGCACATTCAGCGACAAGTAAGGTATCCGTAAACAAAAGAATAAAAAGGAAGTAATAAGTGGTAACTGAAGGAGTGGCTTTTCTATTGTCTTTCTTTGTAACATATTCTTGGCAGTATTCTTTAAAGAGAGGCGGTGAGTAAGTCTACGAAACAGGTTTGAAGGAAATGAAGGGCTTGAATTGACGGTATATTTATATATTTTTGATGGTGGTCTTTTGTTTTCGAAGGTTGCGCATAGGTAGATTGTCTGTCAAGTTAACAAAAGAAACAAAAGAAAGGAAGAAACACTGCAAGCATTTCACAATTTTTCCTCCCAAAATATGCTGAAAAAATTGAAGAAAGAGATAATCTTTTATTTTGGCTGTTTTCAGAGAAAAAAGGTGAATATAATGTAATAATTTCTTTGTCTTTTCTGCCAAAAAATATGAATTAATGGTAATGCCCATTAGGTTCTACACTAATGGGTATTAACATCAACCAATGTTTTTTAGTAAATCATGCAAAGAAAACACAGCATTATTATTGCCTTTTCTCTTTGAAAACATGTGTCAAAAAAGAGTATCTCTTTCTTCAATTTTTTTCAGCATTTTTTCTGAAGAAAAATTGTGAAATGCTTGCAGTGAAAAGAGAAGAAAAGAAACATGAGCCGTAGGGTATAAGCTACTCATCTGACTCGTCCCTAAGGACGCCAGTGAGCTCTGGGTCGGGAAGGGAGTCATCTTTGAGTTGTTCTATGGCAGAGCTTTCGAGGCCCACCAGGTGGGTGACCTCTATACGAGATTTATTGCGAGGATAGTAGGGGAACAGATGGAAGGCAGCATAGTGGAATTTTGAGATGGCTCCATCGAGCTCTGCAAGAAGGTAAGATCCACCCTTAGTATGACGCACCACTACCATAGGACCTAGGTAGTGGGGTTTCATCTTTCGATCTAGCTCCTTCTCGATACAAGAGTTTCTGACGAGGATGAGTGAGCCAGGTTCGAAGTCGAAATTGTGGATTGTGCGCTCGAAATGGGATACGAAGTCTTTGGCAGAGGTGAAGCGGGCTTTCAAGACTCATTCATGGACTAGCGCCAGGTCTTCTGGACGCTTCTGAAGTTGTCGAGCATGGTTGGCGATGAGGTCTGTGGTCGAGTAAAAGTCCGCCTCGAAAGTGGAGAGGAAGGTTGCCTCGGCAAAATCGAAAGGAAGTCTAGGATGGACACCGTGAGCCATATAATACGGAGAGAAGCCCATAGCTTTGTGAACGGTGACTCATTCTGCCCAGAAGACCGATGGGGCGACCTCTGACCACCTCGACGCTTCTCCCTTGCAGCTCTTCACCATTGCTTCTCTAACATCAAAATGCCACCGCTCTACCACTCTGTTTGCTTGTGAATTATAAGGCGAGATGCTGATGTGACGAATGCCATATGTCTTCAAGAGCCAGTCGAGAGCTAGAACATAAGGTCTGCCATTGTCAGTAATGATTTCCCTGACAGCTCCCCAACGACACAGGATCTGCTCGAAGAGGAACTTCCCGATGGATTTGCCAGTCTCTGATCGTAACATTGCCCATTCTGGGTAGCTAGTGAGCGAGCAGCGGGCTTGAGTGACGTAGCGATAGCCATTCGACTTCAGCATTATGAAGGTGTCGACATAGGCTTTGTAGAATAGGGGTTCGGGGATAGTGACGATGGGGGGAATGTGGATGTGATCGAGGCAGCAAATCTGGCATTCGTGACACGTTCTGATGTACCAGCGAACATCCTGCTCTAGCATGGGCCACCAAAAACGTATCAGTAACCGGATGCGGGTGGAGAAAATACCCTTGTGGCCCAGCTCGTTGTGGGCTTGACGAATAAGGCTGAGATGTTTATGAGGGCGGACTACGAGTTGGTGACAACCTTGCGGCTCTTTCCTCCACAATTCTCCGCCTTTGATGAAGTATCTGGTCGCAAGCTGGACGAGGCTCTCTAAATCCTTCTCTCCTATTCCATCTGGCGGTTTCTTTGTCTCCAAGAACTCTTTCACCACTTCTAACCTTTCATGCCTCTGCTTCGCTTTCTCGGATCGTGGAATTTCTATTTCTGCGTTATCTGGCGGCATTTCGACTGTGGTAAAGACGCTGACATCCTGGGGTGGGGGATTGGATAAGCAGTAGACGGACGGCGGTGATTTGACAGGAAGACATAGTGGCAGTGTCTTCGGCTCTCGACAATTTACCAATTCCATTGCGAAAGCTCCGCATGCATCGACCCAGTCCTCGTATTCTTCTTCGTCTACTTCGGGGTCTTCATCGGCTTTGGGCCTCCTAGACAGTCCATCTGGCGCAGCGTGTTTGGCAGCAGGTACATGCACGAGTTTGAAGTCGAAGAGAAGTATGCCAGCGATCCAGCGATTGATAGTGGCATTGGGCTGCAAGTCAGGGTTATTAATCATACCCTTGATATACCTTGCGTCCACCTCTATGACCAAGTTCTTTGCACCGAAGATATAAAGCCACACATCGTGTAGGGCTCGAAAAAGGCCGAACAGTTCAAGCTTGGCTTGACTATAACGCCGCTCACGATCGTTAAGTGTAATGGATCTGAAACAAGTGGGGTATCTCTTGCTATCTTCGCCCTCCTGCATGAGAATATATCCGACGGCAATGTTGGAGGTGTCGACTGCAAGGATGATGGGCAGGGCGGAATTATAGTCAATACTTCGAAGCGCTGGAGAGGAAACGATAGCTGAGCAGAGATAGTCCATGGCTTCACGGTGTTTGTCTCTGAAATTGAAGGGGACTTCTTTCCTGGTCAGCTCGACAAGGGGACGTGCGTGCTTGGCGAAATCTTTGATAAAGATCCGGCAGTACAAGCAAAGACCTAAAAAGCCCCTGACCTCAGTGACGTTAGCGCAGTAAGGCCAGTCTTTAATCTTTTGGACTTTCGCCTCATCGGGAATCCTCCCCTCGTACGATACCTTATGTCCAACAACAACGATAGATGGAGCGACGATTACACATTTCTTGGCAGATACTGTGGCGCTGGCATGACGAAGTCAATGGAGAACGCGGTTGGTATTCTGGAGATGCTCCCAGATGAAGCGGTGAATTCCAGGATTTTCAGGTATCGTCTCGAAGGTACTGTCAGCGTTTTGGTAGTGTGATTTAGGACCCTTAATAGGGCAGTCGTCGATGAAGGGAATGGTAACTTCGGGGATCTCTTCCTTCAAGATCCAGCAGACGTCCCCATGGAAGATCTGGACAGCATTTGTGTAACCCATAGGAAGTTTCGTGAGTCGAAGAGTGCCGATAGGGGTTTGGAAAGTGGTAAGGTCGCGGTAATCATCATGGATGGTCCTGTGGTCATACCCCACCATTAAGTCGAGGATACCATACACCGAGTGGCAGGCGAAGGCTTCTGCGATCAAGTCGACGAAGGGGGGAACTGCAGAATCCTGAATAGAGACGGCATTTAGTGGCTGCAAATCGTGGACTAAACAAAGGGATTTGCCGTCTTTCTTGATGACACAGAACCATTTGGATCGGTAGGACGAGGTCGATGGCTCGTAGACACCAGCAGCAACCTTTTCTTTAATTATGTTAACGATGTCTCGAAAAATGGCAGGAGGGATGGGGATATTTCATTCGACCCAGGGCTTGTGGGACAGCGTCGGAATTTTCAGAGGGGGGAACATATCTTCATGAAAGGTTCCTCGTTCAGAGGTCTCCCAAGCGAAAGCCGCCTCGTGGGTATGAATGAGCCATCGAACAAGGTTCAATTCTGCCGGCCAAAGGAACTTGGCAGGATCGAGGTTGAGCTCTTCTGCTCGTTGCACTGTAAATCTAGAACCGGGAATGAAAGGAGGGGGATGATATGGTAATACAGGCAAGTCTGTGAGAGGATCACTGATCTCCCAATGCTCTACTCTGAATTCGACAGGCATTGCAGTCGGGACAGGCTTCACCTTCTTTGCTACAGGTTTGTACTTTAAAATGTGATAAACCAGGTCGTAATGAAGAGAGGACCGTAGAACTGAAAGTGTCAGTGGAGAAATTGTAGTACTCATAGAAAATAAAAAGGGATCTTTTGGAGAAATGAAACTCGAGTTGAAAGGATCAATAACGGGCGTACTGGCAGTGTTATAGTCGTATAAATAAGCTGTGGCGGCATTTTGTTTAGAGTCTGTGGAAGAAGGTAAAATAAAATCTGAAGTCGAAGAAGGAGAGTCTGCAACATAAAGGGAACACATGGATACTATATTCTCTTGGTCTCCTCAAAACTCTGGTGAGTCATTGACCAACATTAAAAACCCTGTTCTCCCATATCCAAGTGGCAGCGGCATTCTTGGCGAGCAAAATACTCCGCCTCGTCTTCTGGGTTTACGAATCGAGGGTACTGATAGAGGCGATGACAGGGATGAGTGGGGATTAATAGTTGGCGGCCTGAGTTGGGGTCACAGATTTCTAACGATTGCTCACCGTCTGGGAAGTCTCGAAGAATGCTGCTGAGGAGGCAGAAAAATGGGCGGCCTAGGAGGAGGTCGAATGGGGCTCTGTCGATGACTTGGATCTGGAGATGGGCTTCGATGGGCCCGATACACAGAGAGGCATTTTCTATTACACCTAGAGTACTCTCCTTTGATTGGTTAGCAGCCTCCAAAGTCATACACATGTCAGAGCGAAGAGGGGAACCCAGAGCCTCCCATAACTCATGCCTAAGGGCCACTACCTGGCAACCACTGTCAAGAATACACTCGACACAAAGCTTATCCATTAAAACTCCATCTACTGCACGAAGAGGAGCGGTGGCTAGGCCAACACACTTCCCCTCTGTGTCCTTGACGAGATATTGTTTGTATGAGGCCCAAGTTGACAATTCTGACGATTCTGACACGGTCTCGAGGCTACCAATCGCAATCTTTTTTGTCATAGCCATCTCTTTAATTTGTTTGCGGATTTCTGGGCTGATGGCGAGAAGATCTTGTGTCGAAATTTCGATCTTGGCACCCAGGACTTGGGACACGAGGCATTTAGTGGCAGCAGCTTCATCGAAGCCACTCTGGTAACGAAACTGAGGGGTAGAGTTAGTTTGAGGCTTGGGGTTAGACGCTTCGGTGGCATTAGGTCTAGTCTGAGGGATGTTAGATGATGGCTGAGTGTTCGAAGCTGAGGTTGGTGCAGAGTTGTTGTCTAGAGGGGGGTTGACAGCAGGCGGCATTACGAGGACTGACGAGCGGGGATTTCTACACCGTCGAAACGAGCAGGCTTCTTCTTCTTGATGGCGTTCTTAAGCTCCTCGACCTGAGCATAGGCTCTGGCTAGGGCACGCTTGTCTTCTTTGTCAGCATTATCCTTGATCTCCTTGTCGAACGAGGTAAGACGAAGGGTGAACTTCTACCTGAAACTCCATGGTGTCATTAGAACCTGAAGAACATGGTATTAACGAGATGGGGAGGGGTATCATGCCCTTGAGACTGAAGAAGTGGTTCCTGGGGACTGAATAGAGACGAGATTAGCTGACACCATAATAGACTCTCGAAGAGCCAAGAAGTTGTCGATCTTTTCCTTGAAATTCCTGCCCTGCGGCAGATCTAGGAATGTCAGAGCCATCTTTCATGAAGACCCTACCACCAATGAGCACGCATTTCCCTTGGCAGGACATATTCCTGGCACAGTTCGCACTCAGGAGTCCTGTGACCATCGGTGCCGCCACAGAAGAAGCAGCGGCGATCGAAGGAGCAGCGAAATTGTTGTTCTTGAGATTGAGTCTGGCGGCTTCCCGAGCCAGGGTCAGCGGCTTGGACATATTCTCAGTTTCAGGATAGTAGGCGGAGATGTCGGTTGGGAATGGGGTTCGGGGAATAAGGCTGAGCTGTCGACCTGAGCAATGTTTCGACGTGCTCCACTTAAGAGGTAGGTCGCATGCTTGTAGACGTCGTCAAATGGCCATGGATCATCGACGTCATGATCTAAATCCTTGAGTTGAAGGCGAGTGGCAAGGCGGTTACGGAATCCAGGGGGGAAACCTTCAAGGAACTTCTCGTTGACGTAGTCGTCAGGGAGTTTCTTCTTTTTGTTGATGAGGGCGACGATACGACGAAATTCGCGGACATATTTGCCGAGATCATCGAGGGACGACATGGGCTTCTGCACTTGGTGATGGAGGAGGGTTTCGAGGTCAGCTTTAGTGTATTGACGACCTTTAACATTAGCACCAGGGTAGAAACTGGTTACTTCCTTAGTAAAATCCTCCCAGTCGTCTTCTGCAGCAGATTCAAGAGATGACCATAACTCTGACTCATTTCGGTCAGCATAACGGATGGCCCACTTAATTTTGACTTTGTTGTCGGTGATTCCTGCATCAGTGCAGATCTGGTCGACATCCTCAAAGTAGGCGCAAATATCTTCTGTTTTTCCTGAAAATTTGGGGGCTTTATTAGAGCCCCTAAGTGGCATTTCACGGCGGTTGGTAGTGGCGGACATGGTAACTGGTATTGACGACAGAGGAAGAGGCGGATTACGAAGCGAAGGCAGATTTCTGGTTGATACTGGCGGAGGAGGTTGGACAAGCGGCTGAATGAGACTCTGAGAGGGGATATACGAGGATGATGGTATGAGGAGTTGTTCTGCGGCGAAAATCGAAGCTGTCGAAGATGAGGAAGAGGATAAGTCAGTAAGTGGCGATAACTCCTGGCGATCTGATGGTGGTGCAAACGACTCGTCGAGCTCGAAGGCACCAGGTATATCAACAGAGGATGGGGAGTCAGGTTCTGGACGATGGGGGGAATCTGCTTGAAAAAACTCTGTATCGGGAGAGTTAAGCTCTGGGATATCACGGGGGTTAGCAGCGGGGACAAAAAGATCAGAGGACGATATAGAAAGACAACGGAAGGGCTCTAAGAGCTCTTCAAGTTCAGTTCTGTGGCGGGTAGGTCGAAGGGATCTCCTTTCCAGATCTACAGACCCCTCGCGGTGGGCTCCAAAATGATGTGGGCAACTCTTCTTGTGAGAGCGCAAGGGGAAAGCGGGGAAAGCTGTAGGTTAGACCTAGGCTTGTCCCAAGGGGTGCTGTGTTGGAAGGAGACAGGAGGGAGGGCTAGAAGGCGAAGGAGGATTTCTCTTGGTGACTGGGGAGTGTTGGCGACGAAGAACTCAAAAGTCTGCCTTAGACAGGTGCAGGATAACTTCTAGAGGGCTGGGGATATCTCTTGACAGCGATAACTCATAGGGCGGCAATTGTGTGCTCTTGAACTCGTAGGTAGACGCTGTAAACACTGAAGCGGACTTGTAGTAGGCACAGCGGCAATTCTGGGGCAGGAAGACTCGAGAACGACGAATAGACGATAAGACTGACTCTGGGGACTCGAAGATACTCTGGAAAACGACTCTAGGGACTCAGGAAGACTCTTAGACACGCAGATAGTGACTCCAAAAGGTGGGTGGTTATTTTTCTATGTACAGCGGACTTTTTGTAGTGTAAGGACAGTGGTTTCTAAGGTAAAACCGGAATATTTTGGATCTGTCATATGTCAAAAGTAATAAGAGAAAAGATAGAGACCGATGCATGGACAATCGCATGCACGGCAGCGACATAGATGAAGATAAAACAAGTAAAGTCCATAAAAAACGAAGGTAAGTAAAAGTGGAAAGCGTACAGACAACATGCCTGGGTAGCGAGTGTACATTGTAGGGGGAGGCGGCGATTTCTTCAATGGGTCTGGGATGCGGTGGGCGGCATTACTAAGCAGGTGACAGCCTCGGTGCTTGTAGAGTGGATATAGCCGCCGAGGGGATATGTCGACAGAGGACGAACCTAATATGGTAACTGGTGAGTCAGTGGCGATGTTGCTGGTGCGAGTACATGACGTGACGGAAGGTGTGACGTTAGCATACGTGGCGATGTTTCTAGCCAAGGGAGTGTTGTAATGCGTGAGTGAGCAACTACTGAGAGTGAGAAAGGCCACTAAGGGAGCTCTGTAGCCTCAGGGAGTATAGGCTCCCCACACCACACCATGAGCGTTCGCTACAATGAGGTCAGCGACACCAGAATTGCCCAAACGAGAGGGCATATGCACCATGGTGACCACACAACAGTCAGTGGTACCATACAGCCATCCCGAGCACCCAAGAAATGCTGGAAACCCCCATTGGGACTTCCAGACACTCATCAGTGGCAGGGGGTGCCTCCAAGACAAACTCGGAGCGATGGCGATCCTCCCGATAGTCAAAACGGCGGCCCCATGACGACAGTACAAGGTCAGGAGCGCGCACACTACAAGCATTTCCGAAACGGGAAGTTGCCACATCGCGCGCCAAATATGACCAAACACCACTCGTATACCACCCGGATTCGAAGCTCACTCGCAGCAGAAGATACACTCGTTTATTGAATTATTTTTGGGTATACATTCCTTTGAGTTACATTTTCTGCATTTCTACTTATCACACAGTGGAGCTTCAGGGGGTGTGTTGGAGATTGAATCACCCCTGTGTGATGTCTATTTTGGTACGCTTTTCTATTGATTACATAAGCACTTAGAGCGTACACTTCACAGTACATTTTGGTACTATTCCCTCAGTAGTTGAGTCACTACTGAGGGTAAGCCTACTATTTACTTAGTATTTCCATACTTACTGATAGCCTGTAGCTGCCTACAGGTACATCTAATATATAGTAGTTGAGTCACTACTGAGGCTGCCTACAGCCCTTTTCTACAAGCGGGAGCGAGGTCGACCACGAGAGTATGATGTAGGTACTGTATGAGGAGGTGAACGAGGGCAGCACAACAAGCCATCACCCGAGCTCGAGGACACAGTAGGTGTTTGAGTGGGGACCTGGGGTTGCACTGGCGCTGAGCGATGACTCGGCCCTTTCGCTGAGAGTGGCGCACACAACGGTTGTTCCGAGGGGGTATTGGGGTGCACTGACAAGTGGGGATCCTCCAGAGATATGAGCCAGCCTGGACTTGAAGGAGGAATTTGAATATCCATAGACCGATGTCCTAGATCCCAGCTATCCAGATGGTCCTTGAGAGTGCGCCTGGGTACTTTGCGCGGTATCTCTTGTCCTGTAGGGAGTACAACACGACCATTCACTAATAAACATTTTCCTGCAGCCAAATACTCCTTGCACAAATCACAGTTTGCTCGAATATGACCTGACTGGCCATAGAAAAAGCAAAATGAGTACAAGCTGTTGGAGATTGAATCACCCCAGTGTGATGTACATTTTGGTGCGAGTTTTACTTGCTTACATAAGCGCTTAGAGCGCACATAGTACTACACTTTTGGTACTATTCCCTCAGTAGTTGAGTCACTACTGAGGGTAAGCATACATATTCTTTATAGTATACTACTTACTGATACCTTGTAGCTGCCTACAGGTACTTCAATATATATAGTAGTTGAGTCACTACTGAGGCTGCCTACAGCCCTTTTCTACAGGTTATGAGCCCCGCCTAGCGCAGAAAATTTTATTGTAGGCATAACCCGGTCGACACTACTCAAACTCGCTACAAAATATCTCTACTTCACTCGAAAGTAATAGGAAAATAAACTATGGAACCCGAGCTTGCAGAAGACGGCTGCAACTGGCACACCTATGGCAGTTGGGTGCTGAAGGCTATCTCTGAAGACGGCTTGATGGGACACATAGATGGGTCTGAAACACGACCCACAACTCCAAAGTTACTACAGGAATATGGTGCCAGCCAGACACCACGAACCAACGAGGAGAGAGATGTCGTCGCAGCCTGGAAAACTGCTGACGACGCGTGGCATCAACGGGCTGCAATGGCCCACCAATATATTATCTTCGGCATACCCGATTCGATCCTAATGCTATGTATGCATCTGGATACCCCTCACGAAACGTTCGCCTACCTTGAGAATCGCTATGGTCCAATTCCGAGACCCGAAAGCTTGAAGGTCGTTGACGAAGCTTCACAACAGTGCAACTTGCCATCCGAGCAGTGCGCGACTGCTACAAGTGCTCAGAGCACTTGTGACAGCCATAGCAAACCAGAAATTCTACCTAGAGTGGATGAGGGCTCTTCGGATAGCCTAAGCAGCTGTGCCGAGACCGGATCTGGGTACCTAACGCCCGAGACTGAGGTCTTAGATGTGCAGGAGGGGGAAGTCAACCTATCAGAGGTTGCAGATAGGGCTACAGACTCAGAACAACTGGATGAACTTGCGAACGCTCTCGACACAGCTGATGAGGCTAGTCAGCATGTGGACGACGAGGTTGTGGAGTGCCAAAACTCACCTGAGTGGAGTGCTGAGGCTCCAGAGCCTGCAAACGACTCCACCAGCCAGGCCTGTGCACGCTCTATTGAATTCGCGCCGACAACGTGTCTTGAACAGGATCAGAGTCTCCTGACGAGCGGCAAGACAATTCTTGATGTACCTGGTCCACCGCCCGATGCACAAATCGAATGTCCTATACCACAGGGCGAACCGCCAGTGCGAACATATAGTGCCACAAGCACAGAACTCCAGTTATCGTGCATGTGGAGGCACGACACATTGCGACAGGGCAAACGGCCACTGTCCATACAAGGTTACATGCTAACGACATCATCTGGCTTGCTATACTGGAATGCATGGCCACCCGATCGCGATACAAAGCGAGACATGGGACCAATGGCTGTCAGCAAGGGTCAGCACACTGAATGCGAAGCGAAACGGCAGGATGGCCTACCTGCATCGCCCGAGCCACCTCCGGCTGGCATCACGCTCAGTCCTCGACCCTACAGAGTACCCCACCGTCGTGGAAGACTCAAAACGTATGCTGAAATCATCAGCGACATTCGTATGAGGCGAAGCGCTGACCACGCCCATGCGGCCCCCATGCGGCCACCACAGCTGCTCTCGACACCTGCCAAATCATCCAGGATAATGGCGGGGAGGTCCCCGATACCGAGCGTTCGCTATAACGAGGTCAGCAACGCCAGAAACGGCCAAACGAGAGGCTACAAGCACCTCCGACTCGGCACTGCCATCTTACCACCTCAACTCTTGTGGAAACGCTGGAAACCGCCCTGGAACATCGCTTGCACTTGCTGGATGCAGGGGGTGTCCAATGAAATCAAAACGAGTGCTGAAAAGATCAACAATGCTCGTACAAGGCAATACACCCAGTACTGGATAAAACGGCCTAACGGCTTACATGCATCGCCCAATCCACCTCCAAATGGCCTCATGCATGCTCCCAGGACCTTCACGGAACCCCGTCGACATGGAAGGATCAAACAGACCGCTAAAAGTGTCAGCGGCACTTGTACGAGGCGAACTGCTCATGTGGCCCCCATGCAGCCGCCTCTAGCCTTGTCAACATCCTCGAAACGGTTCAAATACCTTGCAGGATGGTCTAATATGATGAGGATATGCTATAACGAAGTCAGGAGTGCAGGACGAGTGAAAACGAATGGACGCCCGCACCATACAGCTGGCATCCCCATGCAGATATTCCAACTCCTCCGAAATCCCTCGAAGCGACTCTGGAGCGTCGCCAATACCCACTGGCGGCATGGGGTGCATACTAGATCGACGCTGAATGATGCAAAATGGCCGAGAAATCTTCGTATGGCCAAACGGCCCCCTCGCAGCAGCGAGATGAGGCGAGATGATGAGCACAGGGCCAAATGGCCAAACGGCTTACTTATGCCATCCAAACCCACTCGAAACGACTTCGCACACTCTTCTGGGACCCTCAGGGACCCACGCCGACGCGGCAGGATCAAGACGAAACCTAAAAACGTCAGTAGATCCGAAACGAGAGGCAGCAAGCCCTCTAAACTCATTATTCCCATTCCGCCACCTCGCGAACTTGCGAAACCCCTCTGGAATGTTGCAAATACATATTGGCGACATGGGATACCCCCCGGACGGTCGCGAAATATCGAAAATCTTTTGTTATTCGAAACGGCGGCCTCGTCATCACGGTACAAGGTCAAGATGAGCGCACACTACGTGCATTTCCGAAACGGGAAGTTGCCACATCGCGCGCCAAATACGACCAAACACCACTCGTATACCACCCGGACTCGAAGCTCATTTGCAGCAGAATAAACACTCATTTTTATTGAATTATTGGGTATACATTCACTTGAGTTATATTTTCTGCACTTCTACTTATCACACAGTGGAGCTTCAGGGGGTGTGTTGGAGATTGAATCACCCCAGTGTGATGTACATTTTGGTGCGAGTTTTACTTGCTTACATAAGCGCTTAGAGCGCACATAGTGTGACTGCAGTTTCCTCTTTGATGGCAACGTCTCTCTGCGTCATCTCTCTCGCACCTATTCATCTTCATCCTTTCTGCTGTCCCCATATGCCATCACTTGCATGGCAAATGCTGGGTTCTCGTGCCTTAAGCACGTCGCCCAGCCTCCGCAACATCTCCCTCTTCGGTTTGATATTCCCTTTCGCCCAATAACCCCTCTTTCTTATTTCCGTTATGAGCTATCCGACGCAGAAAAACACAGTCTTCTTCGCTGGATTTCGTCCCTGACAGTTCGTGTGTTGTTTCAGCTTTTCGTGCATGGTGATTCTCCCCTCTGCAACGATTCTTTGGCCGCTTCCCTGCTTATTCCACCGCTGCAGCACCGTGCATATGCTGAGTGTCTTCTTCGTGCTTCCTTCCAGTCCTCTCCCCACCCTAACATCCCTCCTGGCCTACATGCCTCTGATGGCTCTCTCTTACCCTCTGATCCTAGCCCCCTTCAACCCCGAGCCATCACCTTCTCTTCGGTTTCTTCTTCCCATGCCTTAAGTGCCACCCTTGATTTCTTTGGCTGCGGGGCTTCTGTTGTGCATGCGGAGCTTTATGGGCTTATCACCTCTGCTCTTGCCCCTTCGACTGCACCAGTCAAGACCTTACTCACCGACCATGCTAACGTTCTCCGCATTCTCGGTCCTAGCATACGTGGGCCTACTCTCCCCCACTCCTGGTCGTCTCTGCCAGCGAGACATCTCTATCGCTGGCTCGTGGACATTATCTCTTCCTCCCCAACTGCATATCACCTCCAATATACTTGTGCTCACGTGCCAATTACATCTTCTGACTCTTATGCCAATGATGTCACTGATCGCTTGGCATGCAAGGCACAGTCCTTCCCACGTGCTCCGCCAGCCCCTGTTCCTACCTTTATGTACGACTCCTTCTTTCTCTACACCACACATACCGGTGTAGGGAATGGGTTTTCCCTACCAAGGGATTTTATTTTTTTATTCTTTGTTTCTCATATTCTTGCTTTCCAGTTTTTTTATTATATGTTTATTACCTTAGTGCGAGGTTTTATTGCTTAGTCAGCAATTTTTATTACCTAGCCTGTACTTACTTTTCTTCTACAATCGAAGTAACGAGTTACGAGCGAGAGTTTCGAGTTTCGAGTTTGAGAAGGTTGCGTGTGGCCTTCTTCAGTGTTCAGACAGCCCCAGACAGCTTCAGATGTTCTCAGACAGCTTCTCTCACCAGGCTATAGAAGCCCCTCTGGAAGTTCTCCCCCTTCAGACATCAGCACTCTCCCCCCCCAGTCTCAATTCTTCTTTTCCTACAACTGGAGCCCACCGCGAGGGGCTTCTGTCTTAGTCTGGTGCCCCTACTCTCATCAGTTTCAGTCTTGTTTTTGCAGTTTCAGGTCTCACTTTCTTGGTTTTCACTCGTGCCCTCACAGTTTCAGTCTCAGTCTCGCTCTCGTGTTTGTCTTTTCTCTCGGAATACTCCCTCATATATTGCTATAATCACTCGAGTCCCTGCCTGACATCATGCAAGGCCTGACCACCCCAAGTAGTGGTTCTTCCAAAGCCTCGAGCTACCTTCGGCGCCCTGAGGACCTTCGAAGGTTCCTCGATGACATAATTCAAGTCGCCTGCCAAGCAAAGTCACTTCTCGAGTCTTGTCGAGGCCCCCTCGAGGCCCATAATTTGCGCACGCAGCCACCACCCGCCTCGGACAGTCGCTCACCCCATCGTTTGTACTCATTTTGCTTTTTCTGTGGCCAGTCAGGTCATATTCGAGCAAACTGTGATTCGTGCAAGGAGTATTTGGCTGCAGGAAAATGTTTATTAGTGAATGGTCGTGTTGTACTCCCTACAGGACAAGAGATACCACGAGAAGTACCCGGGCGCACTCTCAAGGACCGTCTGGATAGCTGGGATCTAGGGAGTTGGTCTAAGGATATTCAAATTCCTCCTTCGAGTCCAGGCTGGCTCATATCTCTGGAGGATCCCCACTTGTCAGTGCACCCCAATACCCCCTCGGAACAACCGTTGTGTGCACCACTCTCAGCGGAAGGGCCGAGTTGTCGCTCAGTGCCGGTGCAACCCCAGGTCCCCACTCGAACACCTACTGTGTCCTCGAGCTCAGTTGATGGCTTGTTGTGCCGCCCTCATTCACCCTCTTGTGTTCTACCTACAGGATACTCTCGTGGCCGCTCCCGCTCTTACTCTCGTGGTCAGTCTCAATCTCGCTCTTGTGACCGTGGCCGCCCATATTTGCCATCTCGCTCATACTTCGAAAGTTCACCAAGCCGTGGCCGCCCATGTTCGCCGCCTCGCTCGTACTTCGAGAGTTCACTCAATGATGGTCATAGACATCACTCTTGATCTCGCTCTCGTGGCTGTGGCCACCTGTGCACGCCATCTCGCTTGTATTTGGATAGGTCCCACAGCCGTGATTCCTATGATTCCCGCGACTACTATTACCGCCGCTCCCCACCACCTGCATTGTCACTCGCATGCTCACGTTTGTCAGCACACTTCAGGGATGAACCCACTCAGGTCTGGCAGCTTGACAGAGTGGTGACTGCCAGTTCGTACAGCAACCAGTCATCTCATAGTAGTTGGGAACCAGCGCACTCGGGAAGGCGATGTAGAAAAGGGCTGTAGGCAGCCTCAGTAGTGACTCAACTACTATATATATTGAAGTACCTGTAGGCAGCTACAAGGTATCAGTAAGTAGTCTAATATGAAGAATATGTAGGCTTACCCTCAGTAGTGACTCAACTACTGAGGGAATAGTACCAAAAGTGTACTACTAAGTGCGCTCTAAGCGCTTATGTAAGCAAGTGAAACTCGCACCAAATTAAGGTATCACACAGGGGTGATTCAATCTCCAACACACCCCCTGAAGCTCCACTGTGTGATAAGTAGAAGTGCAGAAAAATGTAACTCAAATGAATGTATACCCAAAAAATAATTCAATAAATGAGCATAGCTTCTGCAATGAGTAAGCTTCGAGTCCGGGTGGTATACGAGTGGTGTTTGGTCGTATTTGGCGCGCGATGTGGCAACTTCCCGTTTCGGAAATGCACGTAGTGTGCGCTCATCTTGACCTTGTACCGTGATGACGAGGGCCGCCGTTTGAATATAACAAGTTAATTGTCGTTTCGCATCCGTCTAGGAGGCACCCCCTGCCGCCAGTACGTGTTAGCAACATTCCAGAGGGATTTCGGCAGGTGGCGAGAGGGCGAAATGGGGATGCTGAGTAGCATGAGGCGCTTGCAGCCTCTCTGTCCGGATCTACTAACATTTTTAGATCTTGTCTTGATCCTACTGCGTCTGGATGGGTCCCTGAGGGTCCCAGGAGTACGAGCGAGGCCGTTTGGAGTCGGTTTCAGCGACGCAGGTGAGCCGTTTGACTGTTCGGGCTCGCATTCGCTATACTGGCTGCTGCTGTTAGCTAGCAGCACTTTTTCGACGTCGTGCGAGTTGCTGAACTCGCTGCTAATGGTGCCGTCATATCTGTGGGTTGTCCAGTACCCTATGATGGACGTCTGAAGCTGTTTGGTGCCGGTTTGGAGGGCAGGTGCTGGCCGCATGGTGACATTGTGCATACGGTGCGTATGGCCTTTCGTTTCGACGTTTCTGGCATGCCTGACGCTGTTATAGCATACGCCTAGCATCGTGGACACCCCCGTAAGGGGTTTGAGCCATTCCATGGGCATTGAGGGGAGCGGAAGCGCCTGCATGGGGGCCACTTGGGCACGGTGAGCGCTTCGCCTCCTACGAATGTTGCTGACACCTTCAGCATTCGTTTTCAATCTTCCACGTTGGTGTGGGATCCTGCAGAGTTGAGGAGTGTACACGATGCCGTTTGGAGGCTGATTTGGTGGCATAGGTGAGTGTATGCTGGTACGGGTGTCATCTCTCCTCCTAATGTTGCTGCGGGGCAGCCGTTTGGCCACAGGAAGACTTCTTGGCCATTTCGCGTCATTCCGTGTTGATATGGGAGGCACCCCCCGCCGCCAATATGTATTGGTGACATTCCAGAGTCGCTTCGAGGGATTTGAGCGGAGTAGATGGAGCTGCATGGAAATACCAGCTGTATGGTGCGTGTGCCCTCTTATTCTCACTCGTCGTGCACTCCTGACTTCGTTATAGTGTACGTTCACCATCCAGGATCCCCCCGCAACAAAACTAAGTCGTTTTATGGATGCCGAGAGGAGTTGAGGTGGCCGCATGAGGGCCACATGTGCACAGTAGGCGTTTCGCCTCGTATGAGTGATACTGACGCTTTTAGCACATGGCTTGAGTCTTCCACGGTGACGTGTGCCCTTGACCATTCTAGGAACGGAGTGAACAGAGTTTGGAGGTGGCTTGGGCGGCACGGGTAGGCCGTTCGGCCGTTTCGTCTGACACGCAGCGTGCTGACACCCTCTGTCAGCTAGCATTGCCTTTCTGACTCCATGTGAGTCAACGAACTCCCTGCTATCTGCATCGCCGTGGCTGCTGCTAGCCTGCTCCCTATTGGGCTCCTTTGTGTGCCTTTCCGAATGTGGTGAGTATGGTGGCGCTCGAGCGGTTTCCACGCTGCTGCTCCTTATCTCTACCTTTATCATTGTCGAATCGATGTTCGCGCTGTCCCCCTCACTGGCTTCTCCACGTCCGTTCACCCCCATCTCCTGAATCCTCACAGGTGGGTTTTCGCATGTAGGTCTGCTATGGCATCTTTCGGGGGCACGATCTCGATCGGGCTGAGGGCGCTCGGTCTCTCGTAGCTGTGAGGACCAGTCTGGCTCTCTATGAGGATGCTCTGGCCTAGGCCATGTCGTCTTGGCTACATGCAGCGACGGTTCGGCTATGCCGCGCTCGAGGTAGGTTACTTCTGTCTCGGATAGTGCCCACATGTGTGCCAACCTCACATTTGTGGTGGTAGCATCTGGAATTTGTGTGGATTGTTTCATTGGTAGAGTATACCGAGTCAGGAATTCGACCTGAAGCCCAGGGGGATCAGGTATGTCGCTGATTGGTCCGATTTGGTTCGCGATTCGATGACCACTTTCTGCAGGCATCTGCAGATTCACTCCAGCAGTATAGATGATTTCGGAATTTGTGGGACCGGCCATGGACATAATAGCCGTGCGGTCGTGCACTGACAGTAAGTCATGTGTCGTCATGCTCGTGTTAATGGCGATGAGCTGGTCGTCCATATCAGGTATAGCACTGGGCTTGTTCGTACAGCCGTTTGACATGTCCAAATCCATGCCATTGGGCTTGTAACTTCTCGTCACATCTGCGTCATCTTGTATGCACTGACCACTTTTGTCAGGTGCTTCAAACGCGTTCGTACATTTGCCTGGCTCCCTTTCAGTCGCAACCACAATTCCATTCACCAGTAAGTTACTTTCCACATGCCGCACGTCTACGATCTCCATCTTGGGTTCCTGGTGCCCTGTCGGGATCCCGGCGCAGTCATTTGGGAAATCTGATGGGTCCTCTTCTACTCCAGGTGTGTCTAGTGGTTTGTTGTTGCTGTCGCAAGTGCTCTGAGCACTTTCACCAGTCATGTATTGCTCGGATGACATATCATGCTGTTGCGGAGCTTCATCAACAACCTCCAGCCTCTCTGGTCTTGGAATTGAACCATAGCGGTTCTCGAGGTAGGCGAATGTTTCGTGAGGGGTATCCAGATGCATACATAGCATTAGGATCGAATCGGGTATGCCGAAGATAATATATTGGTGGGCCATTGCGGCCCGTTGATGCCACGCGTCGTCAGCAGTTTTCCAGGCTGCGACGACATCTCTCTCCTCGTTGGTTCGTGGTGTCTGGCCGGCACCATATTCCTGTAGTAACTTTGGAGTTGTGGGTCGTGTTTCAGACCCATCTATGTGTCCCATCAAGCCGTCTTCAGAGATAGCCTTCAGCACCCAACTGCCATAGGTGTGCCAGTTGCAGCCGTCTTCTGCAAGCTCGGGTTCCATAGTTTATTTTCCTATTACTTTCGAGTGAAGTAGAGATATTTTGTAGCGAGTTTGAGTAGTGTCGACCGGGTTATGCCTACAATAAAATTTCCGCGCTAGGCGGGGCTCATAACCTGTAGAAAAGGGCTGTAGGCAGCCTCAGTAGTGACTCAACTACTATATATATTGAAGTACCTGTAGGCAGCTACAAGGTATCAGTAAGTAGTCTAATATGAAGAATATGTAGGCTTACCCTCAGTAGTGACTCAACTACTGAGGGAATAGTACCAAAAGTGTACTACTAAGTGCGCTCTAAGCGCTTATGTAAGCAAGTGAAACTCGCACCAAATTAAGGTATCACACAGGGGTGATTCAATCTCCAACAGGCGATACAGCCGCAGTCGTACACCCCAGCCCTCTCGTAGGGTGTACTGAGTCAATATAGGGCCGTTTTAGCTCGTTGGGACTTCTTTCATTGTGTTTTATTCTTCTTTTATGAACATATCTTTCATGGAGTCTCCCCTTCCAAGTGTCTGGCAGCCGCATGCCTCCCTCGTCCCCTGCATCGTTGACGCGATATCTCAACCACCATTCACCCGTCCCTTTCGCAAATCGGGATTTGCGCTCTACTCGACGAGAGCTTTCCAACGGTGTACTTTTTGTTGCAGCGGCCTCAGCGCATCCGGAGATATCGCCTGATCCCTGGAGAAAGGCACTGTAGGACAGAATTTGGAATATCTCAGGATTGTGTGCGCCGTTTTCTCCGGTTCCTCGTTCTCCCACCTCTCCTTGTGTGTCCCTATCACCACCTGAAGTTTAATAGAGTTCCACATAGCAGTTCCTCACCAACGCGATACCGCCCTCCTCCCCCCTACTGTGGTTAGACTGTAACTCATGCAACTCTCGACCGAATCGCTCGATTTTCTCAGACGTGACTCTACTAGACGACATCTACCAGACGATATAAAAGACGTAGCACGCGCATTCACGGTTGTGGAGTTATTTGAGTTTTTGTGTCTGAGCAGGGTAGGGAGGTCGAGATTGTGTATCTCGCTCGTTTTCACGCCGGAACTCTCGCTTTTTCGCATGGTGACTCTACTCGTCAACTGCTACCTGGTGATACCTTTTTTGTGGTGACGCGCTCACTGGTTGTGGAGATACAGGAGTTTTTCATGTACAGAGGAGTATGACACGGCATTGCGGATATCTCGGGACTGGATGGTCCAATCGGTCTGATCCCTTTTTCTCTGTCCCCTCCCAGACGTCTTCTACCACCACCTCCGGTTCATATCAATTGCCTCAGTGGTTGTCCCGCGGCGGCTTTTTCTCCTCCCCCGTCTTGCTGCCCCACACTGTATCCACATCATATCTCCCCGGATCTTCGCCGTGCCTCTCGAATTTCTGGGGTATAATACTACTCGTCCAGCGCTTTCGAACGGTGTACTTCGTGTCCAGATTGGTGCAGCCGTTGTTGAGAAGTCGGGATTCTTGTGGGTAGAGGTGACTCAGACCAGTTTTGCATATATCTCAGGATTGGGTGCGCGTATTCCCCCAATTCCTTGTTCTTCAGGTTCTCCCCACTCCCCTTGAGTGTTCCCCTGCATTTTGTGCTGCCGCGCTGACCCGTTATTCGTTGGTGCATACCCTTCCTCCTACCCCCTACCTTGTTTGGGGCATAGCTCATTCAATTCCGGCCCGAATCGTTCGCTTTTTTTAGACGTGCCTCTACTAGACGAACCCTACCAGACGATGTCCAAGACGTAGCGCACGCGTTTGTGGTTCCGAAGTTATTTGAGTTTTTGCGTTCGAACAGGGTTGGGGAGGTCAGGAAGGCGTATCTTGCCCGTTTTCACGCCGGGTCTTTCGATTTTTTGCACGGCGGTACTACTCGCTCACAGCTATCTGGGAGTGTCTGGTTTACGGTGACGCGCTCAGCGGTTCCTGAGGTATTCACTTTTCTGCATTCGGGCACACTGGCATATGTTCCTGGCGCCATATCTCCCTCGTTTCTCAGCCGTTTCTCTCGAAAATTGGTACCCGCGTTCTTCCCGCCAAGCTGACCCCGTTGAATTCTCTTTCGGCGAATTCTGTGCAGCCGCTTTCGAGATATGGCGAAGTCCGCCTCTGGAGAGGTACGGGACAACATTGGCGATAACTCAGGTTCGGAAGGACCGATCGGTGAGATTCCTTTTGTGCCGGGCTCTCCTGTTCGTGTAGGGCCACCTTCCGAGGTTTCATGTCCACCGGCCTCACCGTTGCTCGCCAACGCCTTGTTCTCCTCCTTCCCCCATTTGTGGCCAGCGCCTTTCTCCCCCGTTTTGCCGCCGTATCTCTCGCTTTCCGAGGATCCTATTCTACTCGACGAGGGCTCTCAAATGGTGTATCTTACGACGCTGTCATCATCCTGGCTGCGGAGATAATCAAAGTTTTGCTCACAGGGAGCACTCTGGACCGTTTTGCGTGTTTCTCAGGAACGGACGGGCCAATTAATATGATTCCTTTTGCTGCGTGTTCTCCCTTGTGCCCTCTACCGTCTCCCGCGGTTTTGTGTCGACAGCCTGAGCCGTTGTTCTGCAGCGCTCTCCGTTCCCTCCTCTGCTGTCTCTCGACGTGCATGTGCACATAGTTCAGTCAACCATAGTCCTGAAACTGGGACACCCGGCATGTACATTTCCACCTAAAAGTGGGACTAGCCGATGTCGGCCAACCTTCCTTGAGGGTAGGTAGGCCGGAACATGGGAGTAGGTTCGGCTGACCTCACTGGGGGGGGAGCCCATGTCCTGAGAGTGGGTTCGGCCGACCTCACTTGGGGGGGAGTGACACCCTGAGAGTGGGGTCAGCTGACCTGACTGGGGGAGGAGCCCATGTCCTGAGAGTGGGTTCGGCCGACCTCACTTGGGGGGGGAGTGACACCCTGAGAGTGGGGTCAGCCAACCTGACTGGGGGAGGAGCCCATGTCCTGAGAGTGGGTTCGGCTGACCTCACTTGGGGGGGGAGTGACACCCTGAGAGTGGGGTTGGCTGACCTGACTGGGGGAGGAGCCCATGTCCTGAGAGTGGGTTCGGCTGACCTGACTGGGGCAGGAGCCCATGTCCTGAGAGTGGGTTTGGCCGACCTCACTTGGGGGGGGAGTGACACCCTGAGAGTGGGGTCGGCCGACCTGACTGGGGGAGGAGCCCATGTCCTGAGAGTGGGTTCGGCCGACCTCACTTGGGGGGGGAGTGACACCCTGAGAGTGGGGTCAGCCAACCTGACTGGGGGAGGAGCCCATGTCCTGAGAGTGGGTTCAGCCGATGCCACTGGGGGGAGGAGTGACACCCTGAGAGTGGGGTCGGCCGACCTGACTGGGGGAGGAGCCCATGTCCTGAGAGTGGGTTTGGCCGACCTCACTTGGGGGGGGAGTGACACCCTGAGAGTGGGGTCGGCCGACCTGACTGGGGGAGGAGCCCATGTCCTGAGAGTGGGTTCGGCCAACCTCACTTGGGGGGGGAGTGACACCCTGAGAGTGGGGTCAGCCAACCTGACTGGGGGAGGAGCCCATGTCCTGAGAGTGGGTTCGGCCGATGCCACTGGGGGGAGGAGTGACACCCTGAGAGTGGGGTCGGCCGACCTGACTGGGGGAGGAGCCCATGTCCTGAGAGTGGGTTCGGCCGACCTGACTGGGGCAGGAGCCCATGTCCTGAGAGTGGGTTCGGCCGACCTCACTTGGGGGGGGAGTGACACCCTGAGAGTGGGGTCAGCCAACCTGACTGGGGGAGGAGCCCATGTCCTGAGAGTGGGTTTGGCCAATGCCACTGGGGGGAGGAGTGACACCCTGAGAGTGGGGTCGGCTGACCTGACTGGGGGAGGAGCCCATGTAGAGTGGGTTTGGCCAATGCCACTGGGGGGAGGAGTGACACCCTGGGAGTGGGGTTGGCTGACCTGACTGGGGGAGGAGCCCATGTAGAGTGGGTTTGGCCGACGCCACTGGGGGGGGGAGTGACACCCTGAGAGTGGGGTCAGCCAACTTGACTGGGGGAGGAGCCCATGTCCTGAGAGTGGGTTTGGCTGACCTGACTGGGGCAGGAGCCCATGTCCTGAGAGTGGGTTTGGCTGACCTGACTGGGGGAGGAGCCCATGTCCTGAGAGTGGGGTTGGCCGACCTGACTGGGGGAGGAGCCCATGTCCTGAGAGTGGGTTCAGCCGACCTGACTGGGGCAGGAGCCCATGTCCTGAGAGTGGGTTCGGCTGACCTCACTTGGGGGGGGAGTGACACCCTGAGAGTGGGGTCAGCCAAACTGACTGGGGGAGGAGCCCATGTCCTGAGAGTGGGTTTGGCTGACCTCACTTGGGGGGGGAGTGACACCCTGAGAGTGGGGTTGGCTGACCTGACTGGGGGAGGAGCCCATGTCCTGAGAGTGGGTTCGGCTGACCTGACTGGGGCAGGAGCCTATGTCCTGAGAGTGGGTTTGGCCAACCTCACTTGGGGGGGGAGTGACACCCTGAGAGTGGGGTCGGCCGACCTGACTGGGGGAGGAGCCCATGTCCTGAGAGTGGGTTCGGCCGATGCCACTGGGGGGAGGAGTGACACCCTGAGAGTGGGGTCGGCTGACCTGACTGGGGGAGGAGCCCATGTAGAGTGGGTTTGGCCGACACCACTGGGGGGAGGAGTGACACCCTGGGAGTGGGGTCGGCCTGACCTGACTGGGGGAGGAGCCCATGTAGAGTGGGTTTGGCTGACACCACTGGGGGGGGGGAGTGACACCCTGAGAGTGGGGTCAGCCAACCTGACTGGGGGAGGAGCCCATGTCCTGAGAGTGGGTTCAGCTGACCTCACTTGGGGGGGGGAGTGACACCCCGAGAGTGGGGTTGGCCAACCTGACTGGGGGAGGAGCCCATGTCCTGAGAGTGGGTTTGGCTGATGCCACTGGGGGGAGGAGTGACACCCTGAGAGTAGGGTTGGCTGACCTGACTGCCACCTTGTTGAAGGGATGTATGTATTTATGAGAGTGTAAGCCACTCATGGTGGAGAGACATAATCCCTTACTGAAAAAATTTTGATTGATGATTAGATATTTTGCCAACTTTACAGCAGAGTTTGAGAATCATGCAGAATTTTCAACACTGGTAAACATGGTAATATAGTATTTACAAGAGTTAAGGTAATTTATTCAAGGGATATTTGTAACCAGGAAGAATTTCCCTTTTTCCCTTGTTTTAAAATAATGGCATCAGGAGGAATGGTGAAAGGAAATTTCTTTGGTGGCAGGGATGCCTTGTTAGGCCCTTTCTCAAACCCACATTGAGCATACCTGCACTCATAGGTAATAGTTTTACCAGCAGAACCACCTTCCCACTTCTGCATGGTTCCACATTGGGGGCACTGGACTGGTAAATGGTCTCCCCAAGGTCTGATAAACTTATCAGTCCAAATCAATTTCTCTACCACCACTTTTTCCACCTTCTCCACTCCTTGCCCCTTAGACTTCCACATCATGATGATGACATTGGAATGCCTACCAAGGAGTGCACAATCATTGAGGGCAAACTTGACTCCATCAAAAACATCAAACCCTTGAATGACAATACTGTCAAGTAGACTGAGGAGGTAGGAGGTAGTGGTAGCCAGGTGCAGACGTTGAGCATCAAAAAAGATCATAGATCTTGGCATGAATCTGGAAAAGGTTAGAGATACAAAATAAAAATAGTGGAAATACTTACTTATGAGCAACTTCCTTCAAACCATTGAAGCTGTCTGGTACAGTCACCACAGACCCACAGACATTGAATATTATGTCTGCACCCTTGAGAATTTTAGTGAGGGGGTTGAACAAGACTTGGAGACACTGGACATGGTCAGAGAAGTGATAAATAGAATAGTTGGCCACTTACTTCAGAGACCTTAGATGATATAGGGTTTCCATTACTCTCCCCAGAAAAGAGATCCCCTCTTTCCTCATCACTGTGGGTGGTGAGAAAAAGGACCACCCTTGAGAATGATGAGAGGGAATGGGCCAGGTCCATTGCTGCCTTTTCATAATCATGCAGGGACTTCAGGGTAGCTAAGTTGAAGGGTAGCTGTGCAAAATGGTAGCTCCCTTTGGGAAAGTATGGCTGCAGGTAGGAGTTCATTATGTTCACCTGGGGATGACCAACCTCTAGATTGTCCAGGTGAAGGTGGACAAGTGCTGTGGGGAGAGAGGCCACATGGGAAGAGGTGGCATGCTGGAAGGAACCCAAGACAGGGAGAGGGTGGTCAAGGGTTGGTAATCCTTGGGAGTAGAATCCCTTGATGATAATTTGTGAATATAAGTTGAAGTAGGGGGATGGTGGACTTACAAAGTAAGGTTGGGGGTTAGTTTGGTTGTCCATCCAGTGGCAGGTCACACATTTGAAAGTGACATTATCTTCAGTCAGTTTGTCCTTTTCTTCTTCAGGAACTACTAGACATTTATTACAAACTACCCTTCTGCAGTACTTTTCATTGCAGATCCACAACTCCCCCCCATCTCTGCACATAACACAAAACTATGGAAGGTGTTATTAGGTGTATGAAATATGATGAGGAACTTACAGAGTTGGTGTTGGCCTTCTGCTTGGGGGTTGGCCTCTGGGATGCAGTAGATGCCTTACCCTTTTTCTTCAACAAGGACTGCAGGCCAACTCGGGGGGCCTTATCCCCAGTCACCTTCCTGGCAGTTTGTTTGGTCCTTGCCATGGTTGTATGGATGTCTGCAGGGGTACATGACATGGAGAAGGGTGTTAGTATGTAACAAAGATGGTTGAGGGGGACAGCTTACCTCAAACACTGTTGCACGACAAAGGGTGACACGACACAGGAAAGTATTAGTATGTCTTAAAACACGATGGGGGGGGGGGCAGCCTTACCTTGAAGGCTGATACACGCAACGGTGGGGTGCAACATTCAACAAAAGGGTGTTGATATATATCCCAGGTAGCTCAGGGGATAACTTACCACGTATGCTGTGGGGTGACGCGACATGCAGAAGGGTGTTAGCATGTATGAAAGATGGTTGAGGGGGGACACGGCTTACCTCGAATGCTGTTGCACGACACAGGGTGACGCGACACGCAGAAAGGTATTAGTATGTCTTAAACACGATTGGGGGGGGGGGGGGGGGCAGCCTTACCTTGAAGGCTGATACACACAACAGTGGGGTGCAACATGACGCACAAGGATGTTGATATATATCCCAGGTAGCTCGGGGATGGCTTACCACATACGCTGTGGGGTGACGCGACATGCGGAAGGGTGTCAGTATGTATCACAAATGGTTGAGGGGTGACGGCTTACCTTGAACGCTGTTGCACAACAGGGCATGACGTGACATGCAGAGAGGGGTTAGTATGCCTTAAACACGATTGGGGAGGTGCGGCATACCTTCAAGGGTGATACATACAGCGATGGGGTAACACGAAAGGCGCAAGGCGTTAGTACATATCACAAATGGTTGAGGGGGATGGCTTACCTCGAACACTGATCCACAAGAGGGTGTAACGCGACACAGAGAAAGGTGTTAGTAAGTCTTAAACACGATTGGGGGACCAAGCAGTGGCTCACCTCGAAAGCTGGTTGGGAGGACAGTTTGCCTCAAAGCCTAATACATGGAGAAGGCGCACCTGGAAAGCTGATACATATCAGTGGTGGCAACTGCAAGGAGCGTGTTAGTTGCTGAAATGCAGTTCAACAGGATGGTACGGCTTACCTCGCAAGATTTTTTTCGGAGACTGTCGTGAGGGAAGAAAAAAAGGTGCGGGAAGAGACGGGAGGTTGCCACGGTTGAACAGGCACGTGACTACAAGGATAAGCCGATTTTCTTTTGGCACAGTCACATGTGCCTCAAACATAACCAAAGTGGCCACATCGCTACAAGAGAGCCGATTGTTTTCTTCAGCCAAGTCACGTGCGGGCCAAACATAACCAAAGTCATGGCATATATCATCTGTAGCGTTTCTCACACGTTCTGTTTTTCACTTTTCTCCCACTGTCGTTATCTTTCTTTGTTGCTGTCACAGACATCGCTCAAACAATGATGCCCCACCTCTCCCATTCGTCTCGAGGTAAGCCGTCTGTCCCCTCTCCCTGGTCGCGATTATTTACATACTGACCTCGTGGGGTCTATAATAGACCCTTCTGCCAACGGTGTCGGATACTTATCAACACCATTCTGCGTGTCATGTACCCCCCACCCCACCGTCTCTAATCAGTAGCCCCCATGTGTTTTCGTGTTTAACCCCCACCACTGTGTGTACCTCCCTTGAAGGTAAGCCATGCCCGCTAATCGTGTTTCCTGCATACTAACACCTTTCTGCGTGTTGTGGCACACCCAGTGTCATGCAACAGCCGTAGAGGTAAGCCGTCCCCCCTCAAACCATTGTTGATACATACTAACACCCTTCCACGTGTCGTGTACCCCCCACTGCACTGTCCGTCGTCAGCAACTGCCCCCCATATGTGTCGCGTCGCACCTTAGGTTGTGTAAACAGCAGTCGAGGTAAGCCATCACCCCTCAACCATCGTTGATACATACTAACACCCTTCCGCGTGTCATGTACTCCCACCGCACTGTCTGTCATCAGCAGCCCCCTCCCCATGTGTGTGTCGCGTTGCACTCCACCACTGTGTGTATAACCCTTGAAGGTAAGCCGTCATCCCTCAATTACCTTTGATAGATACTGATACCCTTCCGTGTGTGTGTCGCGTTGCACCCCACTGATCTTTGTATCAACCTCCAAGGTAAGGATGCTCTCCCCCCCAATCATGTTTAAGACACTAACACCTTTCTGTGTGTTGTGTCATGCTCTGCATTGTGCAACAGCGTTTGAGGAGCTGTCCCCCCCTCAACCAATGTTGATACATACTACCCTCTTCTGCA